>OX451737.1:1689430146-1689790146 GCA_948472305.1 Vicia faba | reverse complement strand
TATTTAAAGTTTGAGAATAGGTCGAGGGCGTTGCGCCCCCGATGCCTCTAATCATTGGCTTCACCCGATAGAACTCGCCCTCGGGCTCCAGCTATCTTGAGGGAAACTTCGGAGGGAACTAGCTACTAGACGGTTAAATTAGTCTTTCGCCCCTATACCCAAGTCAGACGAATGATTTGCACGTCAGTATCGTCTTTGGCACAACCCGGAAATAAACCGGATTACAACAACTTCAGCTTGAGTGCAGGCAAAGGAGTGGTCAAATCACCAACAATAGTAACATAAGCACGGTCTTCAACAGCATTCACACCTTTGGTATGATCAGGCAATGGTGCATTAATGGCATTCGGTGTTTCAGGATGATCGAAAACTATGTCACCTGCCTCGATCATATCTTGTATCTTATTCTTGAGGGCCCAACAATTGTTAGTGGCGTGCCTGAGACTGTCAGAATGATATGCGCATCTCGCATTCTGATTATAGTAAGGGGAACCAGTGTTCACCTTCTGGGGTGGTTCTCTCAGAGTAATCAAATTTGCTTTCAACATATGGCGCATGGCCTCCAATAGTGACATATTAATCTTGGTATACTGTCTCTTCTGCACATCTTGCCTACGCTGATTAGCTGGTCTCTGGTTTGTTGATGCAGACGCAGACGGTGTAGAAATAAGAACAGCTCCGACAGCCTGATCTCGAGAATTCCGACTATTACGACCCTTCTGGCCGTACACAGCATTGGTTTCACCCTTTCCACCATAAGATTTCTTACCACCAGAAGAGGTGGCAGCTTGGATCTCTGAGAGCATGTGTTCTTGAGAAGGGAGATTCGTGAGATACTTATCTTCCGTTGATAGTAGAAACCCATACTAGGAACATATTCCTTACTAGTCATAAACCCCTACTATGACCATTGTAAAGGTTATGTTCATAGTAGGGGTTACATATATAGTAGGGGTTCCTACTAGACATGTAACCCGTTCCTACTAGATATGTAACCCTTACTAGTAAACCGTTCGTCTAAGAAGAGCAAGAAAACTCGACTTGGGCAAGGGAGTTCGGGCAATGCCTCTCCAGCAGTCCGAGCTTCACAAGGAGTCCGAATTGTCGAGCCTCAGGGGGACAATATGCTGCAAGAAGGCTCCTTCGTAGAAGGAGATATACGTCTAGTAGGAGATATAACCCCTACTAAGTAGGGGTTTATGTCCCTAGTGGGGGTTATACCTTAGTAGGGGTTATATGTTTACTAGGGACGTGGCAATATAACCCCTAACATATATAACATAGGGGCATAAACCCTACTAGAAGGAAATATGACCATTGTAGGGGTTATGTCCCTAGTAGGGGTTACATGTCTAGTAGGTAGGGACATTGATTTATTTCAATATGAACAACAATTCAAAAGATTGAATTGCAACAAAATAATATATTAATATCAACAATAATTCAAAATATTGAATTGCAACAAAATAATATATTGGCAATAAAAAAAAAGGGGTTAGTAGGGGTTATATGCTTAATGGGGTTATATGTCTAGTAGGGGTTATACCATTAGTAGGGGTTATATGTTTACTAGGGACGTGCCAATATAACCCCTACTATATATAACTTAGGGGCATAAACCCTACTAGAAGGAGTTATGACCATTGTAGGGGTTATGTTTATAATAGTAGGGGTTATATGCTTAATGGGGTTATATTTCTACTAGGGGTTATATGTTTACTAGGGACGTGACAATATAACCCCTACTATATATAACATAGTAGGGGTTATGTCCCTAGTAGGGGTTACATGTCTAGTAGGTAGGGACATTGATTTATTTCAATATGAACAACAATTCAAAAGATTGAATTGCACTAAAATAATATATTAATATCAACAATAATTCAAAAGATTGAATTGCAACAAAATAATATATTGGCAATAAAAAAAAAGGGGTTAGTAGGGGTTATATGCTTAATGGGGTTATATGTCTAGTAGGGGTTATACCCTTAGTAGGGTTTATATATTTACTAGGGACGTGCCAATATAACCCCTACTATAATTCAAAAGATTTAATTGCAACAAAATAATATATTGGCAATAAAAAAAAGGGATAACTAAGTGGTGGACATTCAGTAGGGGTTAAAAGGTCTGATCACTCCTGCCTGCAACAATTCAGTCACTTGTTTCTCAATCTCCTCCTTCTGATGGTGAGGATACTAGTAGGGCCTAACATTGATTGTCCCCTGATTTGGAAATAATTTGATATGGTGTACTTGAGATCTCTCTGGAGGTAGCTGAATTTGATCTTTAAAAACTGCAGGAAATTGTTCCAGAATTGTAATTAATTCTGTTGGCACATAGACCTCACCAACTTCCAATTGGTGATGCTGAGACCACCACCATTCAGTTCCCATCCTATTCTGCTTGTCTTCCAAAAATGAGTTCAGATAACTATGCTCCTCTTGCCTGCTACCTTGACCCAACACCTTTACCATCTTCCCCTCATACATGAACTGCATAGACAACACCTTCCAATCCATTACTACCTTTCCCAGTGTGCTCATCCATGAGACTCCCAACACCATATCCAATCCTCCCAGATCTAGTACCAACGCATCAATGACTACCTTCACATAACCCATCTTCATTATAATTCCTTTGCACACCCCTTGAGAATTAACCCTATGTCCATCTCCAAGTTTGATGCTCCTGGCAGGTTCAGGAGTGATTTCTAACCCCAACGCATTTGTTACTTGAGGAGAGATGAAATTGTGGCTCACACCACTATCAATCAACACTAACACATCCACATTTTCAATTTTTTCCTCAATTTTCATGGTACCATTTCCACTCATACTTCCCAACACCCCCGTAGATTTGCATTCTACCTCCTCCTCTTCCTCATCAATTTGCACTTCCTCTATAGATATGATTTCACCTTCATCGTAAGAGTTTCCCCTTCACCCAAAATCAACACTCGTAAGGATATCTCAGGGCACTTATGTAGAGTAGGATGATACTTGCCTTCACACTTGAAGCACAACCCTTTTTCCCTTATCTCCGCCATCTCGTCGTTGTGAATGCTTCGAATCCCTTTCCATTTTTCAGATCGCGAATCATTTTCACCCTTTTTCCCAGTTGAAGCTAACAACGTCGCAGAGAGCGTGTTAGATCCACTAGACCCTGTTTTCTGAGTTGGGTTGACCCAACTGGAACGATTTGTCTCTTTCAACCCGCTCCTGCTCCGAAAAACTGACCCGACCCAATCATTACGGCCCAATCGATCCTGCCCTCCTTTTTTGCTACCGTATCTGCCTATGTCATCATCATCTTCTCTCAACTCTTCCTCTACATCTTTTGCGCTATGCATCATGTGCATCCAATTCAGGGGATTTAGCGTACAAACTCGTCTTCTGGGCCACTATAGTGTTTTGTCACTGTTGCGACTCTTCCCATAGCGACCACTAGTGTTCTGCACCGCTACGACTCTTCCCATAACGGTCGGCCTCCACTCCTCTATAGTGCCGCTATTGACTTACTCTGATTTTGGTACCTTCCTATTGAGAGATGGCTTAAGATACCATATGCAGCTACTGTGACGCTAAAGCTCACAATCACATGAATTGAAAGGCAACAGAAACTACCACATGAATTTGGTGACAAAGACAAATATATTCAAGTACTGAAAATACAACCAACTACCAAAAGAAGGAATCTTAAAACAGTGTATTATACCCTCAATAAGTTTGTTGTCTTGGTTTATAAAACAAATCAGTGTTTTAAAATTTGAATGCATGCATGCAACATCAAAATTCAATAGACACCTATGTAACACACTGTATACCAAAACCAATGTAAGAAAAACGAACAAGTCATTATCTAACTTCCATGATTATACGAGAAAGAAAGTAACTGACCATGCGATAAAAAAGATTTGGCTCTTTTAAATCAAAACCCTAACCTTAGCGCTTACTGAAAGGTCCATTGCTGATTTTGAATCTTGCTAGCAGTTGAAAGAAGAGAGACAGTTTTTGGGAGAGTATCAATTTGAAATCTTTTACTGACTTTTTTACGATTCTTCTCTCAATCCCTTTATTCTCTTATTTTTAATTATTTTTAACCTACTAAAACCAATAATATTAATAATTCTAATAGTTAAATTATTAGTCCATATATCAAAATCAAATAGCCTGCAAAATTCATCATCACAAAAATTTTAAATTCTATAAAATAAAATAACAAATAATACATATTTTTAATACACATTTCCAATAATTTATTTTTAATTTATTGTTAATTTGTTTGTTTCCATTCAAGTGATTTGAACATCCAATGTCCATATACCACCAATCTTCTGAACACTTACTATCAGAATCAGAAGCCATCAATAAAGGGTAGGTAGTCGGATCCCTAGGATGTATTAGGGACGGGCGAGGGTCATCGTATGGCCACCCAAGGCATGGTGCAGGGTTCCCTTAAAACTTTTATCGTCGGGACTACGCTATCACATTTTATCGGAGGGACTAGGCTATAACCCATGTGGTTATGTCCTTTTATTCAGAGGGACTTGTGATAGCATTTTTTTTATCGAAGGCAACTTGTGCTTAGGATCCCCTACGCTCAGGGATGACCATTTTTATATAGGCAACTAGAGAGATTTACCCTAACGGGTGTTAGTGTGTGAGAGTAATCGTATTCGATTATATTACCTTGTTGATTAGTGGTCTAGTGTTCATTTATTTTGTCAAGTGTGAATTTTTCTGGTTTCCCTTGCTATCTTCTTGTCCCTTATGCTGGCCATAATGTATCATATTTATAGAAGCAATTTGTAAAAGAAACTGGTCAAACATTGCATGAATGGTAAGCAAGATCCAAGGGATGTGTTTCTTGAAAATTTGAAAATCATGAAAACTTTGTCCCCAAGAGTAAAAGCCACGGTTATGGACATGAAGGTGGGTCTTCTAGAAGCCCACAATTTTGAAATAATTCCCTCCATCTTGCATTTTCTAATTAATTTAATTTAATTTATTTAATTTATTTATTTAATATATTTAAGTGAATAAATAATTAAATAAAACAAATAAAATGCATGGCATGGCATGAAGTGTAATTAGAGGTCATTTCCCATCTTAGAAACATGTTTGAAATTGAGGTTTTAGGTCATGTAGTGCAAAACATCAAAATTTATCACTTTGTTATTTTGCATTTTCACCAAAATTGCCTAACTTCTCCAATGCATATCTCTCTCAATTTTAACCCTATGAGGGAGTTCTTGGGCTTTTTAGAAATCTTGGGATGTCCTCTAACCAATGCCTTTGGAATCATATCATTTTCATTTTTCAAACTCAAGTTATGGCCTTTGACCCACAAGGTGTTTTTGTTGACTTTCAAAAATGACCTATAATGTATTTGGTCATAACTTCCAAATGGTGCATAGTTTGACTTTCATTTGTGAATCAAAGTTGTAGGAAATTGAATTTCCTTCAAAATGATCACTAATGGAATTTTTTTTGATAAAGTATGAAGAAGTTGTGATTTGGTCAAAGTACAGTTGACTTTTGACTGTCCAAAATTGGAAACCCTAGCATCTTGAACATTTTTGAGTTATTCTTGATGAGTCATGATCAAGGCTTGATCAAATGATGAATATAGTCTCAAAATGATGAAGTTGACAAAAAATCTTGACTTTCACTTGCAAAATGACCATTTTGCCCTTATGGTTGATTGTTGACCAATTAGGGTTTCTGAGTGACCAAATTGACTTTGTGAGCCTTGAAACTTGGCATGGAGATGCTTGAGGACTTGTATGAGGCCATAGGACTATCTTGAGCCATTTAGAACATCAATTTCCTTGAGAAAATCCAAACCCTAATTTTTGAGGTTTCTTGCTTTAGAAGATGGCTTGAATGTGAAGACTTTGAGTATTCTTGAGTAGCTGGATACCTTGTGAGCCTAAGAATGGCTTTTCTTGAAGGTATGTGACCAAATAAAGGCCACTTAAAGTCTTGGAGGCTTGATTTACTTGTAGAGAATCAAAACCCTGGTTCAGACCCATTGTTGAGGAGATGAGACCCTGGATTGATTCTTGATTTGTACCTGCTCCTTGAGATTCCTATAGCTGTAAGGAATTCTCTGAATGAGAGCATGCCCAATAGGTGAGGGAAATTTTTGGGGTATGACATGGTGCAGCCACTTTCAGGCCCTAAAAACATCACCATGAGATTCGTAGGGTCCAATTAGTAGGACTGGATACTTTTCTTTTGCGTTTTGATCGTTTCTTGCAGGTTCCAAGATTCGTCCACGCTGGAGAAGATGACCGGAGCTAGGGCTCCGGCGTCGTTGACGTGTTGACCCCGGCGAGAGGGTGTGGCACGGTCTAATTGGTTGGTTCGCAACACACCAGGGCCCACTTTGACTTCACTTTGAATTTCAAATGAAACAATGCGTTTTCATACATTACATGCTCGTTCCATTCCATAAACAATTGATCCGCGCAGCTCCTTTGTTCAGGCATCATACTCACAACCACCATCACCCGGGTTCGATCCTGGGAAGGATTTTTTTTCTTATTTCTCACATTTTAGCCTTTTTCCTATTTTTTCCATTTAAATTACTAACTAATTATTAATTACCTTAACTTAATAACTAATTTAGAATTTTTTTTATTAATAACCAAGTATTAAAATAATATTTCGCAAATAACCGCGTTTCGGAAAAAAATACGCAAATAACCATGTTTCAGATGACTCCCCAAAGGAGGAGCCATCTGAAATGGCGCATGCACCTATATTTTTAAGGGAGGCGCCATCTCACTTGGCGCCTATGTGCTTAGGGCATTCCCTAAGCCAAGTGAGATGGCGCCTAGGTGTATTTTTAGGGCAAAAAAATATTTTTTTTTCCGGTGCATTGCGTGTTGGACAGAGATCAACAAAATGGACTTTTTGATAAAAAAAAATAATTACATCCAACTGTATTACATTAAAATAACAGTAAAAAAAACAGATTAAAAAAAATGGATACAAAAATACTGGGAAAAAAAAAAGATACATCAGTGATCCCCCGGAACCCGGTAATGACCCCCGGTTCCGCATCCCCGTCCTCGCCTTTCTCGTGCTGGGTGCCGTCGCGTTTCCTGCTGCGGCAAGGTCGATGGCCCAGCATAGTCAATGCGGTCCGAATCCATAAAATCAGTCAGATCTCCATATCTAGAAGATCCGCTCTGGTACAGTCGGTTACCCATACCCTCAAAGTTTGGTCATGTTGGCGGTGGGTGGGGTTCCATGGTTGGTCTGTAGCATTGGTCGTCTGAGTACGGGGGGTAGAAAGGAAATGGATCTTGGGGTGTTTGGTATTGAGGATGTTGGGTGGTTTGGTGATATTGTGGGTGATGGTAGGTTGGGTCGGCTTGTTCGTAATCTTCCGACATTCCCATATCAGGGCTAAGGCTGGATGTTGAGGGCGCCATATTGGGATATGTGGAAGACTGAAATTTTGTGTGGGGTATGCGGGTGTGCTGGTATTGGGGTTGGTATTGTGGTTGGGTTTAAGGCATATCGGGGTATTGGTAGTTTGGTGGTGATTGTGGTTGGTTGTGCGGCATTTGATTGTAGTTGTGTTGTGGTGGGGAATATGGTTGGGTGTTTGTGGGTCTGTTTCTTCTTGGGGGTTGGTGGGAGGTTGATGGGTTTTGGGTTTGTTGATGGGGAATCGAGGGTTGTTCCCATTGTGTGCGTGGGTCAACCAAGTACCTTGGATGAGACACGTGCATTTCTGGGTTACTAACCGACCTGTACCACGACAAATATTGATCCGTGTGTCGCATGTTACCTTGAGTAAGGAAAACCGGGAATTGCAAGACGTAGCGGCGACGCCTCTACCACATCTTACACCATTCCGGAGCGAAGTCTTTCCAGTTGGTAAGACCTCACTGGGCGTCGACCCTTTTAAGATGCCATGGGGATAAATTTGTTGGATCACTTGGTATCTCTTGATGCATTCCGAACTGCATCTTCACACGGTCGCTGTGGTGCATCTCCACAATGTTGAACCGAATGATTGCAGTCTTCGCAGTCCAAGTTGTTGCATCCTCCGGGTTTGGATCATGGCCCAAACCCAAATATGGTCTCCAGACGAACTGCGATAGAATGTAAATCAGGTTAATGCAAAAGTAATGTATAAATAATTTAGTTGAACAAAAGTTAAAAGTTACGACGTACGTCATCCGAGCCTAAGTGATCCAACAGGTTGCGGTAGAGTGTGACATTGAATCTTGGATTCTTGCCGTAATCCATACCCCTCACACAGTACCTAAAGGAAATGAGAAACATTTTATTCTTGGCATATATTTTGGGAAGAGCAGAATAGTTATAAATGCTATAACTTGATGACTTACTTTGTTGTGTACGGGAAACCAAAAGTGTTGTTGTTGACGGGGTTTAAGGACTCCATCCTCCACCAACCCCAGGCTTGTAGTAAAAAAGCGCACCCATAAAATGTACATTTTTCCTTGACTGCGTTTTTGCACAAGGAACTGTATAGGTGGGCTAATACTGCAGAACCCCAACTATATTTTCTTGTTTTTTCAAAATTTGTTAGTAAATGTAAGTACATAAAATTTACACTATTTCCCGTACTTTCGGGAAATAAAAATGTACCAAAAAGTATCATAAGATACGTTCAGGCTTTTACTACCCTGTCATTCTCTGAGGAATTTTCATTTAATTCCAAACTTGCATAATGACGTTTCAGCTCAGTGTGTAGTATTCCCTGCCCTCTTGCACCACCACCTTCTACCATATCCCTACCCAACAGTTCTTCACACTGAGAGTTGGGTTGTTGAACCGACCCGTTCACGGCCTTACCGTCGACAGGGAGACCTAGTAGCATGTACACATCCTCTAGCGTGATGGTACATTCACCTATTGGTAGGTGAAATGTATGGGTCTCCGGTCTCCACCTTTCCAACATTGCAAGAATGAACTTCGAGTCAATGGTGCAGTTGGAGATCTTTATGACATGTCCAAAACCTGCGTATTCCAGATATGGGACAATAAATGGGTCGGGAGCTAGGTAGTTGTGCGAACAGATTCTGAATCTTTTTGTGTCCTGAGTTCATAATTTAACAGGTGTAAGATTAATTAAGATGAACAACGCGTTATTTGAAGTATGAAAAATGTATAACCAAAGAAGAAACTTACGAATGCAGCAATGTTTTCCCTTGTGCCTCTGTGAGTATCGCCCATTGTTAGAAGAGCCATTGTTTAAAATGCTTGAGAGTATGAAAGACTTAGGAAGAGATAGACTTATGAAATATTTCGTAGCTGAGAGTGAGACTTGTGTGGGTGTGAGAGATGTATGATATGGTATGTATTTATAGGCAAATAAGTTTGATGTAGTGGTTGCTTGTGCTTGCATGCCTGCGAAGTGTCACATTTGCATGCTTAGGGGGTTACACATATGCATGCATGCATGTACAAAAAATGAAAGGTGTCACTCTTGCAGGCTAGGTGGCAGCCCATGCATGTATCACGATTGGACATTAAGGGAGGCGCCATTGGACTTGGCAAAAGAGTACAAAAATGAATGGTGTCGCCACCCCAATTGGCGAATAAGAGGTGTCCTTTGTTACATCCTAGGCTCAGGCTACGTGACAGCCTTGGGGGATTCCTTTCATTATTGCATGTAAGCCCATTGGAGTTGATGGGAGGAGTCTTACAAAATAAATGTATATGTGCAGAATAGGGCCAGGCTAGGTGGCAGCCTATGGGGTTACATAAGCCCATGCATGTATCACGATTGGACAGTAAGGGAGGCGCCATTGGACTTGGCGAAAGAGTACAAAAATGAATGGTGTCGCCACCCTAATTGGCGAATAAGAGGTGTCCTTTGTTACAGCCTAGGCTCAAGCTACGTGACAACCTTGGGGGATTCCTTTCATTATTGCATGTAAGCCCATTGGAGTTGATGGGAGGAGTCTTACAAAATAAATGTATATGTGCAGAATAGGGCCAGGCTAGGTGGCAGCCTATGGGGTTACATAAGCCCATGCATGTATCACGATTGGACAGTAAGGGAGGCGCCATTGGACTTGGCGAAAGAGTACAAAAATGAATGGTGTCGCCACCCCAATTGGCGAATAAGAGGTGTCCTTTGTTACAGCCTAGGCTCAGGCTACGTGACAGCCTTGGAAGATTCCTTTCATTATTGCATGTAAGCCCATTGGAGTTGATGGGAGGAGTCTTACAAAATAAATGTATATGTGCAGAATAGGGCCAGGCTAGGTGGCAGCCTATGGGGTTACATAAGCCCATGCATGTATCACGATTGGAAAGTAAGGGAGGCGCCATTGGACTTGGCGAAAGAGTACAAAAATGAATGGTATCGCCACCCCAATTGGCAAATAAGAGGTGTCCTTTGTTACAGCCTAGGCTCAGGCTACGTGACAACCTTGGGGGATTCCTTTCATTATTGCATGTAAGCCCATTGGAGTTGATGGGAGGAGTCTTACAAAATAAATGTATATGTGCAGAATAGGGCCAGGCTAGGTGGCAGCCTATGGGGTTTCATTATTGCATGTAATATTATTGGCAGCCTTGGGGGTTGCATCCTTACTTAATTGAAATTTTTAGCCTTACGTTTATCATAACATTGATTCACATAATCTGTCAAATCTTCCAACCTTTAAACGTTCTTACAACCAAACCTTCAAACCTGCAAACAATCAAACATTCCAACCTTCGAATCAGTCATCAAATTCATACATTCCAACCTTCAAACATTACAGCATTCATACCTTCATACAATCAATAAACCTCAAACATTCCAACCTTCAAACCTTAAAACAATTCTACGCAATGGCCTCTTCACCACAATTTATCGTCAAAGCACATTTCAACGGTGAGACATACATTTGTCCCACAGCTGGGTTTTTGTTTAGAGACACAAACAACATTCAATTTCTCTTAAACGAGAAAGCCAATTTCTCGTACTTCAAAAAAATATTGGAGGCCAAACTTGAACGAGGCCCGGTGTCCCAGATATTTTATCAGAATCCAGTTTTCTTTGGAAACAACCAAGTAATTTTTTATAAGGTTGAAGTTCAAGATGACGAGGATCTCCAGAATATGATTTCCAACCATGTCTATTCTGGATACAACTCTATTGAGTTGTACGTTTTACTTCAAGAGCCTCAGGTGACACAGGAGGTTGATCCTTTGGAGAATGAGGTTGATCCTTTGGAGAATGAACAAGATGAGGTAGATGCAGTTGATGATGAAGAAGAAGATAACGAGTTAGAGTTTGATGAAATGGTGAACGATGATTCTGACGATGATGGAATCCCTAGTATTCCTACAGATAAAATCTACACACCACCTCCGCACATGACAAACTTCAACATAGGCGGAGATGAACCTTATAAAACAGCATTTTGCCCTAGTTTTGCCCTAGGAGCCAAGTGAGATGGCGCCTCTTCTCATTTTTAAGGAGCATGCGCCATCTCACTTGGTTAAAAGCCAAGGGAGGCGCCAAGTGAGATGGCGCCTAGGGCAAAACCCTAGGTGGAGGCGCCAAGTGAGATGGCTCCTCCTTTGGGGAGTCATCTGAAACATGGTTATTTGCGTAATTTTTTCCGAAACCTGGTTATTTGCGAAATATTATTTTAATACATGGTTATTAATAAAAAAAATTCACTAATTTAAGTTTAATTTAGAATAACAATATAATTAACTTAATAACAAATTAGACTAATTAATTTATAAAATTAGTTTTAATTAATTTAATTTCTTTTATTATTTTCGCTAATTTAGTTTAATTAGTTAATTAGGTTTTAATTGGTTTAATCTAGTTTAAATTAGTTTTAATTACAAAATAAATTAATTAATTAAATCAGAGTTCACCAACCGTCCGATTATTTTTTCTAAACTTGTACATAATTAACGATTAGGTTAAAATAACTCGTTTTACTTTCGATTTTGGTTTTTAAACATTGCTTTCAACCCTCGTTTCTTCTCCCGATTCTCATTCTCCGATTATCCTGTATATCTTTGTATTCAAATAATTATGCAATTTAATTTCCGCATTTAAATTCTAGAGACAATGTATAGGTTGCTGATTTTTTTTGTAATAGTTTAATCTAGGTTTATTTTACCGCTTTACTATTCCCGCACTCCCTGATTAAACTATGTACCCCTCTCCCCATTACGTATAATAGCTTAAGACTCTAATTTTTGTCACTTTTTGCACTATACTTCTACTAGTGGATGACCATTGAAAAACTCTGCTTTTATTGAATTCACCACATACTTGTTGCTTTCAACTTAACATTACAAAGCCTTTAGTAAGGGGTAACTCAAAAGATTGAATTGCAACAAAATAATATATTGGAAATAAAAAAAAAGGGTTACATATCTAGTAGGGGTTCCTACTAGACATGTAGGGGTTATATGTCTAGTAGGGGTTATACCATTAGTAGGGGTCATATGTTTACTAGGGACGTGCCAATATAACCCCTACTATAATTCAAAAGATTAAATTGCAACAAAATAATATATTGGCAATAAAAAAAAGGGTTGGAAGGGGTTATATGCTTAATGGGGTTAGATGTCTAGTAGGGGTTATACCCTTAGTAGGGGTTATATGTTTACTAGGGACGTGGCAATATAACCCCTACTATATATAACATAGTAGGGGCTATGTACCTAGTAGGGGTTACAAATCTAGTAGGTAGGACATTGATTTATTTCAATATGAACAACAATTCAAAATATTGAATTGCAACAAAATAATATATTAATATCAATAATAATTCAAAAGATTGAATTGCAACAAAATAATATATTGGAAATAAAAAAAAGTGGTTAGTAGGGGTTATATGCTTAATGGGGTTATATGTCTAGTAGGGGTTATACCATTAGTAGGGGTTATATGTTTACTAGGGACGTGCCAATATAACCCCTACTATAATTCAAAAGATTGAATTGCAACAAAATAATATATTGGCAATAAAAAAAAGGGTTAGTAGGGGTTATATGCTTAATGGGGTTATATGTCTAGTAGGGATTATACCCTTAGTAGGGGTTATATGTTTACTAGGGATGTGGCAAAATAACCCCTGCTATATATAACATAGGGGCATAAACCCTACTAAAAGGAGTTATGACCATTGTAGAGGTTATGTTCATAGTAGGGGTTACATATCTAGTAGGGGTTCCTACTAGACATGTAACCCCTACTAGGAACATATTCCTTACTTGTCATAAACCCCTACTATGACCATTGTAAAAGTTATGTTCATAGTAGGGGTTACATATATCGTAGGGGTTCCTACTAGACATGTAACCCGTTAGGTCCATATAACCCCTACTATAATTCAAAAGATTGAATTGCAACAACATAATATATTGGCAATAAAAAAAAGGGTTAGTAGGGGTTATATGCTTAATGGGGTTATATGTCTAGTAGGGGATATACCCTTAGTAGGGGTCATATGTTTACTAGGGATGTGGCAAAATAACCCCTACTATATATAACATAGGGGCATAAACTCTACTAAAAGGAGTTATGACCATTGTAGGGGTTATTTTCATAGTAGGGGTTACATATCTTGTAGGGGTTCCTACTAGACATGTAACACCTACTAGGAATATATTCTTTACTAGTCATAAACCCCTACTATGACCATTGTAAAGGTTATGTTCAAAGTAGGGGTTATATATATAGTAGGGGTTCCTACTAGACATGTAACCCGTTCCTACTAGATATGTAACCCCTACTAGTAATCCGTTCGTCCAAGAAGAGCAAGAAAAGTCGACTCGGGCAAGGGAGTTCGGGCAATGCCTCTCCACAGTCCGAGCTTCACAGGGAGTCTGAATTGTCGAGTCTCAGGGGGACAATGTGCTGCAAGAAGGCTCCTTCGTAGAAGCTCTTCTGTCCGTGCCAGATACTCTGGTCAGGAAGAGGGGCAGGGGTTAGTAGGGGTTATATGCTTAATGGGGTTATATGTCTAAGTTATGACCATTGTAGGGGTTATGTTCATAGTAGTAGGGGTTATATTCTTAATGGGGTTATATGTCTTTTAAGGGTTATATGTCTTTTAGGGGTTATATGTTTACTAGGTACGTGGCAATATAACCCCTACTATATATAACATAATAGGGGTTATGTCCCTAGTAGGGTTTACATGTCTAGTAGGTAGGGATATTGATTTATTTCAATATGAACAACAATTCAAAAGATTGAATTGCAACAAAATAATATATTAATATCAACAATAATTCAAAAGATTGAATTGCAACAAAATAATATATTGGCAATAAAAAAAGGGGTTAGTAGGGGTTATATGCTTAATGGGGTTATATGTCTAGTAGGGGTTATACCCTTAGTAGGGGTTATATACTTACTAGGGACGTGCCAATATAACCCCTACCATAATTCAAAAGATTGAATTGCAACAAAATAATATATTGGCAATAAAAAAAGGGTTAGTAGGGGTTATATGCTTAATGGGGTTATATGTCTAGTAGGGGTTATACCCTTAGTAGGGGTTATATGTTTACTAGGGATATGGAAAAATAACCCCTACTATATATAACATAGGGGCATAAACCCTACTAAAAGGAGTTATGACCATTGTAGGGGTTATGTTCATAGTAGGGGTTACATATCTAGTAGTGGTTCCTACAAGACATGTAAGGGTTATATGTCTAGTAGGGGTGATACCATTAGTAGGGGTTACATGTTTACTAGGGACGTGCCAATATAACCCCTACTATATATAACTTAGGGGCATAAACCCTACTAGAAGGAGTTATGACCATTGTAGGGGTTATGTTCATAGTAGTAGGGGTTATGTGCTTAATGGGGTTATATGTCTACTAGGGGTGATATGTTTACTAGGGACGTGGCAATATAACCCCTACTATATATAACATAGTAGGGGTTATGTCCCTAGTAGGGGTTACATGTATAATAGGTAGGGACATTGATTTATTTCAATATGAACAACAATTCAAAAGATTGAATTGCAACAAAATAATATATTAATATCAACAATAATTCAAAAGATTGAATTGCAACAAAATAATATATTGGCAATAAAAAAAAAGGGGTTAGTAGGGGTTATATGCTTAATGGGGTTATATGTCTAGTAGGGGTTATACCCTTAGTAGGGGTTATATATTTACTAGGGACGTGCCAATATAACCCCTACCATAATTCAAAAGATTGGATTGCAACAAAATAATATATTGGCAATTAAAAAAAGGGTTAGTAGGGGTTATATGCTTAATGGGGTTATATGTCTAGTAGGGGTTATACCCTTAGTAGGGGTTATATGTTTACTAGGGATGTGGCAAAATAACCCTTACTATATATAACATAGGGGCATAAACCCTACTAAAAGGAGTTATAACCATTGTAGGGGTTATGTTCATAGTAGGGGTTACATATCTAGTAGGGGTTCCTACTAGACATGTAGGGGTTATATGTCTAGTAGGGGTTATACCATTAGTAGAGGTTATATGTTTACTAGGGACGTGCCAATATAACCCCTACTATATATAACTTAGGGGCATAAACCCTACTAGAAGGAGTTATGACCATTGTAGGGGTTATGTTCATAGTAGTAGGGGTTGTAAGTGTTTAGTTATTGGCA
Organism: Vicia faba; assembly: GCA_948472305.1. NCBI lineage: Eukaryota > Viridiplantae > Streptophyta > Magnoliopsida > Fabales > Fabaceae > Vicia > Vicia faba. The sequence continues at coordinate 1,689,774,512 of OX451737.1, read as the reverse complement.
TGTATTTTTGGTAAAACCAGGTGTGTGAATGTCATGACTGATGTCATAACATTATGGATTATTAGGTACTTTATGCAGAAAAAGTATGGCATACAGTAGCTGCTGTTTATGAGTGTGTATCTGAGCATTTTGCAATGATCACATTTATTCTGTCTACCAAAATCAGTAAACAGGAATTCTGATGTCATTACAAATGTTAAGACATCCTGTACTGATCTAACAGTTATGCAGTTTGGTTAATTCTGAGATTTTTCAGGAAGTTGGTTCATTCCTTCCAGAACAGAATCTCACGTGGTCTTTAGGTTAACCTAGCTCAACCCTAATCTGGTTAATAAAGTCTTGTGACCAAGTCTTGAGGTTAACCCTAATTAACCCTAGCTTTTCGTGGAAGCCCTAACTGAAGAAACAGCTGCATATATATTCAACCGGAAAGCTGATTGGAAATTAACTCTTTGACAAAAGATCAATTAGGAGCTGTATAGTTTTAACTGCTGTAAGCCAAGCAAGTATCATTGTGATAAGTGACTTGGAATAGGTTTTGATTGTAAGGATTTTTGTATCACTCAAAGCTTTGAAGCAAGAGTGTTTGTGTCTCTTGACTAAAGCTTTGAAGCAAAGTCAAGTTAGGTTTATGTATCACTCAAAGCTGTGAAGCACGAGTGTTTGTGTTACTTGATTAAAAAGCTGTGAAGCATAATCAAGTGTATGTTCTGAAGAGTATCTTCATTATTTCATTAGTCAATTGTTTAAGTATCACTGCTGTGATTGAGGGGGAGTGAGTAGGAACTCAGGTTTAAGTTGAACTTAGATTGAAGTTGCATTGGGTAGGTCTTAAGTGAAAGAGATAAACTGGTTGGTTTATTCCTGAATTAATATCTCTTATAGTGGATTTCCTCCCTGGCTTGGTAGCCCCCAGAGTAGGTGTTGTTTCACACTGAACTGGGTAAACAATTGACTGTGTTCTTTACTGTTTTTATTTACTGTCTTATAGAAAGTCAGATATGGTGTCATAACATTCACTGTGACATTGAGTATCTGCTGCCAGAATCACAATTGGCATCAGAGCAGGCACCCTGCCTGTATTACTGGGTGAGATCTAGGGATATCACTTTCTGGCACTATGGACAAAGAAGGAGTTTTTGGAAACAGACCACCCATTCTGGATGGATCAAATTATGACTACTAGAAACCTCGTATGATTTGCTTCTTAAAATCACTGGACAAAAAGGCTTGGAGAGCTGCTGACAAAGGATGGAACCATCCCACCATAACCGAGAAAGATGGGACAATCAGTCTGAAGCCTGAGGAAGAATGGAGCAAAGAAGAAGATGAGTTAGCCCTGGGTAATTCCAAAGCTTTAAATGCCTTGTTCAATGGAATTGATAGAAACATATTCAGACTAGTACATCAATGTGAACTGGCCAAGGAAGTGTGGGACACTCTCAAAACTACCCATGAGGGCACATCCAAAGTAAAAATGTCAAGGCTTCAGATGCTGACTACCAAGTTTGAGAACCTAAGGATGAAGGAAGATGAAACCATTCATGAGTTTCACATGAACATCTTGGAGATTGCCAACACCTCAGGAGCATTGGGAGAAAAGATGTATGAAGAAAAACTGGTGAGAAAGATTCTCAGATCCCTGCCTAAAAGATTTGCAATGAAGGTAACTGCTATAGAGGAAGCCCAGGATATCAGCAAGTTAAAGGTGGATGAACTCATTGGGTCTCTTCAGACTTTTGAGATGGGGATCAGTGACAATGTTGACAAGAAAAACAAGAGCATATCACTTGTATCCAACACTGAAGATGAAAACAAGGAGGATGAAGAAGAAAATATTTCAGAAGCTATAGCCATGCTTGGAAGACAATTCAACAAACTCATCAAGAGAATGGATCCAAAGTCAAGGTAAAATGTTAAGAACATCCCCTCTGACATTAACAGATCATATGACTCCAGCAGAAGACCAAAGTCTGAAGAGAAGGGAAATTAAGGAAGAGGAATTCAATGCCATGGTTGTGAAGGATATGGGCATATTCGAGCTGAATGTCCTACCTTTCTTAAGAAACAAAAGAAAGGAATGTCTGTTACCTGGTCTGGCTGTGATTCAAAAAGTAATTCTGAAGAAGAATCTGCCAAACTAGTTACTGCACTAACTGGTGTTTGTACCTCTGAAAGTGACACTAGTGATGAGGAAGTGACATTTGAAGAACTGGCTGATACTTACAAGAAATTATGTATCAGAAGTGCTGAAGTCTGTATGCAAAATGAGAGATAAACAAAACTCCTCATAAAGTTGGAGGCTGAAAAAAGGGCAGACATTGAAACTATAAGTCATGTAGAAGGGGAAGTTCAAATGCTGAACTCAAAACTGAACCAGATGACCAAATCTGTCAAGATGCTGACAAATGGAACTGACAAATTGGAAGAAATCCTTCAGGTTGGACAAAATGTGGGAAACAAGTCTGGTCTAGGATTTGTGGCAGCAAAGAAATCTGGTGCAGACAAGAAGATCAGGCCTGATAAACAAATGTTAAAGCAGATGTCACAACATAACACTCAACATCGGGAACAGAGAAATATGAAAAAAAAGTACCAAAGATGGAGATGTCATCATTGTGGGAGGTTTGGTCACATAAAGCCATTCTGCTTTAGATTGTATGGATACCCTAATCAGAACACAAGTGTCAAACCTAAGTCTAACAAGGTACCACATACTCCACAGTGGAAGAAAAAGGCTACTGCCCTGATATCCCACACCTCCCTTAGAGTCTCTGCAAAGGAAGACTGGTACTTTGACAATGGGTGTTCTAAGCACATGACTGGAATCAAGAACCTTCTCAATAATGTTAAACCTCACACCACTAGTTATGTGACCTTTGGAGATGGTGCTAGAGGAGAAATCAAAGGAGTTGGTAATTTGGACTGCCCTGGAGTTCCAAATCTAAATGAAGTACTATTGGTAAAAGGCCTGACTTCTAATCTCATTAGTATCAGTCAATTATGTGATCTAGGATTCAAGGTCAACTTCTCAAAATCTGAATGTCTTGTAACTAATGAAAAACAAGAAGTTGTAATGAAAGGAGTCAGATCTAAAGACAACTGTTACTTGTGGGAGCCTGAGAACACTAATTACTCCACTGTGTGTTCTATTGCCAAAGAAGAAAAAGAGGTGAAACTGTGGCACCAAAAACTTGGCCATCTTCATCTTAGAGGAATGAAAAGGATTATCTCCATGGAGGCAGTCAGAGGGATTCCAAGACTGCAAATTGATGAAGGGAGAGTTTATGGTGAATGTCAGGTTGGTAAGAAGACTAGGATGTCACATCCAAAGTCAAGACATCTGACCACCTCTAAGGTTCTAGAACTTCTTCATATGGATCTGATGGGACCAATGCAGGTGGAAAGTCTAGGTGGAAAAAGATATGCCTATGTTGTTGTGGATGATTTTTCCAGATTCACCTGGATTAACTTCATTAGGGAAAAATCTGATGTATTTGAAGTTTTTAAAGAATTGTGCAAAAGAATTCAAAGAGAAAAAGAAAGGTGTATTGTCAGAATCAGAAGTGATCATGGCAAGGAATTTGAAAACAGTAAGTTTAATGAGTTCTGTTCCTCAGAAGGAATTAGTCATGAATTCTCTTCTCCTATAACTCCTCAACAAAATGGAGTTGTAGAAAGGAAAAATAGGACCATACAGGAATCTTCCAGAGCTATGATACATGCCAAAAGACTTCCTATTCATTTTTGGGCTGAAGCTATGAATACAGCCTGTTATGTCCATAACAGAGTCACTTTGAGAAAGGGAACCTCATCCACCATTTATGAACTCTGGAAAGGAAGAAAGCCAACTGTGAAGTACTTCCATGTATTTGGAAGCAAATGCTATATTCTGGCAGATCGTGAACAAAGGAGAAAGCTGGACCCTAAAAGTGATGAAGGTATATTTCTAGGATACTCCTCCAACAGCAGAGCTTATAGGGTATTCAATTCTAGGACCAAAGTCATGATGGAATCAATAAATGTCATAGTTGATGATTATCATGAAGAAACAGATGTCCCTTGTAATTTTGAGACATTCTTTGAGACTCCAACTCAACATAATGACCTTCCTAACACCACTACAGCAGACTCTGAATCCAAGGAAGCTAGCAAAATCCCTTCCATCAGAATTCAGAAAGATTATCCTAAAGAACTCATCATAGGGGATCCTAATAGTGGAGTCATTACAAGATCTAGAGAAATCATCTCAAACTCTTGCTTTGTGTCTAAAATTGAACCAAGAAATGTTAAGGAGGCTTTAACTGATGAATACTGGATTGGTGCAATGCAAGATGAATTGAACCAATTTAAGCAACATGAAGTTTGGGAGTTAGTTCCTAGACCAGAGGGAACAAACATCATTGGCACAAAATGGATATACAAGAACAAATCAGATGCTGAAGGAGTTGTCACTAGGAATAAGGCAAGACTTGTGGCCCAAGGATACACTCAAGTTAAAGGGGTTGATTTTGATGAGACCTTTGCCCCTGTAGCCAGACTGGAATCTATCAGACTCCTATTGGGAATTGCTTGTCTCCTGAAGTTCAAGCTATTTCAGATGGATGTAAAAAGTGCCTTCCTAAATGGGTACTTAAATGAGGAAGTTTATGTGGAACAGCCTAAAGGTTTTGTGGATCCAAACAACCCTAATCATGTCTACAAATTGAGGAAAGCACTATATGGCCTGAAACAAGCTCCTAGAGCATGGTATGACAGGTTAACAAAATTTCTCTCAGACAAAGGATACAGAAAAGGAGGCTTGGATAAAACCCTCTTTGTCAAAAATGACGGAGGGAAGTTAATGGTAGCTCAAATATATGTTGATGACATAGTGTTTGGGGGAATGTTAGAAAAAATGGTTAAACATTTTGCTGACCAGATGCAGGCTGAATTCGAAATGAGTCTCATGGGAGAACTGACTTATTTTCTTGGACTGCAAGTCTCACAGATGGAGGACTCAATCTTTCTATCTCAAAGCAAGTATGCAAAGAACATTGTCAAGAAGTTTGGTATGGAGAATGCCAGTCACAAAAGGACTCTTGCACCTACTCATTTAAAGCTATCCAAAGATTCAAGTGGGGTTAAGGTGGACCAAAGTCTGTACAGAAGCATGATAGGAAGTTTGCTGTACTTAACAGCCAGCAGACCTGACATTGCTTTTGCAGTTGGAGTTTGTGCAAGATACCAAGCTGATCCTAAAGTCAGTCATATCAACCAAGTGAAGAGAATTTTGAAGTATGTAAGTGGAACTTACAACTATGGCTTGCTATACTCTCATGGCTGTGAACCAACTCTGACTGGTTATTGTGATGCTAATTGGGCTGGAAGTGTTGATGATAGAAAAAGCACCTCTGGAGGATGTTTCTTCTTAGGAAATAATCTGGTCTCCTGGTTCAGCAAGAAACAGAACTGTGTGTCTCTCTCTACTGCTGAAGCTGAATACATTGCAGTTGGTAGTAGCTGTTCTCAAATGATCTGGATGAAACAGATGCTTACTGAGTATAATGTCACACAAGATGTTATGACATTGTACTGTGACAATCTGAGTACAATCAACATTTCCAAGACTCTTATTCAGCATAGCAGGACCAAGCATATTGACATTAGACATCACTTTATCAGAGACCTTGTAGAAGAGAAGACGATTAAACTGGAACATGTTGCCACTGAGCTACAGCTGGCTGACATTTTTACCAAGGCACTTGATGCAAATCAATTTGAAAACTTGAGGGGAAAGTTGGGTATTTGCCAACATGAGGAACTGTAGCAATTAATTTTGCTTAAAACAAGGGTTGAAGGAGTTATTTTTGTTAAGTCTATTTCTTTCAAAATTATTAAGAAGTTGAATAGACACTCTTTTGCCTCCTTTCTCTCTCGACTCCACAACAAATCCCATTCTCTCAATCAAAGTTTTCTCTCTAGTTGCTACTGGTTTTCTAAGACTATCAAAATGTCTCAAACATCATCCTCATCCAAGACGACCGTTTCATCCTCATCCTCTGATCGAGATTCTCGGGCAATCACATCATGCATGGATTCTAAAGTCCTGGAGATTACTCCTCTCAGAGAAATGGCAACTAACCCCTCCAAGGTCAAAAAGCTGAGAACAAGGCATGCAGGAAGGTCTCAAGCTACTTCATCCGGTAATCCCTCTCAACCTTCATCTTCTGTACCAAATAGGGAAGGCCCAGCTTATGTTCATCAAGCAATAGCTAGGCTTGTTACAAGAATTTTGAGTGAGAACCACTCTGTTCCTGGGATTTCTGTTCCATTAAATCAAGAATCAGCAAGCCCAAATGTTGAAGTAAATCTAGATGTCTCTGAGAATGTTGAGACTCCAAATGACAACATTCAGAAATCATCTGAATATCTTGATGATATCCAGAACCCTTCAGAGAAGAATGTTGAACCACCTGTTATTGATGTGGATGAGGAATACTCAGAGAATGACCTAATTGCAAATATCAACCCTAACATAGCTAGGAGAATGATGAACAGAAAGGGTAATCAGGATGCTGCAAAATGTCTGACCAAAGGGAAACCTGCTGATAAGAAAACCAGGTCTGAAGGCAAGACTGGTGTGGAAACTGTGAAGACTGGACTGTCCAAAGGGAAGGTGAAAGCCCGAGTACATGCTGGGAGTCTCTCAAAGCCTGTGAGACAACCAATAGCAAAGAAGAGGAAAGAACCTGAACCTTCTGATTCTGATGAGGAATCAGATTTTGAAATTGATGCTGAAGACATTCCTCTCAGAAGGAAACTCCCTTCCAGCAAAATGGCTAGAGTTCCTGAAGTCCCCACTGACAACATTTCATTTCACCACCCTGAAAATGCCAACAGATGGAAGTATGTTTGCTTGAAGAGAATAGCCTTGGAAAGAGAACTAAACAATGGTGCCATGGATTGTAAGGAAATCATGGACCTAATCAAAGTTTCTGGACTAATGAAGACTGTGGAAAAGTTTACAAAATGCTATGAAAATCTTGTCAAGGAATTCATAGTGAATTTGTCTGATGAATGTGCTGATGGAAGGTCAGCTGACTTTGAATGTGTCTATGTGAGAGGAAGAAAAGTTAATTTCTCTCCCTCTGAAATTAACAAATTCCTTGGAAGATCAAATGAGGCTTGCCCTGAACTAGAAGTTACTGACAATGAAGTATACCAAACCATCACAGCAAGACAAGTCAAGTGCTGGCCCTTAAAAGGCAAGCTGAATGCTAGCAAGCTAAGCATAAAATTTGCCATCCTGCACAAGATTGGTGCAGCCAACTGGGTCCCTACCAACCATAAATCAACCATCTCTACAGGATTGGGGAGATTCATTTATGATGTTGGAACCAGGACTGAATTTAACTATGGCAGGTATATATTTGATCAAACTTTAAAACATGCTGGAAGCTATGCTGTTAAAGGCCCTATTGCCTTTCCCTCCCTCCTATGTTGAATTGTCCTTGCTCAGTACCCTGACATCCTGGTGGAAAGAGATACTGCCTGCAAAAGAGCTCCTGCTCTTGGGTTACACTACAAGCTATTCCAGGGATCTCATGTTCCTGACATTGTCATGACATCAGCTGAGACATCAACTGTAAAAACTCAGTCCAAGACATCTAATGTTATAGCTGTGCTGAAGGAAACCTGCAAAGAGCTGGAGACAAGGAAAAAGACTCTTGAGAACCTAATTGCCAGATTAGAACAGGAGGAGACTGAAGGAAAAGGAAGGGAAGAGGATGCTGCTGAAGATCAGCTCAATGCTGAAGAAAGTGCCTCCTCTGAAGATGACAGTGCTAAAAGTTTGGTGGAGTTGACAAGCTTGATGCTGGTTCCTGTTGATGCAAGTGATTTCAGATTTTCTTGTTGTTTTTATTACTCATTTTGGATAACTGTATAACATATAAGTACATGTATCTTTGGACCATTTGTGGCTAAAGAGGGGGAGATATTTTGTGTTAATTACTTGGTAGACATTATATTTTTCTGCAGACATATTCATTCTGCTGCTCTCTATTCTCTGATTGCTTAGGGGTTTTAGCCAAAAATCTGCCAAAGGGGGAGTTTGTAAGTGTTTAGTTATTGGCATGTATTTTTGGTAAAACCAGGTGTGTGAATGTCATGACTGATGTCATAACATTATGGATTATTAGGTACTTTATGTAGAAAAAGTATGGCATACAGTAGCTGCTGTTTATGAGTGTGTATCTAAGCATTTTGCAATGATCACATTTATTCTGTCTACCAAAATCAGTAAATAGGAATTCTGATGTCATAACAAATGTTAAGACATCCTGTACTGATCTAACAGTTATGCAGTTTGGTTAATTCTGAGATTTTTCAGGAAGTTGGTTCATTCCTTCCAGAACAGAATCTCACGTGGTCTTTAGGTTAACCTAGCTCAACCCTAATCTGGTTGATAAAGTCTTGTGACCAAGTCTTGAGGTTAACCCTAATTAACCCTAGCTTTTCGTGGAAGCCCTAACTGAAGAAACAACTGCATATATATTCAACAGGAAAGCTGATTGGAAATTAACTCTTTGACAGAAGATCAATTAGGAGCTGTATAGTTTTAACTGCTGTAATCCAAGCAAGTATCATTGTGATAAGTGACTTGGAATAGGTTTTGATTTTAAGGGTTTTTGTATCACTCAAAGCTTTGAAGCAAGAGTGTTTGTGTCTCTTGACTAAAGCTTTGAAGCAAAGTCAAGTTAGGTTTATGTATCACTCAAAGCTGTGAAGCACGAGTGTTTGTGTTACTTGATTAAAAAGCTGTGAAGCATAATCAAGTGTATGTTCTAAAGAGTATCTTCATTATTTCATTAGTCAATTGTTTAAGTATCACTGCTGTGATTGAGGGGGAGTGAGTAGGAACTCAGGTTTAAGTTGAACTTAGATTGAAGTTGCATTGGGTAGGTCTTAAGTGAAGGAGATAAACTGGTTGGTTTATTCCTGAATTAATATCTCTTATAGTGGATTTCCTCCCTGGCTTGGTAGCCCCCAGAGTAGGTGTTGTTTCACACTGAACTGGGTAAACAATTGACTGTGTTCTTTACTGTTTTTATTTACTGTCTTATAGAAAGTCAGATATGGTGTCATAACATTCACTGTGACATTGAGTATCTGCTGCCAGAATCACAATTGGCATCAGAGCAGGCACCCTGCCTGTATTACTGGGTGAGATCTAGGGATATCACTTTCTGGCACTATGGACAAAGAAGGAGTTTTTGGAAATAGACCACCCATTCTAGATGGATCAAATTATGACTACTAGAAACCTCGTATGATTTCCTTCTTAAAATCACTGGACAAAAAGGCTTGGAGAGCTGCTGACAAAGGATGGAACCATCCCACCATAACCGAGAAAGATGGGACAATCAGTCTGAAGCCTGAGGAAGAATGGAGCAAAGAAGAAGATGAGTTAGCCCTGGGTAATTCCAAAGCTTTAAATGCCTTGTTCAATGGAATTGATAGAAACATATTCAGACTAGTACATCCATGTGAACTGGCCAAGGAAGTGTGGGACACTCTCAAAACTACCCATGAGGGCACATCCAAAGTAAAAATGTCAAGGCTTCAGATGCTGACTACCAAGTTTGAGAACCTAAGGATGAAGGAAGATGAAACCATTCATGAGTTTCACATGAACATCTTGGAGATTTCCAACACCTCAGGAGCATTGGGAGAAAAGATGTATGAAGAAAAACTGGTGAGAAAGATTCTCAGATCCCTGCCTAAAAGATTTGCAATGAAGGTAACTGCTATAGAGGAAGCCCAGGATATCAGCAAGTTAAAGGTGGATGAACTCATTGGGTCTCTTCAGACTTTTGAGATGGGGATCAGTGACAATGTTGACAAGAAAAACAAGAGCATATCACTTGTATCCAACACTGAAGATGAAAACAAGGAGGATGAAGAAGAAAATATTTCAGAAGCTATAGCCATGCTTGGAAGACAATTCAACAAACTCATCAAGAGAATGGATCCAAAGTCAAGGTAAAATGTTAAGAACATCCCCTCTGACATTAACAGATCTTATGACTCCAGCAGAAGACCAAAGTCTGAAGAGAAGGGAAATCAAGGCAGAGGAATTCAATGCCATGGTTGTGAAGGATATGGGCATATTCGAGCTGAATGTCCTACCTTTCTTAAGAAACAAAAGAAAGGAATGTCTGTTACCTGGTCTGACTGTGATTCAGAAAGTAATTCTGAAGAAGAATCTGCCAAACTAGTTACTGCACTAACTGGTGTTTGTACCTCTGAAAGTGACACTAGTGATGAGGAAGTGACATTTGAAGAACTGGCTGATACTTACAAGAAATTATGTATCAGAAGTGCTGAAGTCTGTATGCAAAATGAGAGATAAACAAAACTCCTCATAAAGTTGGAGGCTGAAAAAAGGGCAGACATTGAAACTATAAGTCATGTAGAAGGGGAAGTTCAAATGCTGAACTCAAAACTGAACCAGATGACCAAATCTGTCAAGATGCTGACAAATGGAACTGACAAATTGGAAGAAATCCTTCAGGTTGGACAAAATGTGGGAAACAAGTCTGGTCTAGGATTTGTGGCAGCAAAGAAATCTGGTGCAGACAAGAAGATCAGGCCTGATAAACAAATGTTAAAGCAGATGTCACAACATAACACTCAACATCGGGAACAGAGAAATATGAAAAAAAAGTACCAAAGATGGAGATGTCATCATTGTGGGAGGTTTGGTCACATAAAGCCATTCTGCTCCAGATTGTATGGATACCCTAATCAGAACCCAGGTGTCAAACCTAAGTCTAACAAGGTACCACATACTCCACAGTGGAAGAAAAAGGCTACTGCCCTGATATCCCACACCTCCCTTAGAGTCTCTGCAAAGGAAGACTGGTACTTTGACAGTGGGTGTTCTAAGCACATGACTGGAATCAAGAACCTTCTCAATAATGTTAAACCTCACACCACTAGTTATGTGACCTTTGGAGATGGTGCTAGAGGAGAAATCAAAGGAGTTGGTAATTTGGACTGCCCTGGAGTTCCAAATCTAAATGAAGTACTATTGGTAAAAGGCCTGACTGCTAATCTCATTAGTATCAGTCAATTATGTGATCTAGGATTCAAGGTCAACTTCTCAAAATCTGAATGTCTTGTAACTAATGAAAAACAAGAAGTTGTAATGAAATGAGTCAAATCTAAAGACAACTGTTACTTGTGGGAGCCTGAGAACACTAATTACTCCACTGTGTGTTCTATTGCCAAAGAAGAAAAAGAGGTGAAACTGTGGCACCAAAAACTTGGCCATCTTCATCTTAGAGGAATGAAAAGGATTATCTCCATGGAGGCAGTCAGAGGGATTCCAAGACTGCAAATTGATGAAGGGAGAGTTTATGGTGAATGTCAGGTTGGTAAGCAGACTAGGATGTCACATCCAAAGTCAAGACATCTGACCACCTCTAAGGTTCTAGAACTTCTTCATATGGATCTGATGGGACCGATGCAGGTGGAAAGTCTAGGTGGAAAAAGATATGCCTATGTTGTTGTGGATGATTTTTCCAGATTCACCTGGATTAACTTCATTAGGGAAAAATCTGATGTATTTGAAGTTTTTAAAGAACTGTGCAAAAGAATTCAAAGAGAAAAAGAAAGGTGTATTGTCAGAATCAGAAGTGATCATGGCAAAGAATTTGAAAACAGTAAGTTTAATGAGTTCTGTTCCTCAGAAGGAATTAGTCATGAATTCTCTTCTCCTATAACTCCTCAACAAAATGGAGTTGTAGAAAGGAAAAATAGGACCATACAGGAATCTTCCAGAGCTATGATACATGCCAAAAGACTTCCTATTCATTTTTGGGCTGAAGCTATGAATACAACCTGTTATGTCCATAACAGAGTCACTTTGAGAAAGGGAACCTCATCCACCATTTATGAACTCTGGAAAGGAAGAAAGCCAACTGTGAAGTACTTCCATGTATTTGGCAGCAAATGCTATATTCTGGCAGATCGTGAACAAAGGAGAAAGCTGGACCCTAAAAGTGATGAAGGTATATTTCTAGGATACTCCTCCAACAGCAGAGCTTATAGGGTATTCAATTCCAGGACCAAAGTCATGATGGAATCAATAAATGTCATAGTTGATGATTATCATGAAGAAACAGATGTCCCTTGTAATGTTGAGACATTCTTTGAGACTCCAACTCAACAGAATGACCTTCCTAACACCACTGCAGCAGACTCTGAATCCAAGGAAGCTAGCAAAATCCCTTCCATCAGAATTCAGAAAGATCATCCTAAAGAACTCATCATAGGGGATCCTAATAGTGGAGTCATTACAAGATCTAGAGAAATCATCTCAAACTCTTGCTTTGTGTCTAAAATTGAACCAAGAAATGTTAAGGAGGCTTTAACTGATGAATAATGGATTGGTGCAATGCAAGATGAATTGAACCAATTTAAGCAACATGAAGTTTGGGAGTTAGTTCCTAGACCAGAGGGAACAAACATCATTGGCACAAAATGGATATACAAGAACAAATCAGATGCTGAAGGAGTTGTCACTAGGAATAAGGCAAGACTTGTGGCCCAAGGATACACTCAAGTTGAAGGGGTTAATTTTGATGAGACCTTTGCCCCTGTAGCCAGACTGGAATCTATCAGACTCCTATTGGGAATTGCTTGTCTCCTGAAGTTCAAGCTATTTCAGATGGATGTAAAAAGTGCCTTCCTAAATGGGTACTTAAATGAGGAAGTTTATGTGGAACAGCCTAAAGGTTTTGTGGATCCAAACAACCCTAATCATGTCTACAAATTGAGGAAAGCACTATATGGCCTGAAACAAGCTCCTAGAGCATGGTATGACAGGTTAACAAAATTTCTCTAAGACAAAGGATACAGAAAAGGAGGCTTGGATAAAACCCTCTTTGTCAAAAATGAAGGAGGGAAGTTAATGGTAGCTCAAATATATGTTGATGACATAGTGTTTGGGGGAATGTTAGAAAAAATGGTTAAACATTTTGCTGACCAGATGCAGGCTGAATTCGAAATGAGTCTCATGGGAGAACTGACTTATTTTCTTGGACTGCAAGTCTCACAGATGGAGGACTCAATCTTTCTATCTCAAAGCAAGTATGCAAAGAACATTGTCAAGAAGTTTGGTATGGAGAATGCCAGTCACAAAAGGACTCCTGCACCTACTCATTTAAAGCTATCCAAAGATTCAAGTGGGGTTAAGGTGGACCAAAGTCTGTACAGAAGCATGATAGGAAGTTTGCTGTACTTAACAGCCAGCAGACCTGACATTGCTTTTGCAGTTGGAGTTTGTGCAAGATACCAAGCTGATCCTAAAGTCAGTCATATCAACCAAGTGAAGAGAATTTTAAAGTATGTAAGTGGAACTTACAACTATGGCTTGCTATACTCTCATGGCTGTGAACCAACTCTGACTGGTTATTGTGATGCCGATTGGGCTGGAAGTGTTGATGATAGAAAAAGCACCTCTGGAGGATGTTTCTTCTTAGGAAATAATCTGGTCTCCTGGTTCAGCAAGAAACAGAACTGTGTGTCTCTCTCTACTGCTGAAGCTGAATACATTGCAGCTGGTAGTAGCCGTTCTCAAATGATCTGGATGAAACAGATGCTTACTGAGTATAATGTCACACAAGATGTTACGACATTGTACTGTGACAATCTGAGTACAATCAACATTTCCAAGAATCCTATTCAGCATAGCAGGACCAAGCATATTGACATTAGACATCACTTTATCAGAGACCTTGTAGAAGAGAAGACGATTAAACTGGAACATGTTGCCACTGAGCTACAGCTGGCTGACATTTTTACCAAGGCACTTGATGCAAATCAATTTGAAAACTTGAGGGGAAAGTTGGGTATTTGCCAACATGAGGAACTGTAGAAATTAATTTTTCTTAAAACAAGGGTTGAAGGAGTTATTTTTGTTAAGTCTATTTCTTTCAAAATTATTAAGTTGAATAGACACTCTTTTGCCTCCTTTCTCTCTCGACTCCACAACAAATCCCATTCTCTCAATCAAAGTTTTCTCTCTAGTTGCTACTGGTTTTCTAAGACTATCAAAATGTCTCAAACATCATCCTCATCCAAGACGACCGTTTCATCCTCATCCTCTGATCGAGATTCTCAGGCAATCACATCATGCATGGATTCTGAAGTCCTGGAGATTACTCCTATCATAGAAATGGCAACTAACCCCTCCAAGGTCAAAAAGCTGAGAACAAGGCATGCAGGAAGGTCTCAAGCTACTTCATCCGATAATCCCTCTCAACCTTCATCTTCTGTACCAAATAGGGAAGGCTCAGCTTATGTTCATCAAGCAATAGCTAGGCTTGTTACAAGAATTTTGAGTGAGAACCACTCTGTTCCTGGGATTTCTGTTCCATTAAATCAAGAATCAGCAAGCCCAAATGTTGAAGTAAATCTAGATGTCTCTGAGAATGTTGAGACTCCAAATGACAACATTCAGAAATCATCTGAATATCTTGATGATATCCAGAACCCTTCAGAGAAGAATGTTGAACCACCTGTTATTGATGTGGATGAGGAATACTCAGAGAATGACCTAATTGCAAATATCAACCCTAACATAGCTAGGAGAATGATGAACAGAAAGGGTAATCAGGATGCTGCAAAATGTCTGACCAAAGGGAAACCTGCTGATAAGAAAACCAGGTCTGAAGGCAAGACTGGTGTGGAAACTGTGAAGACTGGACTGTCCAAAGGGAAGGTGAAAGCCCGAGTACATGCTGGGAGTCTCTCAAAGCCTGTGAGACAACCAATAGCAAAGAAGAGGAAAGAACCTGAACCTTCTGATTCTGATGAGGAATCAGATTTTGAAATTGATGCTGAAGACATTCCTCTCAGAAGGAAACTCCCTTCCAGCAAAATGGCTAGAGTTCCTGAAGTCCCCACTGACAACATTTCATTTCACCACCCTGAAAATGCCAACAGATGGAAGTATGTTTGCTTGAAGAGAATAGCCTTGGAAAGAGAACTAAACAATGGTGCCATGGATTGTAAGGAAATCATGGACCTAATCAAATTTTCTGGACTAATGAAGACTGTGGAAAAGTTTACAAAATGCTATGAAAATCTTGTCAAGGAATTCATAGTGAATTTGTCTGATGAATGTGCTGATGGAAGGTCAGCTGACTTTGAATGTGTCTATGTGAGAGGAAGAAAAGTTAATTTCTCTCCCTCTGAAATTAACAAATTCCTTGGAAGATCAAATGAGGCTTGCCCTGAACTAGAAGTTACTGACAATGAAGTATACCAAACCATCACAGCAAGACAAGTCAAGTGCTGGCCCTTAAAAGGCAAGCTGAATGCTAGCAAGCTAAGCATAAAATTTGCCATCCTGCACAAGATTGGTGCAGCCAACTGGGTCCCTACCAACCATAAATCAACCATCTCTACAGGATTGGGGAGATTCATTTATGATGTTGGAACCAGGACTGAATTTAACTATGGCAGGTATATATTTGATCAAACTTTAAAACATGCTGGAAGCTATGCTGTTAAAGGCCCTATTGCCTTTCCCTCCCTCCTATGTTGAATTGTCCTTGCTCAGTACCCTGACATCCTGGTGGAAAGAGATACTGCCTGCAAAAGAGCTCCTGCTCTTGGGTTACACTACAAGCTATTCCAGGGATCTCATGTTCCTGACATTGTCATGACATCAGCTGAGACATCAACTGTAAAAACTCAGTCCAAGACATCTAATGTTATAGCTGTGCTGAAGGAAACCTGCAAAGAGCTAGAGACAAGGAAAAAGACTCTTGAGAACCTAATTTCCAGATTAGAACAGGAGGAGACTGAAGGAAAAGGAAGGGAAGAGGATGCTGCTGAAGATCAGCTCAATGCTGAAGAAAGTGCCTCCTCTGAAGATGACAGTGCTTAAAGTTTGGTGGAGTTGACAAGCTTGATGCTGGTTCCTGTTGATGCAAGTGATTTCAGATTTTCTTGTTGTTTTTATTACTCATTTTGGATAACTGTATAACATATAAGTACATGTATCTTTGGACCATTTGTGGCTAAAGAGGGGGAGATATTTTGTGTTAATTACTTGGTAGACATTATATTTTTCTGCAGACATATTCATTCTGCTGCTCTCTATTCTCTGATTGCTTAGGGGTTTTAGCCAAAAATCTGCCAAAGGGGGAGTTTGTAAGTGTTTAGTTATTGGCATGTATTTTTGGTAAAACCAGGTGTGTGAATGTCATGACTGATGTCATAACATTCTGGATTATTAGGTACTTTATGCAGAAAAAGTATGGCATACAGTAGCTGCTGTTTATGAGTGTGTATCTGAGCATTTTGCAATGATCACATTTATTCTGTCTACCAAAATCAGTAAACAGGAATTCTGATGTCATAACAAATGTTAAGACATCCTGTATTGATCTAACAGTTATGCAGTTTGGTTAATTCTGAGATTTTTCAGGAAGTTGGTTCATTCCTTCCAGAACAGAATCTCACGTGGTCTTTAGGTTAACCTAGCTCAACCCTAATCTGGTTGATAAAGTCTTGTGACCAAGTCTTGAGGTTAACCCTAATTAACCCTAGCTTTTCGTGGAAGCCCTAACTGAAGAAACAACTGCATATATATTCAACAGGAAAGCTGATTGGAAATTAACTCTTTGACAGAAGATCAATTAGGAGCTGTATAGTTTTAACTGCTGTAATCCGAGCAAGTATCATTGTGATAAGTGACTTGGAATAGGTTTTGATTGTAAGGGTTTTTATATCACTCAAAGCGTTGAAGCAAGAGTGTTTGTGTCTCTTGGCTAAAGCTTTGAAGCAAAGTCAAGTTAGGTTTATGTATCACTCAAAGCTGTGAAGCACGAGTGTTTATGTTACTTGATTAAAAAGCTATGAAGCATAATCAAGTGTATGTTCTGAAGAGTATCTTCATTATTTCATTAGTCAATTGTTTAAGTATCACTGCTGTGATTGAGGGGGAGTGAGTAGGAACTCAGGTTTAAGTTGAACTTAGATTGAAGTTGCATTGGGTAGGTCTTAAGTGAAGGAGATAAACTGGTTGATTTATTCCTGAATTAATATCTCTTATAGTGGATTTCCTCCCTGGCTTGGTAGCCCCCAGAGTAGGTGTTGTTTCACACTGAACTGGGTAAACAATTGACTGTGTTCTTTACTGTTTTTATTTACTGTCTTATAGAAAGTCAGATATGGTGTCATAACATTCACGGTGACATTGAGTATCTACTGCCAGAATCACAGGGGTTATATGCTTAATGGGGTTATATGTCTACTAGGGGTTATTTGTTTACTAGGGACGTTGCAATATAACCCCTACTATATATAACGTAGTAGGGGTTATGTCCCTAGTAGGGGTTACATGTCTAGTAGGTAGGGACATTGATTTATTTCAATATGAACAACAATTCAAAAGATTGAATTGCAACAAAATAATATAATAATATCAACAATAATTCAAAAGATTGAATTGCAACAAAATAATATATTGGCAATAAAAAAAAGGATTAGTAGGGGTTATATGCTTAATGGGGTTATATGTCTAGTAGGGGTTATACCCTTAGTAGGGGTTATATATTTACTAGGGACGTGCCAATATAACCCCTACTATAATTCAAAAGATTGAATTGCAACAAAATAATATATTGGCAATAAAAAAAAAGGGTTGGTAGGGGTTATATGCTTAATGGGGTTATATGTCTAGTATGGGTTATACCTTTAGTAGGGGTTATATGTTTACTAGGGACGTGGAAAGATAACCCCTACTATATATAACATAGTAGGGGTTATGTCCCTAGTAGGGGTTACAAATCTAGTAGGTAGGACATTGACTTATTTCAATATGAACAACAATTCAAAAGATTGAATTGCAACAAAATAACATATTCATATCAACAATAATTCAAAAGATTGAATTGCAACAAAATAATATATTGGCAATAAAAAAAAGGGGTTAGTAGGGGTTATATGCTTAATGGGGTTATATGTCTAGTAGGGGTTATACCATTAGTATGGGTTATATGTTTACTAGGGACGTGCCAATATAACCCCTACTATAATTCAAAAGATTGAATTGCAACGAAATAATATATTGGCAATAAAAAAAAGGGTTAGTAGGGGTTATATGCTTAATGGGGTTATATGTCTAGTAGGGGTTATACCCTTAGTAGGGGTTATATGTTTACTAGGGATGTGGCAAAATAACCCCTACTATATATAACATAGGGGCATAAACCCTACTAAAAGGAGTTATGACCATTGTAGGGGTTGTGTTCATAGTAGGGGTTACATATCTAGTAGGGGTTCCTACTAGACATAGTACTAAAATTAATCACATAATCCAATATCCATATTGATATTTTGAAGCCTTTGGGGGACGAATTTGGAATGGGCCCTTTGGGGCCTCTTCCCCGAGCATCGAACAATCAACTCAGAACTGGTACGGACAAGGGGAATCCGACTATTTAATTAAAACAAAGCATTGCGATGGTCCCGACGGATGTTGATGCAATGTGATTTCTGCCCAGGATTTTAGCTACGCATGGTTGTTTGTCGCTATAGGCTTAGACCTAAGACGACAGACGATGGGGACGATGATGACGCAGCACGCATCCATTGGACGGTTCAAAATAGCGCGCCTTTTTTTTAATGATATTCGCTTCGTTTGATTTTTTTCTTTTTTCTTCGCCAAGGTTCGAACAGCATGCACACAACGCTCCAGTGGTCACGGCCTCGCTCTGGTATCCGGGGGACGCGGGTTCGAACCCTAACGTGCCCCCTTCTCCTTTTTCCTCATTTTCTTCCAACTTTCTTTAGTTTAATCATTTTAATTTATTTTAGTTAATAATAATTATTATAATTTTAATATAATTAGGTAATTAAAGTTAGGATTAATGTTAACTAAGGATTAATTTGACAATGAAACAAAAATTAGTTTTCTAACTAGGTTTTTATTTTATATTAATTAGTTAGTTAGATTAAGTTAATTAAATTAGGGTTTTAGCTTAATAAATAATTGAATTAATTTAGATTTAATTCACTAGAAAATTAATAAGGATTTAACCGAAACTCCAATTTTACAGATTCTTCCGCGAATAATTAGGATAAATAATTAGGTTTAGATTGGCTACAACTTCGGTCGTTTTTTTCCAACTTCCCTAGTTTTCCTATTTTCTCGTTTTTTATCGTTTAATCGTTCTTTTTCACGCGCGTTCGTACATAGTCTTTTTGTACGCCGATTTTGGCCGAGTATTTTGTATTTGCATAAGGGTTGTAATAGCTTTAATTTAGGTTTAATTTCTGCATTTTTATTTTCTATTATTTTTAATTATGTAATTGCTTATAGTTTGTAATAGTTTAAATTAGGTTTTATATTTCCACAAATTTAATTATGTAACTGCTAAAGCCATGTAATAGCGTAGGACCATTTAATTTTCCGCTATTTACTTTTCTGCAATTTTCAACTGCTCTGGTTAGTAATCTAGGGAGTGCAAAAGACAAAAAGTTAAAATTGAATTTAGATAACATCGTAAGATTAAACTCTAACATCAAAACAATTTTCACACACTACACCCCTAGGGAATACCTCTCTCATGTTGCCTTAATAAAAGCGGTTATCCTTGAGCGTATGAGACCCTAAGCACAAGCTGCCTCGAAAAAAAAGATGCTATCACAAGTCCCTCCGATTAAAAAGGATATAACCCCACGGGTTATGGCCTTGTCCCTCCGATAAGTGTGATAGTGTATTCCCAATGATAAAAGTGCTAAGGGAACCTTACACCATTCCTTGGGTGACAGTACGATGACCCACGCCTATCCCTAATAAATCCTAGGGATCTGACTACCTACCCTTCAATGGTAGAGCTAGTCACCTCCCGCCAAGGATTGCACTAAAGAATGAAAAGACCTTAGGAGTAGGTAAATAGCCTTAAGTACTTGCTCACCTTTCAAAATTCTTTTGCACCTCACACTGTTTTCAAAAAAACTTTCAAAAACAAGTTAACACTTCATAAAACGTTCGAATGAGAATTGTTATGAAGTTAAAACTTCTCTCTTCAAAATAATTTCTAAACATACACCCTTTACACCAAAGTAAACAATTTTCCGAAAACATACTGTGAGCTAAGTACTTAAGAGCCCGTGGACAACCACAGATGCGAAGGGTGCCTAAAACATTCCCTTCGCATAATTTACCTCCCGAACCCTCTTTTAAAATAAAGGTCTTTTTCTGTTCTTTTCTGCTGATCCGTAGAATAAAAGAAAAGTCGGTGGCGACTCTTGCTTCCATGACATTGTTTTCTAAAATAAAATAAAAGTCAGTTCTCCCACCGTATGACAGAACTGGCGACTCTGCTGGGGAGAAACTTAAAGAGAGGTTTACCTTAGGGATTTAGCTCACCCATGTTTTCAATTGTGTCTTTATTTGATTTAATTTTAAGGCTTGCTTGGGTAAGATATTTATGTGAAAGTCCTAACCCGGACTGAGAGATAGGTAAGTGATAATAGATCATGGACGCTACATTAGCATGTACTAGCGTGGTTAAAGTGGTGGTCACAATTCTTTTAGAACCCTAGTTGAAACTTTTGGCCATTAGGTAGCGAGGTGCCGGCTTTGGCATGACCCAAGGTTGGATGATACTCGATGCTACATCCATTAAGACTTGACTCAAAGAAGACTTCGGTTCGTTCACTTAAGGACATGTTGAGGTAGCCTACGAGAAGGGTCTGAAATATGGGAACCCCCTTAGAACTAGTTACTTTTCTAGGACAGGTTGAACAAACTTTCAGTGGGGATGGTACCTTACCTAACTTCATGCAAGCCTTAAACCCTAGGACTTTTGCTTGACTTATTTGTGTGTGTTATCTACTTGAGCATGACATCATAAGCATCACATATCATAAAATAACAATTTCAAGGACTTTGGGATTTCATCTTCGTCTCTATTTTATAGGATCGTGGCCTCCGCTACTAGGACTACATCTGCATCAACTTTCAAGAGACTCCCGCCAAGCTCAAATATTTGGTCTCAAAGGTTCCTGATAGTTCTCAGTTCACCAAGCAACATGATCATCTACTCAACTTGGTCACTTCCAGTTTCGACATGGACCTCATGAGTATCTTGTTCCAGTTCTTCGATCCAAGAAATCACTGCTTCACATTCCCTAATTATCAGCTAGTGCCTACCCTAGAGGAGTTCTCTCAGCTATTGGGTATCCCTATCTTGGACCAAGTTACATTTACCGGTTTAGAGGCTACTCTGAAGCCTAAGGTTGTTGCAGCATCTCTACATCTGAAACGGGCTGACATTGTCTCTAATTGGGGAATCAAAAGTGGAGTCGAGGGTCTGCCTGCCAAGTTCTTGTTTGATAAGGCTCAGAAATTCTTAGACGCCATGATTACTATGCCTTCGAAGAAATAGTGGCTCTGTTGATCTACAATTTGGTGTTTTTCCCTAATCCTGATGGGTTCATAGACGTGCACGCAATCAAGATATTCCTGACTCACAAATCGATGCTTACCTTGCTTGGAGATATCCTACATTCTCTTCACACTCGCACCACCATGCACCAAGGAACTCTTATGTGTTGCATCCCTCTACTACACAGGTGGTTTATTTCGCACCTGCCCAGATCAGTACGGAACAACGAGCAAAAGTGTCCATAGTCTCAGAGAATAATGTCACTCTCTCATGCTGACATTATTTGGTGTCCTCGATTTCAAGACAACCTTGTTATTATTAATCACTGTGGCGAGTTCCCTAATGTGCCTCTTCTTGGCATTAGGGGAGGTATTACTTACAACCCGTCACTAGCTCTGCGTCAGTTCGGTTATGCTCGAAGAGATGGTCCACACGACATGATTATTCAAGGAATTATGTTCGACTATATGAGTGATTCTCAAGACTACCACCGAAGATTCATACGATCTTGGAACAAGGTATACAAAATGAATATCCAGACATAAGGGCAGAAGAACTCTCTTCCTATGGAGCCTTACCTTTCTGATGGGTGCGCACTCGTGCTCGAGACCTTGGCATGGCCTATCCAGCTGTCAAGCCAGTTATCATTGAGCCTGAATTTGAGGGCGGTGTTCCTCAAGTGATAGTGCATCCTGACATGCCTACTGACCATGAAGAGCTACAGAAGTCCTGGATTCAGCTGAAAGAAGAAAGGGACACCTTCAAAACTCAGTTCCTCGCCGGTGAAAAGAAAATATTGGAGCTCACCAAACAACTCCATGAAGAACGAAGCATCAACAACTACGTGGGCTCTAACGGGAAGCGACCATGGGAGACCTGACCCAGATTTTTCTTCCTCTACTTTAGTTTTGCTTCTATTTTCTTTGTAAGCCTTGAGCAGCATCAAACTCAAATTTCTAAGGCTAATTAAATTTGTTTTTGTCTTATAGTTTAACGAGTTTGATTTCCCAAAATCCTTGAAAACATTGCATTCGCATGGGATGCATCATGACATTGCATAACAGGTTTCCGCGGCGGATTTCTCAACTTCTCTTACTATTTATTTTAGCCATGGCTTCTGATCCAATTGTCGAAGCTCTTTAAGCACAGAATGCCAAGTTCCGAGAGGCAATCTTAGCCCTGATCAAGGGGCAAGCCAAACAGAAAGCTCTCCTGACCGAGAAGGAGAAGAAAGTTAGGAGCACTGTTACAAAGCTCCCACTTGCTAAAGCTATGGACACTTGGGACACCCTCATAGAAGGGGTTACATATATAGTAGGGGTTCCTACTAGACATGTAACCCGTTCCTACTAGATATGTAACCCCTACTAGTAAACCGTTCATCCAAGAAGAGCAAGAAAAGTCGACTCGGGCAAGGGAGTTCGGGCAATGCCTCTCCAGCAGTACGAGCTTCACAGGGAGTCCGAATTATCGAGCCTCAGGGGGACAATGTGCTGCAAGAAGGCTCCTTCGTAGAAGCTCTTCTGTCCGTGCCAGATACTCTGGTCATGAAGAGGGGCAGGGGTTAGTATGGGTTATATGCTTAATGGGGTTATATGTCTAGTAGGGGTTATACCATTAGTAGGGGTTATATGTTTACTAGGGACGTGCCAATATAACCCCTACTATATATAACTTTGGGGCATAAACCCTACTAGAAGGAGTTATGACCATTGTAGGAGTTATGTTCATAGCAGTAGGGGTTATATGCTTAATGGGGTTATATGTCTACTAGGGGTTATATGTTTACTGGGGACGTGGCAATATAACCCCTACTATATATAAAAATCCTACTAGACATGTAGCCCCTACTAGGAACATATTCCTTACTAGTCATAAACCCCTACTATGACCATTGTAAAGGTTATGTTCATAGTAGGGGTTACATATATAGTAGGGGTTCCTACTAGACATGTAACCCGTTCCTACTAGATATGTAACCCCTACTAGTAAACCGTTCGTCCAAGAAGAGCAAGAAAAGTCAACTCGGGCAAGGGAGTTCGGGCAATGTCTCTCCAGCAGTCCGAGCTTCACAGGGAGTCTGAATTGTCGAGCCTCAGGGGGACAATGTGCTGAAGGAAGGCTCCTTCGTAGAAGCTCTTCTGTCAGTGCCAGATACTCCGGCCAGGAAGAGGGGAAGGGGTTAGTAGGGGTTATATGCTTAATGGGGTTATATATCTAGTAGGGGTTATACCATTAGTATGGGTTATATGTTTACTAGGGACGTGCCAATATAACCCCTACTATATATAACTTAGGGGCATAAACTCTACTGAAAGGAGTTATGACCATTGTAGGGGTTATGTTCATAGTAGTAGGGGTTATATGCTTAATGGGGTTATATGTCTACTAGGGGTTATATGTTTACTAGGGACGTGGCAATATAACCCCTAATATATATAACATAGTAGGGGTTATGTCCCTAGTAGGGGTTACATGTATAGTAGGTAGGGACATTGATTTATTTCAATATGAACAACAATTCAAAAGATTGAATTGCAACAAAATAATATATTAATATCAACAATAATTCAAAAGATTGAATTGCAACAAAATAATATATTTGCAATAAAAAAAGGGGTTAGTAGGGGTTATATGCTTAATGGGGTTATATGTCTAGTAGGGGTTATACCCTTAGTAGGGGTTATATATTTACTAGGGACATGCCAATATAACCCCTACCATAATTCAAAAGATTGAATTGCAACAAAATAATATATTGGCAATAAAAAAAAGGGTTAGTAGGGGTTATATGCTTAATGGGGTTCTATTCTAGTAGGGATTATACCCTTATTAGGGGTTATATGTTTACTAGGGATGTGGCAAAATAACCTCTACTATATATAACATAGGGGCATAAACCCTACTAAAAGGAGTTATGACCATGGTAGGAGTTATGTTCATAGTAGGGGTTACATATCTAGTAGTGGTTCCTACTAGACATGTAACCCCTACTAGGAACATATTCCTTACTAGAACTGCCACCTCACCTCAGCTAAGGACTCACTCCCCACTCGATACGACGTGTTTTCCCAATGAGGCCAAGGGTTGGTCATAAGTCTTAAGAAGTCTAGGAATAGAGTGTCTTAGAGGTTGTTAGTCACAAGAGGTTGCTTGTGCATTGTATTGTTAGTCACTCGTTGGGAGCTTGTGCAAAATTGTTAGTCACACCAGTTGGTTGTGCATTTGTAATCAAGGTTGATTATAGTGGATTAAGTCCTCGACCGTACTGAGGCAAATCACCTGGATAGGGTGGACTGGAGTAGTTTGATTAAACGAACCAGGATAAAAATAAATGTGTTATGTCTATTGTTGTTAAAGTTCTAAAAAGCATACACTTATTCAACAACCCCCCCCCCCCCCCCCCCCCCCCTTCTAAGTGTTTCTAACCTTCAAATTCATCATATAAAAATACAATTATTCAATTAAATAGTAATATATATGCTTAACACGGCTAAGTTGATTGGATCAAAAATGGGATTTGGATTTGTGGCCCATTAAGTGGGATACCTGTGCGTTTGGACGAATATCGGTATATTATGCGCATTTGTTCTCAAAATATAATTTAAATAAAATTATTTTTTTAAAAGACATAATAGTTCGGTGGCTATAATTTTTTAATATATAAAAATATTTGAATCAATAATATATATTATAAAAAATATTTAAACAAATAGTAAAGTTGTTATATTATTATTTAATATTTTGATCAGTAATTTCATGTTACCATTAATATTCAATATTTTGATCAATTACTTCATATTTTCGTTAATATTCAATGCTGTTTACATACTCAACAGATGTCCAACTAAGGCAGTACAAGATAAGACTCCAATTGAAGCCTGGAACGGGAAGAAGCCATCAGCAAAGCACCTAAGGGTCTTTGGATCTATATGCTACATTCATATTCCAGACGTGAAGAGGCATAAGCATGAAGACAAGACTATACGAGGTATCTTCCTGGGGTATAGCACAATCTCTAAGGGCTACCGTGTCTACAACTTGCAAACTAAAAAAATTGTCAGAGGGGCGAGGATTTATCAACATCATTTGTTTTGTTACATTCCACTTCTGCAATTTGTCAGAGGGGCGGGTTTTGTCAACAGTAAAGTTATTTTAACATGTTGTTACATGTTTGTTACAGTCCACTGTTGGAATTCACTTCTGCAATTCGTCAAAGGGAGGATTTATCAACATCGAAGATTGCTTTTGTTACAATCCACTGTCTGCAATTCGCGACGGGGCGAGGATTGTCAACTCTGAACCTATTTTAACATATTTGTACATGTTCGTAATGATCTACTGTCTGTAATTTGCGGAGGGGCGAGGATCTATCAACACTAGAAATATTTATGTCAGTCAAGAGCACTGAACGTGATTTTTCTACCCCCAGTAGAGTTATTCTCATGTTTGTTGCAATTTACTGTCAAAACAGTGTCTACAGGGTGAGGATCTGTCAACTTTGGAAATATTCATGCTAATCAAGAGCACTGAATCTAATATCATATCCCCCCTTGAGGAGTCCAATTTCAACTAGGAGCTATTAAACTTGGTTTCCCCACATCATTTTGCATAGCATAAAATTATTATCATTTGCATAATATACATTGCATCAGAGGGCTTATGTTCATAGTAGTAGGGGTTATATGCTTAATGGGGTTATATGTCTACTAGGGGTTATATGTTTACTAGGGACGTGGCAATATAACCCCTACTATATATAACATAGTAGGGGTTATGTCCCTAGTAGGGGTTACATGTCTAGTAGGTAGGCATATTTATTTATTTCAATATGAACAACAATTCAAAAGATTGGATTGCAACAAAATAATATATTAATATCAACAATAATTCAAAAGATGGAATTGCAACAAAATAATATATTGGGAATAAAAAAAAAGGGGTTAGTAGGGGTTATATGCTTAATGGGGTTATATGTCTAGTAGGGGTTATACCCTTAGTAGGGGTTATATATTTACTAGGGACGTGACAATATAACCCCTACTATAATTCAAAAGATTGAATTGCAAAAAAATAATATATTGGCAATAAAAAAAAAGGGTTAGTAGGGGTTATATGCTTAATGGGGTTATATGTCTAGTAGGGGTTATATGTTTACTAGGGATGTGGCAAAATAACCCCTACTATATATAACATAGGGGCATAAACCCTACTAAAAGGAGTTCTGACCATTGTAGGGGTTATGTTCATAGTAGGGGTTACATATCTAGTAAGGGTTCCTACTAGATATGTAACCCCTACTAGGAACATATTCCTTACTAGTCATAAACCCCTACTATGACCATTGTAAAGGTTATGTTCATAGTAGGGGTTACATAATTCAAAAGCTTGAATTGCAACAAAATAATATATTAATATCAACAATAATTCAAAAGATTGAATTGCAACAAAATAATATATTTGCAATAAAAAAAAGGGGTTAGTAGGGGTTATATGCTTAACGGAGTTATATGTCTAGTAGGGGTTATACCCTTAGTAGGGGTTATATGTTTACTAGGGACGTGGAAATATAACCCCTACTATATATAACATAGTAGAGGTTATGTCCCTAGTAGGGGTTACATGTCTAGTAGGTAGGGACATTGATTTATTTCAAAATGAACAATAATTCAAAAGATTGAATTGCAAAAAATAATATATTAATATCAACAATAATTCAAAAGATTGAATTGCAACAAAATAATATATTGGCAATAAAAAAAGGGGTTAGTAGGGGTTATATGCTTAATGGGGTTATATGTCTAGTAGGGGTTATACCATTAGTAGGGGTTATATGTTATTAGGGACATGCCAATATAACCCCTACTATAATTCAAAAGATTGAATTGCAACAAAATAATATACTGGCAATAAAAAAAAAGGGTTAGTAGGGGTTATATGCTTAATGGGGTTATATGTCTAGTAGGGGTTATATGTTTACTAGGGATGTGGCAAAATAACCCCTTCTATATATAACGTAGGGGCTTAAACCCTACTAAAAGGAGTTATGACCATTGTAGGGGTTATGTTCATAGTAGGGGTTACATATCTAGTAGGGGTTCTTACTAGACATGTAACCCCTACTAGGAACATATTCCTTACTAGTCATAAACCCCTACTATGACCATTGTAAAGGTTATGTTCATAGTAGGGGTTACATATATAGTAGGTGTTCCTACTAGACATGTAACCTGCTCCTACTAGATATGTAACCCCTACTAGTAAACTGTTCGTCCAAGAAGAGCCTTAAAAGTCGACTTGGGCAAGGGAGTTCGGGCAATGCCTCTCCAGCAGTCCGAGCTTCACAGGGAGTCTGAATTGTCGAGCCTCAGGGGGACAATGTGCTGCAAGAAGGCTCCTTCATAGAAGCTCTTCTGTCCGTGCCAGATATTCCGGTCAGGAAGAGGGGCAGGGGTTAGTAGGGTTATATGCTTAATGGGGTTATATGTCTAGTAGGGGTTATACCATTAGTAAGGGTTATATGTTTACTAGGGACGTGCCAATATAACCCCTACTATATATAACTTAGGGGCATAAACCCTACTAGAAGGAGTTATGACCATTGTAGGGGTTATGTTCATAATAGTAGGGGTTACATGCTTAATGGGGTTATATGTCTACTAGGGGTTATATGTTTACTAGGGATGTGGCAATATAACCCCTACTATATATAACATAGTAGGGGTTATCTCCCTAGTAGGGGTTACATGTCTAGTAGGTAGGGACATTGATTTATTTCAATATGAACAACAATTTAAAAGATTGAATTGCAATAAAATAATATATTAATATCAATAATAATTCAAAATATTGAATTGCAACAAAATAATTTATTGGCAATAAAAAAAAGGGGTTAGTAGGGGTTATATGCTTAATGGGGTTATATGTCTAGTAGGGGTTATACCATTAGCAGGGGTTATATGTTTACTAGGGACGTGCCAATATAACCCCTATTATAATTCAAAAGATTGAATTGCAACAAAATAATATATTGGCAATAAAAAAAGGTTAGTAGGGGTTATATGCTTAATGTGGTTATATGTCTAGTAGGTGTTATACCTTTAGTAGGGGTTATATGTTTACTAGGGATGTGGCAGAATAACCCCTACTATATATAACATAGGGGCATAAACCCTACTAAAAGGAGTTATGACCATTGTAGGGGTTATGTTCATAAAAGGGGTTACATATCTAGTAGGGGTTCCTACTAGACAAGTAGGGGTTATATTTCTAGTAGGGGTTATAGCATTAGTAGGGGTTATATGTTTACTAGGGACGTGCCAATATAACCCATACTATATATAACTTAGGGGCATAAACCCTACTAGAAGGAGTTATGACCATTGTAGGGTTTATGTTCATAGTAGTAGGGGTTATATGCTTAATGGGGTTATATGTCTACTAGGGGTTATATGTTTAGTAGGGACGTGGCAATATTACCCCTATTATATATAACATAGTAGGGGTTATGTCCCTAGTAGGGGTTACATGTCTAGTAGGTAGGGAAATTGATTTATTTCAATATGAACAAAAATTCAAAATATTGAATTGTAACAAAATAATATAATAATATCAACAATAAATCAAAAGATTGAATTGCAACAAAATAATATAATAATATCAATAATAAATCAAAATATTGAATTGCAACAAAATAATATATTGGCAATAAAAAAAAAGGGATTAGTAGGGGTTATATGCTTAATGGGGTTATATGTCTAGTAGGGGTTATACCCTTAGTAGGGGTTATATATTTACTAGGGACGTGCCAATATAACCCCTACTATAATTCAAAAGATTGAATTGCAACAAAATAATATATTGGCAATAAAAAAAAGGGTTGGTAGGGGTTATATGCTTAATGGGGTTATATGTCTAGTAGGGGTTATACCCTTGGTAGGGGTTATATGTTTACTAGGGACGTGGCAATATAACCCCTACTATATATAACATAGTAGGTGTTATGTCCCTAGTAGGGGTTACATATCTAGTAGGTAGGGACATTGATTTATTTCAATATGAACAACAATTCAAAAGATTGAATTGCAACAAAACAATATATTAATATCAACAATAATTCAAAAGATTGAATTGCAACAAAATAATATATTGGCAATAAAAAAAACGGGTTAGTAGGGGTTATATGCTTAATGGGGTTATATGTCTAGTAGGGGTTATACCATTAGTAGGGGTTATATATTTACTAGGGACGTGCCAATATAACCCCTACTATAATTCAAAAGATTGAATTGCAACAAAATAATATATTGGCAATAAAAAAAAGGGTTAGTAGGGGTTATATGCTTAATGGGGTTATATGTCTAGTAGGGGTTATACCCTTAGTAGGGGTTATATGTTTACTAGGGATGTGGCAAAATAACCCCTACTATATATAACATAGGGGCATAAACCCTACTAAAAGGAGTTATGACCATTGTAGGGGTTATGTTCATAGTAGGGGTTACATATCTAGTAGGGGTTCCTACTAGACATGTAACCCCTACTAGGAACATATTCCTTACTAGTCATAAACCCCTACTATGACCATTGTAAAGGTTATGTTCATAGTAGGGGTTACATATATAGTAGGGGTTCCTACTAGACATGTAACCCGTTCCTACTAGATATGTAACCCCTACTAGTAAACTGTTCGTCCAAGAAGAGTAATAAAAGTCGACTTGGGCAAGGGAGTTCGGGCAATGCCTCTCCAGCAGTCCGAGCTTCACAGGGAGTCTGAATTGTCGAGCCTCAGGGGGACAATGTGCTGCAAGAAGGCTCCTTCATAGAAGCTCTTCTGTCCGTGCCAGATACTCCGGTCAGGAAGAGGGGCAGGGGTTAGTAGGGTTATATGCTTAATAGGGTTATATGTCTAGTAGGGGTTATACCATTAGTAGGGGTTATATGTTTACTAGGGACGTGCCAATATAACCCCTACTATATATAACTTAGGGGCATAAACCCTACTAGAAGGAGTTATGACCATTGTAGGGGTTATGTTCATAATAGTAGGGGTTACATGCGTAATGGGGTTATATGTCTACTAGGGGTTATATGTTTACTAGGGATGTGGCAATATAACCCCTACTATATATAACATAGTAGGGGTTATCTCCCTAGTAGGGGTTACATGTCTAGTAGGTAGGGACATTGATTTATTTCAATATGAACAACAATTCAAAAGATTGAATTGCAATAAAATAATATATTAATATCAACAATAATTCAAAAGATTGAATTGCAACAAAATAATTTATTGGCAATAAAAAAAGGGGTTAGTAGGGCTTATATGCTTAATGGGGTTATATGTCTAGTAGGGGTTATACCATTAGCAGGGGTTATATGTTTTCTAGGGACGTGCCAATATAACCCCTATTATAATTCAAAAGATTGAATTGCAACAAAATAATATATTGGCAATAAAAAAAGGTTAGTAGGGGTTATATGCTTAATGTGGTTATATGTCTAGTAGGTGTTATACCCTTAGTAGGGGTTATATGTTTACTAGGGATGTGGCAAAATAACCCCTACTATATATAACATAGGGGCATAAACCCTACTAAAAGGAGTTATGACCATTGTAGGGGTTATGTTCATAAAAGGGGTTACATATCTAGTAGGGGTTCCTACTAGACAAGTATGGGTTATATTTCTAGTAGGGTTTATACCATTAGTAGGGGTTATATGTTTACTAGGGACGTGCCAATATAACCCATACTATATATAACTTAGGGGCATAAACCCTACTAGAAGGAGTTATGACCATTGTAGGGTTTATGTTCATAGTAGTAGGGGTTATATGCTTAATGGGGTTATATGTCTACTAGGGGTTATATGTTTAGTAGGGACGTGGCAATATAACCCCTATTATATATAACGTAGTAGGGGTTATGTCCCTAGTAGGGGTTACATGTCTAGTAGGTAGGGAAATTGATTTATTTCAATATGAACAAAAATTCAAAAGATTGAATTGTAACAAAATAATATAATAATATCAACAATAAATCAAAAGATTGAATTGCAACAAAATAATATAATAATATCAATAATAAATCAAAAGATTGAATTGCAACAAAATAATATATTGGCAATAAAAAAAAAAGGGATTAGTAGGGGTTATATGCTTAATGGGGTTATATGTCTAGTAGGGGTTATACCCTTAGTAGGGGTTATATATTTACTAGGGACGTGCCAATATAACCCCTACTATAATTCAAAAGATTGAATTGCAACAAAATAATATATTGGCAATAAAAAAAAGGGTTGGTAGGGGTTATATGCTTAATGGGGTTATATGTCTAGTAGGGGTTATACCCTTGGTAGGGGTTATATGTTTACTAGGGACGTGGCAATATAACCCCTACTATATATAACATAGTAGGTGTTATGTCCCTAGTAGGGGTTACATATCTAGTAGGTAGGGACATTGATTTATTTCAATATGAACAACAATTCAAAAGATTGAATTGCAACAAAACAATATATTAATATCAACAATAATTCAAAAGATTGAATTGCAACAAAATAATATATTGGCAATAAAAAAAACGGGTTAGTAGGGGTTATATGCTTAATGGGGTTATATGTCTAGTAGGGGTTATACCATTAGTAGGGGTTATATATTTACTAGGGACGTTCCAATATAACCCCTACTATAATTCAAAAGATTGAATTGCAACAAAATAATATATTGGCAATAAAAAAAAAGGGTTAGTAGGGGTTATATGCTTAATGGGGTTATATGTCTAGTAGGGGTTATACCCTTAGTAGGGGTTATATGTTTACTAGGGATGTCGCAAAATAACCCCTACTATATATAACATAGGGGCATAAACCCTACTAAAAGGAGTTATGACCATTGTAGGGGTTATGTTCATAGTAGGGGTTACATATCTAGTAGGGGTTCCTACTAGACATGTAACCCCTACTAGGAACATATTCCTTACTAGTCATAAACCCCTACTATGACCATTGTAAAGGTTATGTTCATAGTAGGGGTTACATATATAGTAGGGGTTCCTACTAGACATGTAACCCGTTCCTACTAGATATGTAACCCCTACTAGTAAATTGTTCGTCCAAGAAGAGCAATAAAAGTCGACTTGGGCAAGGGAGTTCGGGCAATGCCTCTCCAGCAGTCCGAGCTTCACAGGGAGTCTGAATTGTCGAGCCTCAGGGGGACAATGTGCTGCAAGAAGGCTCCTTCATAGAAGCTCTTTTGTCCGTGCCAGATACTCCGGTCAGGAAGAGGGGCAGGGGTTAGTAGGGTTATATGCTTAATGGGGTTATATGTCTAGTAGGGGTTATACCATTAGTAGGGGTTATATGTTTACTAGGGACGTACCAATATAACCCCTACTATATATAACTTAGGGGCATAAACCCTACTAGAAGGAGTTATGACCATTGTAGGGGTTATGTTCATAATAGTAGGGGTTACATGCTTAATGGGGTTATATGTCTACTAGGGGTTATATGTTTACTAGGGATGTGGCAATATAACCCCTACTATATATAACATAGTAGGGGTTATCTCCCTAGTAGGGGTTACATGTCTAGTAGGTAGGGACATTGATTTATTTCAATATGAACAACAATTCAAAAGATTGAATTGCAACAAAATAATATATTAATATCAACAATAATTCAAAAGATTGAATTGCAACAAAATAATGTATTGGCAATAAAAAAAAGGGGTTAGTAGGGGTTATATGCTTAATGGGGTTATATGTCTAGTAGGGGTTATACCATTAGCAGGGGTTATATGTTTACTAGGGACGTGCCAATATAACCCCTATTATAATTTAAAAGATTGAATTGCAACAAAATAATATATTGGCAATAAAAAAAGGTTAGTAAGGGTTATATGCTTAATGTGGTTATATGTCTAGTAGATGTTATACCCTTAGTAGGGGTTATATGTTTACTAGGGATGTGGCAGAATAACCCCTACTATATATAACATAGGGGCATAAACCCTACTAAAAGGAGTTATGACCATTGTAGGGGTTATGTTCATAAAAGGGGTTACATATCTAGTAGGGGTTCCTACTAGACAAGTAGAGGTTATATTTCTAGTAGGGGTTATACCATTAGTAGGGGTTATATGTTTACTAGCGACGTGCCAATATAACCCATACTATATATAACTTAGGGGCATAAACCCTACTAGAAGGAGTTATGACCATTGTAGGGTTTATGTTCATAGTAGTAGGGGTTATATGCTTAATGGGGTAATATGTCTACTAGGGGTTATATGTTTAGTAGGGACGTGGCAATATAACCCCTATTATATATAACGTAGTAGGGGTTATGTCCCTAGTAGGGGTTACATGTCTAGTAGGTACGGAAATTGATTTATTTCAATATGAACAAAAATTCAAAAGATTGAATTGTAACAAAATAATATAATAATATCAACAATAAATCAAAAGATTGAATTGCAACAAAATAATATAATAATATCAATAATAAATCAAAAGATTGAATTGCAACAAAATAATATATTGGCAATAAAAAAAAAGGGATTAGTAGGGGTTATATGCTTAATGGGGTTATATGTCTAGTAGGGGTTATACCCTTAGTAGGGGTTATATATTTACTAGGGACGTGCCAATATAACCCCTACTATAATTCAAAAGATTGAATTGCAACAAAATAATATATTGGCAATAAAAAAAAGGGTTGGTAGGGGTTATATGCTTAATGGGGTTATATGTCTAGTAGGGATTATACCCTTGGTAGGGGTTATATGTTTACTAGGGACGTGGCAATATAACCCCTACTATATATAACATAGTAGGTGTTATGTCCCTAGTAGGGGTTACAGATCTAGTAGGTAGGGACATTGATTTATATCAATATGAACAACAATTCAAAAGATTGAATTGCAACAAAACAATATATTAATATCAACAATAATTCAAAAGATTGAATTGCAACAAAATAATATATTGGCAATAAAAAAAACGGGTTAGTAGGGGTTATATGCTTAATGGGGTTATATGTCTAGTAGGGGTTATACCATTAGTAGGGGTTATATATTTACTAGGGACGTGCCAATATAACCCCTACTATAATTCAAAAGACTGAATTGCAACAAAATAATATATTGGCAATAAAAAAAAAGGGTTAGTAGGGGTTATATGCTTAATGGGGTTATATGTCTAGTAGGGGTTATACCCTTAGTAGGGGTTATATGTTTACTAGGGATGTGGCAAAATAACCCCTACTATATATAACATAGGGGCATAAACCCTACTAAAAGGAGTTATGACCATTGTAGGGGTTATGTTCATAGTAGGGGTTACATATCTAGTAGGGGTTCCTACTAGACATGTAACCCCTACTAGGAACATATTCCTTACTAGTCATAAACCCCTACTATGACCATTGTAAAGGTTATGTTCATAGTAGGGGTTACATATATAGTAGGGGTTCCTACTAGACATGTAACCCGTTCCTACTAGATATGTAACCCCTACTAGTAAACTGTTCGTCCAAGAAGAGCAATAAAAGTCGACTTGGGCAAGGGAGTTCGGGCAATGCCTCTCCAGCAGTCCGAGCTTCACAGGGAGTCTGAATTGTCGAGCCTCAGGGGGACAATGTGCTGCAAGAAGGCTCCTTCATAGAAGCTCTTCTGTCTGTGCCAGATACTCCGGTCAGGAAGAGGGGCAGGGGTTAGTAGGGTTATATGCTTAATGGGGTTATATGTCTAGTAGGGGTTATACCATTAGTAGGGGTTATATGTTTACTAGGGACGTGCCAATATAACCCCTACTATATATAACTTAGGGGCATAAACCCTACTAGAAGGAGTTATGACCATTGTAGGGGTTATGTTCATAGTAGTAGGGGTTACATGCTTAATGGGGTTATATGTCTACTAGGGGTTATATGTTTACTAGGGATGTGGCAATATAACCCCTACTATATATAACATAGTAGGGGTTATCTCCCTAGTAGGGGTTACATGTCTAGTAGGTAGGGACATTGATTTATTTCAATATGAACAACAATTCAAAAGATTGAATTGCAACAAAATAATATATTAATATCAACAATAATTCAAAAGATTGAATTGCAACAAAATAATGTATTGGCAATAAAAAAAAGGGGTTAGTAGGGGTTATATGCTTAATGGGGTTATATGTCTAGTAGGGGTTATACCATTAGCAGGGGTTATATGTTTACTAGGGACGTGCCAATATAACCCCTATTATAATTTAAAAGATTGAATTGCAAAAAAATAATATATTGGCAATAAAAAAAGGTTAGTAGGGGTTATATGCTTAATGTGGTTATATGTCTAGTAGATGTTATACCCTTAGTAGGGGTTATATGTTTACTAGGGATGTGGCAGAATAACCCCTACTATATATAACATAGGGGCATAAACCCTACTAAAAGGAGTTATGACCATTGTAGGGGTTATGTTCATAAAAGGGGTTACATATCTAGTAGGGGTTCCTACTAGACAAGTAGGGGTTATATTTCTAGTAGGGGTTATACCATTAGTAGGGGTTATATGTTTACTAGGGACGTGCCAATATAACCCATACTATATATAACTTAGGGGCATAAACCCTACTAGAAGGAGTTATGACCATTGTAGGGTTTATGTTCATAGTAGTAGGGGTTATATGCTTAATGGGGTTATATGTCTACTAGGGGTTATATGTTTAGTAGGGACGTGGCAATATAACCCCTATTATATATAACGTAGTAGGGGTTATGTCCCTAGTAGGGGTTACATGTCTAGTAGGTAGGGAAATTGATTTATTTCAATATGAACAAAAATTAAAAAGATTGAATTGTAACAAAATAATATAATAATATCAACAATAAATCAAAAGATTGAATTGCAACAAAATAATATAATAATATCAATAATAAATCAAAAGATTGAATTGCAACAAAATAATATATTAGCAATAAAAAAAAAGGGATTAGTAGGGGTTATATGCTTAATGGGGTTATATGTCTAGTAGGGGTTATACCCTTAGTAGGGGTTATATATTTACTAGGGACGTGCCAATATAACCCCTACTATAATTCAAAAGATTGAATTGCAACAAAATAATATATTGGCAATAAAAAAAAGGGTTGGTAGGGGTTATATGCTTAATGGGGTTATATGTCTAGTAGGGATTATACCCTTGGTAGGGGTTATATGTTTACTAGGGACGTGGCAATATAACCCCTACTATATATAACATAGTAGGTGTTATGTCCCTAGTAGGGGTTACATATCTAGTAGGTAGGGACATTGATTTATTTCAATATGAACAACAATTCAAAAGATTGAATTGCAACAAAACAATATATTAATATCAACAATAATTCAAAAGATTGAATTGCAACAAAATAATATATTGGCAATAAAAAAAACGGGTTAGTAGGGGTTATATGCTTAATGGGGTTATATGTCTAGTAGGGGTTATACCATTAGTAGGGGTTATATATTTACTAGGGACGTGCCAATATAACCCCTACTATAATTCAAAAGATTGAATTACAACAAAATAATATATTGGCAATAAAAAAAAAGGGTTAGTAGGGGTTATATGCTTAATGGGGTTATATGTCTAGTAGGGGTTATACCCTTAGTAGGGGTTATATGTTTACTAGGGATGTGGCAAAATATCCCCTACTATATTTAACATAGGGGCATAAACCCTACTAAAAGGAGTTATGACCATTGTAGGGGTTATGTTCATAGTAGGGGTTACATATCTAGTAGGGGTTCCTACTAGACATGTAACCCCTACTAGGAACATATTCCTTACTAGTCATAAACCCCTACTATGACCATTGTAAAAGTTATGTTCATAGTAGGGGTTACATATATAGTAGGGGTTCCTACGAGACATGTAACCCGTTCCTACTAGATATGTAACCCCTACTAGTAAACTGTTCGTCCAAGAAGAGCAAGAAATGTCGACTCGGTCAAGGGAGTTCGGGCAATGCCTCTCCAGCAGTCCGAGCTTCACAGGGAGTCCGAATTGTCGATCCTCAGGGGGACAATGTGCTGCAAGAAGGCTCCTTCATAGAAGCTCTTCTGTCCGTTCCAGATACTCCGGTCAGGAAGAGGGGCAGGGGTTAGTAGGGTTATATGCTTAATGGGGTTATATGTCTAGTAGGGGTTATACCATTAGTAGGGGTTATATGTTTACTAGGGACGTGCCAATATAACCCCTACTATATATAACTTAGGGGCATAAACCCTACTAGAAGGAGTTATGACCATTGTAGGGGTTATGTTCATAGTAGTAGGGGTTACATGCTTAATGCGGTTATATGTCTACTAGGGGTTATATGTTTACTAGGGATGTGGCAATATAACCCCTACTATATATAACATAGTAGGGGTTATCTCCCTAGTAGGGGTTACATGTCTAGTAGGTAGGGACATTGGTTTATTTCAATATGAACAACAATTCAAAAGATTGAATTGCAACAAAATAATATATTAATATCAACAATAATTCAAAAGATTGAATTGCAACAAAATAATGTATTGGCAATAAAAAAAGGGGTTAGTAGGGGTTATATGCTTAATGGGGTTATATGTCTAGTAGGGGTTATACCATTAGCAGGGGTTATATGTTTACTAGGGACGTGCCAATATAACCCCTATTATAATTTAAAAGATTGAATTGCAACAAAATAATATATTGGCAATAAAAAAAGGTTAGTAGGGGTTATATGCTTAATGTGGTTATATGTCTAGTAGATGTTATACCCCTAGTAGGGGTTATATGTTTACTAGGGATGTGGCAAAATAACCCCTACTATATATAACATAGGGGCATAAACCCTACTAAAAGGAGTTATGACCATTGTAGGGGTTATGTTCATAAAAGGGGTTACATATCTAGTAGGGGTTCCTACTAGACAAGTAGGGGTTATATTTCTAGTAGGGTTATACCATTAGTAGGGGTTATATGTTTACTAGGGACGTGCCAATATAACCCATACTATATATAACTTAGGGGCATAAACCCTACTAGAAGGAGTTATGACCATTGTAGGGTTTATTTTCATAGTAGTAGGGGTTATATGCTTAATGGGGTTATATGTCTACTAGGGGTTATATGTTTAGTAGGGACGTGGCAATATAACCCCTATTATATATAACGTAGTAGGGGTTATGTCCCTAGTAGGGGTTACATGTCTAGTAGGTAGGGAAATTGATTTATTTCAATATGAACAAAAATTCAAAAGATTGAATTGTAACAAAATAATATAATAATATCAACAATAAATCAAAAGATTGAATTGCAACAAAATAATATAATAATATCAATAATAAATCAAAAGATTGAATTGCAACAAAATAATATATTGGCAATAAAAAAAAAGGGATTAGTAGGGGTTATATGCTTAATGGGGTTATATGTCTAGTAGGGGTTATACCCTTAGTAGGGGTTATATATTTACTAGGGACGTGCCAATATAACCCCTACTATAATTCAAAAGATTGAATTGCAACAAAATAATATATTGGCAATAAAAAAAAGGGTTGGTAGGGGTTATATGCTTAATGGGGTTATATGTCTTGTAGGGATTATACCCTTGGTAGGGGTTATATGTTTACTAGGGACGTGGCAATATAACCTCTACTATATATAACATAGTAGGTGTTATGTCCCTAGTAGGGGTTACATATCTAGTAGGTAGGGACATTGATTTATTTCAATATGAACAACAATTCAAAAGATTGAATTGCAACAAAACAATATATTAATATCAACAATAATTTAAAAGATTGAATTGCAACAAAATAATATATTGGCAATAAAAAAAACGGGTTAGTAGGGGTTATATGCTTAATGGGGTTATATGTCTAGTAGGGGTTATACCATTAGTAGGGGTTATATATTTACTAGGGACGTGCCAATATAACCCCTACTATAATTCAAAAGATTGAATTGCAACAAAATAATATATATGCAATAAAAAAAAGGGTTAGTAGGGGTTATATGCTTAATGGGGTTATATGTCTAGTAGGGGTTATACCCTTAGTAGGGGATATATGTTTACTAGGGATGTGGCAAAATAACCCCTACTATATATAACATAGGGGCATAAACCCTACTAAAAGGAGTTATGACCATTGTAGGGGTTATGTTCATAGTAGGGGTTACATATCTAGTAGGGGTTCCTACTAGACATGTAACCCCTACTAGGAACATATTCCTTACTAGTCATAAACCCTTACTATGACCATTGTAAAGGTTATGTTCATAGTAGGGGTTACATATATAGTAGGGGTTCCTACGAGACATGTAACCCGTTCCTACTAGATATGTAACCCCTACTAGTAAACCGTTCGTCCAAGAAGAGCAAGAAATGTCGACTCGGGCAAGGGAGTTCGGGCAATGCCTCTCCAGCAGTCCGAGCTTCACAGGGAGTCCGAATTGTCGAGCCTCAGGGGGATAATGTGCTGCAAGAAGGCTCCTTCATAGAAGCTCTTTTATCCGTGCCAGATAATCCGGACAGGAAGAGGGGCAGGGGTTAGTAGTGTTTATATGCTTAATGGGGTTATATGTCTAGTAGGGGTTATACCATTAGTAGGGGTTATATATTTACTAGGGACGTGCCAATATAACCCCTACTATATATAACTTAGGGGCATAAACCCTACTAGAAGGAGTTATGACCATTGTATGGGTTATGTTCATAGTAGTAGGGGTTATATGCTTAATGGGGTTATATGTCTACTAGGGGTTATATGTTTACTAGGGACGTGGCAATATAACCCCTACTATATATAACATAGTATGGGTTATGCCCCTAGTAGGGGTTACATGTCTAGTAGGTAAGGACATTGGTTTATTTCAATATGAACAAAAATTCCAAAGATTGAATTGCAACAAAATAATATAATAATATCAACAATAATTCAAAAGATTGAATTGCAACAAAATAATATATTGGCAATAAAAAAAAGGGGTTAGTAGGGGTTATATGCTAAATGGGGAGGGGTTATATGTTTACTAGGGACGTGGCAATATAACCCCTAATATATATAACATAGTAGGGATTATGTCCCTAGTTGGGGTTACAAATCTAGTAGGTAGGGACATTGATTTATTTCAATATGAACAACAATTCAAAAGATTGAATTGCAATATATGCTTAATGGGGTTATATGTCTAGTAGGGGTTATCCTAAGGAATGGCCATACGATGACCCTCGCCCGTCCCTAATACATCCTAGGGATCCGACTACCTACCCTTTATTGATGGCTTCTTATTCTGATAGTAAGTGTTCAGAAGATTGGTGGTATATGGACACTGGGTGTTCAAATCACTTGATTGGGAACAAACAAATTAACAATAAATTTAAAATAAATTATTGGAAAAGTGTATTAAAAATATGTATTATTTGTTATTTTATTTTATAGAATTTAAATTTTTTGTGATGATGAATTTTTCAGGCTATTTGATTTTGATATATTTACTAATAATTTAACTATTAGAATTATTAATATTATTGGTTTTAGTAGGTTAAAAATAATTAAAAATAAGAGAATAGAGGGATAGAGAGAAGAATCATAAAAAAGTCAGTAAAAGATTTCTAATTGATACTCTCCCAAAAACTATCTCTCTTCTTTCAACTGCTAGCAAGATTCAAAATCAGCAATGGACCTTTCAGTAAGCGCTAAGGTTAGGGTTTTGATTTAAAAGAGCAAAATCTTTTTTATCGCATGGTCAGTTACTTTCTTTCTCGTATAATCGTGGAAGTTAGATAATGACTTGTTCGTTTTTCTTACATTAGTTTTGGTATACAGTGTGTTACATAGGTGTCTATTGAATTTTGCTGTTGCATGCATGCATTCACATTTTAAAACACTGATTTGTTTTATAAACCAAGACAACAAATTTATTGAGGGTATATTACACTGTTTTAAGATTCCTTCTTTTGGTAGTTGGTTGTATTTTCAGTACTTGAATATATTTGTCTCTGTCACCAAATTCATGTGGTAGTTTTTGTTGCCTTTCAATTCATGTGATTGTGAGCTTTAGCGTCACAATAGCTACATATGGTATCTTAAGCCATCTCTCAATAGGAAGGTACCAAAATCAGAGTAAGTCAATAGCGGCACTATAGAGGAGTGGAGGCCGACTGTTATGGGAAGAGTCGTAGTGATGCAGAACACTAGTGGTCGCTATGGGAAGAGTCGCAGCAGTGACAAAGCACTATAGTGGCCCAGAAGACGAGTTTGTACGCTAATTCCCCTGAATCGGATGCAGATGATGCATAGCGCAAAAGACGTAGAGGAAGAGTTGAGAGAAGATGATGATGACATAGGCAGATGCGATAGCAAAAAAGGAGGGCAGGATCGATTGGGCTGTAATGATTGGGCCGGGTCAGTTTTTCGGAGCAGGAGCGGGTCGAAAGAGACAAATCGTTCCAGTTGGGTCAACCCAACTCAGAAAACAGGGTTTAGTGGATCTAACACGCTCTCTGCGACGTCGTTAGCTTCAACTGGGAAAAAGGGTGAAAATGATTCGCAATCTGAAAAATGGAAAGGGATTCGCAGCATTCACAATGACGAGATGGCGGAGAGAAGGGCGAAAGGGCTGTGCTTCAAGTGTGGGGGCAAGTATCATCCTAATCTCTATAAGTGCCCTGAGAGATCCTTACGAGTGTTGATTTTGGGTGAAGGGGAAACTCTTAAGGATGAAGGTGAAATCATATCTATAGAGGAAGTGCAAACTGATGAGGAAGAGGAGGAGGTAGAATGCAAATCTACGGGGGTGTTGGGAAGTATGAGTGGAAATGGTACCATGAAAATTGAGGAAAAAATTGAAAATGTGGATGTGTTAGTGTTGATTGATAGTGGTGCGAGCCACAATTTCATCTCTTCTCAAGTAACAAATGCGTTGGGGTTAGAAATCACTCCTGAACCTGCTAGGAGCATCAAACTTGGAGATGGACATAGGGTTAATTCTCAAGGGGTGTGCAAAGGAATTATATTGAAGATGGGTTCTGTGAAGGTAGTCATTGATGCGTTGGTACTGGATCTGGGAGGATTGGATATGGTGTTGGGAGTCTCATGGCTGAGCACATTAGGAAAGGTAGTAATGGATTGGAAGGTGTTGTCTATGCAGTTCATGTATGAGGGGAAAATGATAAAGGTGTTGGGTCAAGGTAGTAGGCAAGAGGAGCATAGTTATCTAAACTCATTTTTGGAAGACAAGCAGAATAGGATGGGAACTGAATGGTGGTGGTCTCAACATCACCAATTGGAAGCCGGTGAGGTCTCTGTGCCAACATAATTAATTACAATTCTGGAACAATTTCCTGCAGTTTTTAAAGATCAAATTCAGCTGCCTCCAGAGAGATCTCAAGTACACCATATCAAATTATTTCCAAATCATGGGACAATAAATGTTAGGCCCTACTGGTATCCTCACCATCAGAAGGAGGAGATTGAGAAACAAGTGACTGAACTGTTGCAGGCAGGAGTGATCAGACCCAATATGAGTGCTTTCTCGAGTCCGGTGATTTGGGTAAAAAAGAAAGATAAAAGTTGGAGGATGTGTGTGGATTATAGAGCTCTTAACAAAGCTACAGTTCCGGATAAGTACCCTATTCCCATCGTAGAGGAATTATTGGATGAAGTTTTATCATGGCAGGCTGGTTCTTTCTCCTAAGTCCCCATCTATCCCTCTTCTGTTGGAGGAATTTCATTGCACTCCTATTGGTGGACATTCAGGTTTCTTGTGAACTTATTGGAAGCTGGAGGATAATTTATATTAGCTGGGAATGCAGAAGTCGGTGAGAGAATTTGTGTGTGCTTGTGGTGTTTGTCAAAGACCCTAATGGTATTTAGGGGATCTTTCTCTAGATTTCATTACGGGTTTTCCGAAGTCTAAGGGTTATAAGGCTGTACTTGTGGTTGTGGACAGGTTGTCCAAGTACAGTCACTTCATATTGCTCAAGCATCCTTACACAGCTAAGTCCATTGCCGAGTTATTTGTAAAAGAAATAGTGAGGCTTCATGGAATTCCAAATTCTATTAGCAGTGACAGGGATCCCTTATTTGTGAGCCATTTCTTGTTGGAATTATTTAAATTGTCGGGCACTAAATTGCAGATGAGTTCTGCCTATCATCCAGAAACGGATGGGCAAATAGAAGTGGTAAATAGATGTCTGGAAAGCTATTTGAGATGCTTTGCTTCAGATCAACCCAAAACTTGGTCAAATTGGATCTCTTGGGTTGAGTTTTGGTGCAATACCACCTATCGTTTGTCGATTGGGAAAACTCCTTTTGAAGTGGTTTATGGAAGGCATCCTCCTAGTATTCTGCGGTTTTTATCATATGAGAATAAGGTGGTTGCGGTGGCATTAGAGCTAAATGAGAGAGATGAGGCTCTAAAACAACTTAAATCACATCTACAAAGAGCTCAAGAACAGATGGCGGGCTATGCTAACAAGAAGAGAAGAGATGTGCATTTTCAAGTGGGTGAATGGGTTTTTTTTTGAAATTACGACCTCACAGACAGCATTCAGTGGTTAAACGGATCAATCAAAAATTAGCGGCACGTTTTTATGGGCCTTTCACATCCAACCTTGGTATACTGTCTCTTCTGCACATCTTGTCTACGCTGATTAGCTGGTCTCTGGTTTGTTGATGCAGACGCAGACGGTGTAGAAATAAGAACAGCTCTGACAACCTGATCTCGAGAATTCCGACTATTACGACCCTTCTGGCCGTACACAGCATTGGTTTCACCCTTTCCACCATAAGATTTCTTACCACCAGAAGAGGTGGCAGCTTGGATCTCTGAGAGCATGTGTTCTTGAGAATAGAGATTCGTGAGATACTTATCTTCCGTTGATAGAGTTCACTTACAATAACAGTTTTCATTCTAGTATTGGAGTGACACCTTTTGGAGCATTGTATGGTCGTAAGTGTAGAACTCCGTTGTGTTGGTTTGAATCGGGCGTGCGGTACTTGGACCCGAGATTGTTAGAAAGACTACTGAGAAGGTGAAAGTTTGACCTGGGAATTGGAGAGTAAGATGCGAGATTCCTAATCCCGAGTTGTTTGAGGCAGGTAACTTCTATTTTCGAGGACGAAAATATTCTAGTGGGGGAGAGTTGTAACGCCCGAAAATCTGATTTTCTGCTTAATTTAGATGTTTGTGACATTTATCGAAATTTTACCGTTTTTGGGTCGTTTTAGTAGATATTGGTTCGACATGGCGGGTCGATATTTAATCGATAATTTTTATATTTTCCATAGTAGAAATATTAATGAGGTAATATTCTACATTTTGGGAATTTATGGA
This sequence comes from Vicia faba, assembly GCA_948472305.1. Taxonomy (NCBI): domain Eukaryota; kingdom Viridiplantae; phylum Streptophyta; class Magnoliopsida; order Fabales; family Fabaceae; genus Vicia; species Vicia faba. The sequence continues at coordinate 1,689,729,706 of OX451737.1, read as the reverse complement.
GCAATTAAGTTTAGACCGCATTATGAGATATTTTGTGAAATTAGGGGGAGACAGTGAAAATGACATGGAGAGAGTGGAGAGAATAGTTGTGTAAAAACAAAAACTAGAAAGGAGAGGTAGAGAATAAAAGAAGAAAAGAAAATAAGGGAAAGGAAAGGAAAAAGAAGAAAGGAAGGGAGAAGGAGAGGAAGAGAAGAGAAAAGCTTCCATTTTCGTATTCCATGGAGCAGCTGCACTAAAAAGGTGCTGTATTGATGGAGATAAATAGGTTTGAAGTTGAGTGGTCCATGCTGAAAGTGAGTGGTCCCTCTCGCCGGGGTCAACACGTCAACAACGCCGGAGCCCTAGCTCCGGTCGTCTTCTCCGACGTGGACGAATCCTGGAACCTGCAAGAAACGATCAAAATGCAAAAGAAAAGTATCCAGTCCTACTAATTGGACCCTACGAATCTCATGGTGATGTTTTTAGGACTTGAAAGTGGCTGCACCATGTCATACCCCAAAATTTTCCCTCACCTATTGGGCATACTCTCATTCAGAGAATTCCTTACAGCTATAGGAATCTCAAGGAGCAGGTACAAATCAAGAATCAATCCAGGGTCTCATCTCCTCAACAATGGGTCTGAACTAGGGTTTTGATTCTCTACAAGTAAATGAAGCCTCCAAGACTTCAAGTGGCCTTTATTTGGTCACATACCTTCAAGACAAGCCATTCTTAGGCTCACAAGGTATCCAGCTACTCAAGAATGCTCAAAGTCTTCACAGTCAAGCCATTTTCTAAAGCAAGAAACCTCAAAAATTAGGGTTTGGATTTTCTCAAGGAAATTGATGTTCTCAATGGATCAAACTAGTCCTATGGCCTCATACAAGTCCTCAAGCATCTCCATGCCAAGTTTCAAGGCTCACAAAGTCAATTTGGTCACTCATAAACCCTAATTGGTCAACAATCAACCATAAGGGCAAAATGATCATTTTGTAAGTGAAAGTCAAGAATTTTTGTAAACTTCATCATTTTGAGACTACATTAATAATTTGATCAAGCCTTGATCATGACTCATCATGAATAGCTCAAAAATGTTCAAGATGCTAGGGTTTCCAATTTTGGACAGTTAAAAGTCAACTGTACTTTGACCAAATCACAACTTCCTCATAATTTATCATAAAAATTTCCATTAGTGATCATTTTGAAGAAAATTCAATTTCCTACAACTTTGATTCACAAATGAAAGCCAAACTATGCACCATTTGGAAGTTATGACCAAATACATTATAGGTCATTTTTGAAAGTCAACAAAAACACCTTGTGGGTAAAAGGCCATAACATGAGTTTGAAAAATTAAAATTATGTGATTCCAAAGGCATTGGTTAGATGACATCCCAAGCTTTCTAAAAAGCCCAAGAACACCATCATAGGGTTAAAATTGAGATAGATATGCATTGGAGAAGTTTGGCAATTTTGGTGAAAATGCAAAATAACAAAGTGATAAATTTTGATGTTTTGCACTACATGACCTAAAATCTCAATTTCAAACATGTTTCTAAGATGGGAAATGACCTCTAATTACACTCCATGCCATGCCATGCATTTTATTTGTTTTATTTAATTATTTATTCACTTAAATATATTAAATAAATAAATTAAATTAAATTAATTGGAAAATGCAAGATGGAGGGAATTATTTCAAAATTGTGGGCTTCTAGAAGACCCACCTTCATGTCCATAACCATGGATTTTACTCTTGGGGACAAAGTTTTCATGATTTTCAAATTTTCAAGAAACACATCCCTTGGATCTTGCTCACCATTTATGCAATGTTTGACCAGTTTCTTTTCACAAATTGCTTCTATAAATACCATACATTATGGCCAGCATAAGGGACAAGAAGATAGCAAGGGAAACCAGAAAAATTCACACTTGACAAAATAAACAAACGCTAGACCACTAATCAACAAGGTAATATAATCGAATACGATCACTCTCACACACTAACACCCGTTAGGGTAAATCTCTCTGGTTGCCTATATAAAAATGGTCATCCCTGAGCATAGGGGATCCTAAGCACAAGTTGCCTTCGATAAACAAAACGCTATCACAAGTCCCTCTGAATAAAAGGACATAACCCCATGGGTTATATCCTAGTCCCTCCGATAAAATGTGATAGCGCAGTCCCGATGATAAAAGTGTTAAGGGAACCCTGCACCATGCCTTGGGTGGCCATACAATGACCCTCACCCGTCCCTAATACATCCCAGGGATCCGACTACCTACCCTTTATTGATGGCTTCTGATTCTGATAGTAAGTGTTCAGAAGATTGGTGGTATATGGACACTGGGTGTTCAAATCACTTGAATGGGAACAAACAAATTAACAATAAATTAAAAATAAATTATTGGAAATGTGTATTAAAAATATGTATTGTTTGTTATTTTATTTTATAGAATTTAAAATTTTTGTGATGATGAATTTTGCAGGCACTTTGATTTTGATATATGGACTAATAATTTAACTATTAGAATTATTAATATTATTGGTTTTAGTAGGTTAAAAATAATTAAAAATAAGAGAATAGAGGGATAGAGAGAAGAATCGTAAAAAAGTCAGTAAAAGATTTCAAATTGATACTCTCCCAAAAACTGTCTCTCTTCTTTCAACTGGTAGCAATATTCAAAATCATCAATGGACCTTTCAGTAAGCATCTTTTTTATCGCATGGTCAGTTACTTTCTTTCTCGTATAATCGTGGAAGTTAGATAATGACTTGTTCGTTTTTCTTACATTGGTTTTGGTATACAGTGTGTTGTATAGGTGTCTATTGAATTTTGCTATTGCATGCATGCATTCAAATTTTAAAACACTGATTTGTTTTATAAACCAAGACAACAAACTTATTGAGGGTATATTACACTGTTTTAAGATTCCTTCTTTTGGTAACCCCTACTAGTAAACAGGTTTGAAGTTGAGTGGTCCATGCTGAAAGTGTGAATAAGAGGGTTACGAGTTTGTTCATGTTAGAGGTGGAATTTTGATCAAGAGAGAAGTCCATGGCAGCAAAAACCACCTTTCTAACCCCAATAAATCCAAGGTAAGGGGGATGATATAATTTATCTCGAATTTGTATGGTTTATGTTGTGATGATTTGTGTGATTATTTGTTTTTCCAAGTTTCTTGAATTTTAAGAAAATTAAGTTTTTGGTGATTTTGATGATATAACCATGTGTTGGTGTTATATTTTGATGATTAATAGCAGGCATGTGAAATATATGTGTTATAATGATGTTTGAAGTGTTTTGAATGGTGAAAAACTGGTTTTGTCAGTTTTTACACTTATCTTCCACCAATGGAAGTTGTATTGAAAAACTGGTTTTTTGGTTTTGACACTTTTTACACTATACTTCCACCAGTGGAAGTTGTATTGAAAAACTGGTTTTTGACACTTTTTACACTTAACTTCCACCAGTGGAGGTTACCTTAAAAATCTGCTAAAAACTGGTTTTGTCAGTTTTTACACTTAACTTCCACCAGTGGAGGTTACCTTAAAAATCTGCTAAAAATACTTTTTGTCAGTTTTTGCACTGATCTTCCACCAGTGGAAGTTACCTTTAAATTTGTCTGAAAGCCTTGTTTTTGTGAAAAATTTTCTAAACTTTGATTGATCGTATCTTTTGATCCGTGACTCCTTTTTGGATGCCGTTTTGGGCGTTGTATCCATAAGGGATGTCTGCTTCTGAGTTTATGGAGTTGAAGAGTCAACTTGAAGATTTGTTTGAGAAGAAGTTTATTAGTAGAATGGGTCGCAGTGGAATTCACTTGTTGTGTTGTTAAGAAGACAAAAGTTGCCCGAGTTTGTAGGTCGTTTTTAGACAAAGGAACGAGGTGGATATTGAGGACGAGTATCCATTTATGAGGACTGATGATTGGATAGATCAGTCAATTGGAGCTTGTGTATATAGTGAGATTTAGTTTGAAGTCTGGTTATCAACAGGTTCATGTGAAGGCTGAAGATACTCAGACGATTGTTTTTAGAACGAGGTGTAGTCATGACAAGTATTTGACGATGTCGATAGTGTGACAAATGCGTCAGGTAAGATTTTGGAATGTTCGAACAGTACTCTCATGAGTAGCTGCAAGAGTTGTTGTTGTGTTCATTGGTGATATTGGTTCGCTTCAGGAGGTAAAGGAGGTCGGGTTATGTATCCGAGTTTTGTATTGTCAGTAATGAAGTTAGAGCAGTGTATGCTTAGTCTTTTAAGAAAAAGTTTTGGACCGTTGGACGTGAGTTCCTTAGATATGTGAGTTGGAATGGTGACATTTCAGGTGGTCCTTGAAGATTGATTTTGTGTATTATGGGAGACTTTAAGAGTTTATTTCTGAGTCTAGAAGTTTCCTTGTTTTGAATGGTTAGTATTGCGAGTTTGATCGAAGGTCTTCCATTCATGCGCGGAAGCAATTAAAGATCGAAGAATCCATTCCTTTTGTAATGTCTAAATCTATGATTGTTTATCTTTTGAATACTATGAGAGGCTAAACCCCCCAATGCTAGGGGGGTGGTCCTGATTAACATTTGTAATGAATATGATTTCATCTTTTTAGTATGATATTGCTTGTATGTTTAATTTAATCGTACTATGTTCTTAATGTTTTCCCCGTCGGACCAATAGGGATTGATTCACGGTTAACAAATAGGCTGGACCGCCGTTGTTAAGGTTTTTGTATGATTATGCTATACTCGATATCACCTAGGACTAGGGATACCATATAGTAACCAGGTTAATTCTTGATAATATAAGGCGTGATTTCTTTGTAAGCCTCTAAGGACTTAGGGTTTATGATGAAGGTTCATAGGTCTTCTCACTAAGGACTTAGGAGTAGACACCCTTGAGAACTTGTAATTGACATGCAAATATTTCGTACAATTAGGAATCAGAGTTGTTACAGTGTTAATAGACACACCTACCCTGGCATGTTTTTCATTCTTGTTAAAAGTTTTTAAGTTATTATTCTTGTTTTACGCATAAACCAAAACCCCCAAATTAAGTTTTTGTTTAATTGAATTAAAAGTTAAACTCGATAACACACGCAGCCCTCGAGATCGATATCTGGGGAGAATTCCCTATTATCACTATAAGGCAAAATAATACACTTGCTATTTTACCGATCAACAAGTACAGAGAAATAATTACTGAAGCACATAATTTAGTATTAGTTCGGAATAGAGGTAGATCAATACCGGAGCCGTATTAATTGGTTAGTAAGTGAATAATAATTAAGCCGGTAACTTTGAATCGACGATGGATCGGTTAGGTTAGAAATAAGCGAAAATAATATCGTTTAGTCCGATTAGTCGATTTAGGCGGTAAAATTAGTTTCCCGGAATTTGATGAAAATGGACGTGGTAGCTAAGTTTAACGAGTAAATTAATGTGGTTGCGTTAGTTTTTCAAAATTACGACATTTTACGAGGGTGACCGGAATTGGGTTTTAGGCTTGAATATTTATACTGAAAATGAAATATTACAATGCCGATTATATTGTTTTGCGAGCATTTTAACGAGTAGCTGGAGGGCGTGAATTCGTGGATTAGGAGATGTGGGTAGAGTTGTGTTTCCCCTTATATATTTTTGGCAAATAATTAAATTAACATGAGATAGTATATTTACTAGTGTTACTTTGAGTTGTGAATATAATTGCTAATTGGTAATTATGTGTGTATGAATATATTTTGGAGACGATGAGTGGCTTTATGCTATGTATATGCATGATACTTGTTTCGGCATATGTAAGTGGTGAATTGTTGATGATGTGAATAACATAATATGCTTATGTGCTAAATGTTATAGGAGATATGTTTGAGATGATTATTTGATGCATAGTGTGCAATTGTTGATGTTAATTTATAGAGTTGAATTGTTGAGATATGCATGTATATTAGGCTCAGAGAGGGAGTCTTAATTGCATGTATTGTTGTTAAGTTTGCACACTGCATTATTTGTCATGTCAAGAGGCAATGTCTGCTAGTCTCGTGGAGGCTAGTGGCTTGTCCCAGGCTCAGAGAGGGGGTCTGAAAGCTTAGAGAATGGGCTTTTATGGTTATTCGTCTGAGAGATAGACATCGGCAGGTCCGAAGGATAACAAAGTTGGTACCACATGCATAAGTTGTGTCATTGCGTCGAGTCACACTTACAACTTTGTTGAGTTTATGTGTTGATGTATATTATGCCGTTGTGCTAATTGTGATTGAGATTGTTCAATGACGTCTTCTTGAGTTTTGCTGAGTATGTGGATTTGTGGAATTGATGTTTTTTTAAATTATATTATTATTTTATTTTTATTATTCAATATTACTAAAGTTTCAAAAGGAATTGAGAAATAATAATTGAAAAAAAAAAGAATAAAGAATAAAATAAATAATGTTAGAATTTATAAAAGGTAAATTTATTTTGAAAAGTCTTTTTATGGTATGTACTGGAAACCCAATTTTGAGATTTCAATTAAAACATTTATTTTCATAGATCTTAAAGACAATTACTATAATAATGGTCAAATTATCATTTAATGTAGATTTTAGGGAATTTTGTTCCCATAGAACACTTGTGTACATAAAAGACTAGTGTGTTCAATAGGTTTTATAATTTCTTTCTTATTACTAAATATTTTTTTTATTTTTGAAATTATATTATTATTTTATTTTTATTATTCAATATTACTAGTTTGAAATGTGCAAAGATCTGGCCTTGATCAATTGTGAACGTGGGATAATAGATTTCTAGTAGTTACCAACTTGACAGGCGCCACCTGGCTCCCTGCATTGGTTCCAACCTACAGGGATTCAACGCGTCGACCACCACCATGTGGGTCTATAATAGAACTCATGTTATGTAATATAAAAGACAAGTGTGTTCTATAGGTTTTATAATTTCTTTCTTATTAATAAATATTTTTTATTTTTTAAATTATATTATTATTTTATTTTTATTATTCAATATTACTAGTTTGAAATGTGCCAAGATCTGGCCTTGATCAATTGCGAACGTGGGATAATAGATTTCTAGTAGTTACCAACTGTACAGGCGCCACCTGGCTCCCTACATTGGTTCCAACCTACAGGGATTCAACGGGTCGACCACCACCCTGTGGGGCTATGTTGAGCTCATGGTCACATACATCCCATTATAATTATAAAATAATTATCTAGCAAATTCAATGTAAATGCTACCTCCAAATTCGTTTTCATACAGGTAAGAAATATTCTTGCAAAAGTTGCGTTTTCATACTCCATAGCATATGATTCTTTCAATTTTTATGTGTTTTTACATCAGTTTCTAATGGTTGGAGTGACTCAAAATTGTTGATCAATGAAAACATTCATGTTATCCAAGAATTTTTATCAAAGTATATTGTCTTAAAATACTCGGTTATATTACAAATAGTTTATATATGTTCATGTAATAATAAATGCATATAATGGTGTAATACGGTGGGAGAACTGACTTTTTTATTTCTCGTTTGAAATGTGCAGATAACAAGAGTCGCCACTGACTTTTATTTTATCCTAAGGAAAGGCTAAAAGAACAGGAAAAGACCTTTGAAAAATAGTTTTGGGTCCGGGAGGTAAGAAGGGAAGGTGTAAAGCACCCTTCACATCCGTAGTTCTCTACGGGCTCTTAGGTACTTAGCTCGTTTTGTATGTTTGTTTTCAAAAGACTTGTGTGCAAAAGTGTGTTTGAAAGTCAACTTTTAACTTTGTATTAACCCTTCATTTCGGGTGTTGGTACAAAGTGTTACGTTGAGTTTGTTTTTGAAAATTGTGAGGTGTATTTAGAAAATTGTTTTGAAAGATTGAGCAAGTACCTAAGTGCAATACCTACCCTAATGGTCTTTGTACTGTTCTTTGCGTTCCTAAGTGGGAGGCGACTGGCCCTACCATTGAAGGGTAGGTAGTCAGGACCCTAGGATTTGTAAGGGACAGACGTGGGTCATCGTACGACCGCCCAAGGCATGAGTAGGGGTACCCTTAGCAATATCTCGAAGGGACTAAGTCAATCACTTTGTATAGGAGGGACTAGGCCACAACCCGTGTGGTTGTGTCCTTTTAATCGAAGGGACTAGTGATTAACTTCTGTTAGGCTACCATTGCTTTTAGGGTTCCACTATGCCAGGGACGACCGTTAATCCAAAAGGCAACCGAGAGAGGTGTATACCCAAGGGGGTGCGTGTGTGAAAGTGTTTTGTATTCGAAATTTATCTTGTTTAGAGTTATTCGAATTCAATTTCTTTTTTATCTTTGCACTCCCTAAATTACTAACCACAACAGTTATATTTGCAGAAATTAAAGGTGCGAAAAGTAAATGGGCCTACGCTATTACATCGCTTCGGGGACGGGGGTACATTATCCAAAAATTGGGAAGGAGGTGCAAAAAAGTAAAATGCGAAAAGTAAAATCTAAGTCTATTACAAGGCTTTCGCAGATACATGAATATTGAAAATTAAATGCAAAATTAAAGAAAATTAAAGTGCAAGTCTGACCCTAATTTTACAAACCCTTATTCGGGCAAAAACGGCGCACAAAAATGTATGTATGAACGCGCGTAGAAAATACGATTAAAACGATAAAAAAACGAGTTTAAGATAAAATCGGGAGAATCAACAGAAATCGACCTAAGTCCTATGTCCAATTAATCCCAATTAATTATCTTAATTATCGATGAAAAATCGTTAAAATCGGAAAGTCGGTTAGTGAGTTATTAATATTTTTGTGAATTTATTTTATGTTTTTTTCTAAATTAAATTAACTAATTAAACTTAATTAAATTAAATTAATTAAATGACCTAATTAAGTTAAGAATGAAAATTAATTAAATGACTAATCCTATTTCATTGCTAGTTAATCCTAGGGTTAGTTTTAATATTCTAATTAACTGCTAATTATATTAATTATTATTACAAACTAATTAATTAAGAGAACAAGAAGAAAACTGGAAACAAAGAAGTAAAAAAACAAATGTCCCTGGCCAGGTTCGAACCGGCGCGTTGAAGGTGAAAGGAAAGTGCACTAGCCGCTGGGACGAAACACTCGTTTGCAATATCCCTGAAACAAAATATAAAAAAAAACAAATAAAGCGTTAACTTGGACAAATCGCGCGCGGAATTCTGAACTGACAAATAAGAGAGTGCCAAGTCATCGTCTTCTTCGCACTCTAATTACTTCAAAGTAACTGCGCCGAAGGCACGACCCGGCCAATTAAGGCCAGGAGCGCATTGCCGGCAGAAAGGACGAGCCAACCGGTGCACACCAGAGGCGGACCGATCGACCCAATTCAAGGTCCAACTACGAGCTTTTTAACTGCAACAACTTAAATATACGCTATTGGAGCTGGAATTACCACGGATGCTGGCACCAGACTTGCCCTCCAATGGATCCTCGTTAAAGGATTTAGATTATACTCATTCCAATTACCAGACTCAATGAGCCCGGTATTGTTATTTATTATCACTACCTCCCCGTGTTAGGATTGGGTAATTTGAGCGCCTGTTGCTTTCCTTGGATGTGGTAGCCATTTCTCAGGCTCCCTCTCCGGAATCAGACCCTAATTCTCCGTCACCCGTCACCACCATGGTAGGCCACTATCCTACCATCGAAAGTTGATAGGGCAGAAATTTGAATGATGTGTCTCCATCACAAAGGCCGTGCGATCCGACGAGTTATCATGAATCATCAAAGCAATAGGCAGAGCCTGTGTTAACCTTTTATCTAATAAATGCATCCCTTCCAAAAGTCGGGGTTTGTTGCACATATTAGCTCTAGAATTACTACGGTTATCCGAGTAGTAGATGTAGCGGTGAAAATCGGAGATCAAGCTATTGATTAACTTGACTCGTAAATAGCAAGAGTCGCCACCGCGCTTTATTATTTCCATGGGGAAAGGGAAAAGAGCGAAATAAAACCCTAAAACATGAAATGTAAAATAATACTTAAAAGTAATGAAAATACAATGCGTTTTTGAAAGAGATCAAGAGTTCGGGGGTTGGTTATACAATGGGAAGGTATTAGCACCCAATGCATCTGCGATACTCTGCAGGAACCTTTTGGAATATCTGTTTTTGGTTGAAATTATTTGTTATATACAAGGGTGTATTTATCTACAACTATGTTTGCTTAAGGGGAAAGAAATGAGTCTTTATTATTGCGTTCATGAGGGTTTCGCGACCCTTTGCCTACGTATCCAATGAAGGAATCAAAACACCGTAGTTCCTCTAGAAAAAGGTTGATTTGTTTGTGTTTTTTAGTGGGCGATATTAACGCACGCATTCTAGCAATAGGCACGGCCGGTATCGCGGTAGAACGGAGATAACATGCCCTTGGGGGGGTTTTGATTTGTTGAGTGTTTTGCGGGTTTTAAGGTATATTCAAGTAATGATTAAAGAGTGTTTTTTTTTTTGATTTTTTGGTTTGTTTACTTGTTGATTTTATCTTGCCATACACGCCTAATTACTAGCATTTGTACAAAGTAAATAAAATGCAGAAAGATAAAATCCTACGCTATTACAATCGTATCGAAAGGCATAAAAAATATGAAGGAAAAAATAAGATAAAAGCAAGAAAAATGAGTGTCTTTCGACCCAGGAAGTAGCAGCCTTTGATTTGCATTCTGTTGGCCTCCTTCGATTGGGGCTAGCAACAACGAAGTCACATCTTTCGATTGGGCCTTGGCAGGGGAGAGGTCCTGTCCTTCAATTGGGCAAAGGCAGCAGCAAGTTGTATCCTTCGACTGGGGCCTGGAAGTCAGTGTATGGCGAAGCCTTCTGGTTCTGCCTTGTTGCCTTCTTCGACTGCAGGTTGAAAGCAGTGAGGGAATGCCTTTCGATTGGACATGGTTTGCCTCCTGGTTGTCTCTTTCGTTCGACCTGGAGAAAGAGGGTAGAATCCAGAAGCTTCGTTTCCTATTTCCTATTTCTTTCATTTAAAGCATTAAATGACAACATGGCCTGAGGCCATGCTAGTATTTATCTTTCAAACAATTTAAAGCTAGTTCAGGTAAACAGAAAGCAAAACGAAAGGGTTAACTTTTAAAAACATGTTAACAAGGTGGAAACGAAAGGAACAATGGTATATACATGCTTGAAACGAACAAAAAGATTATTTACATGTTATGGCATGAAATGAAAGGTTCAAGGGTAAGAGTGACTTACCTTGATGGAGGCTTTGAATGGGTGTGGGACCTTGAGTGGAGGCCCAAGGTTCTGGATTTGAAAGAGAGGGCCAACAGCTGTGCTTGGAATGTTGGATTCGAAGGAAGGAAAGAAACAGGTCTTATGTTTCTTTCCAAACTGGATTCAAAGGATACTGAAGAGTACTTGTTCTTCAGAATCGAAGGAAGTAAGTATGTGATGCTGGGTTTGTTCTCACAAGTGTTGAAGGGACTTGAGAGATTTGTTGTGTTTGAGAAAATTTGGGAGATTCGTTCCTCTGGTCCAAAAATCCTCCCTTAAACATGTATTGGAGCCTCTTATTTATAGGCAAAGTGGGCTGGAGCTTTTGGAGGGAAAACAAAATAATTTGAACAATTTGAGTAAACTGCTCTTTGCAGTCTTCGAGGGACAGTGCTTTATTGCCATTTTGGTGCAAGGAATGGAGCAGTGTTTCAGGACTGCTGTGCAACAGTTTTGTAGCAGGTTTTTCTGTTTTGTTTTGGCATCTTACAGCAGGCATTGGAGCAGCAACAACAGGTTTTTGGAGTGTTGTATTTGGCTAGTGTACCATGTCTGAACTTGGCAGCAAGCATCTTTGAATATTTTATCCTTTCATTTTGACCCTTTTTCGACCAGATTCTTCTTCCAACACATTGTTTGACTTTCCTCCAACAAGTGTCCTTCGAACGAATCATCTTTGTGCATCATTTGAAGGGGCCAAATATGTGCTGAAGTTTGTCAAGGATGGAGATGCAACATACTAAATGTTGTTCAGTCGAAGCTAGTACAAACATACTCGAAGCCTGCATGGAGGAGGGCTAAACTTTGTGACTCCAAGCAAGCACACAAAAAGGTCAATGCTCAAACAAAGACTTGCACGAAGGGAGCCACATGCCCAAACGAATCTTGGATCGAAACAAATATATTTCCCAATCGAAAGCCCGTGTTTGAAGGATGCAATGTTGCCCAATCGAAGCATGTGGATCGAAACAAACATATTTCCCAATCGAAAGCCCGTGTTCGAAGGAAGCAATGTTGCCCAATCGAAGCATGTGGATCGAAACAAACATATTGCCCAATCGAAAGCCCGTGTTCGAAGGAAGCAATGTTTCCCAATTGAAGCATGTTTGCAGGCAGTAAACTTGTCCAGTCGAAGCAGGCTTGCAGGCAGCAAACTTGTCCAATCGAAGCAGGCTTGCAGGCAGTAAACTTGTCCAGTCGAAGCAGGCTTGCCGGCAGTAAACTTGTCCAGTCGAAGCAGGCTTGCAGGAAACAAACTTGTCCAGTTGAAGCAGGCTTGCAGGCAGCAAACTTGTCCAGTCGAGGCAGGCTTGCAGGCAGCAAACTTGTCCAGTCGAAGCAGGCTGAATCGAAGGAGACCTGTCAGCACATGAAATCAAAGAAACAAAAAAAAACACACATTTCGTGCTTGATTAGAAGTTAGTGATACATAGGCTAAGAATGTTCAAAACACTTGACAATTTCTGCATAATCAATGCTCGAAGGTGAGAGGTTAAAACCAACTGTATTTAGTGACCTTGACTTTTGTGCAAAAATAAAAATGGGATCTTAGGTCAAAAATTAGGGTATGACAGCTGCCCCTATTTAAGTTTCTTTTATCTGGAGATATGAAGATTGGAATCTTCATTTCGACGAGATTGAAGGGACTTAAATATAGAATACACAATTTTTGGCCTTAAGATACCGCGATTATGTTTATGATATGATATGAATGTAATATTTTGAATTTAATGAGGAATGATGCCGTATGAGACAAACTACTACTGGAGAAACCAAGCACAATAATCACATAGGGGAAGAGATTATAACTCAACTGGGGAAACAAGAGTCACAGGCTTCAAATGAGAGACTCTTGAATTATTTATATCAGTATTGAGACTGGAAAATAAATGATTGACATCAGCACTAAGGCTGGCAGATGATGATTGACATCAGCACTGAGACTGGCAAATGATTGGCATCAGTACTGAGACTGGAAAATGATTGGCATCAGTACTGAGACTGGCAAATGATTGGCATCAGTACAGAGACTGGCAAATGATTGGCATCAATACTGAGACTGGAAATAAACATTTATGACTTCTGAATTTTACCAAGATATCGCTTGAAAAGGATAAAATAAAAATTTCCCCATGGAACTTTTCCGAAGAGGTGTCGTTTGCATTATTGTTGGGGATACACAAGCTGCTCAAATAAAGAGGCCGCCACTTGTTATCTTTCAAAGGTGTCAATAACATACAAGTTGCTCATGAAGAGACCGCCGCTTGTTGTATTTTTTCAAGGTATCAATAACATACAAGTTGCTCATGAAGAGACCGTCGCTTGCTGTTTTTTTCCAAAGGTAACAATAACATACAAGTTGCTCATGAAGAGACCGCCGCTTGCTGTTTTTTCAAAGGTTACAATAACATACAAGTTGCTCATGAAGAGACCGCCGCTTGCTGTTTTCTAAGGTGACAATAACATACAAGTTTCTCATGAAGAGACCGTCGCTTGCTGTTTTTCAAGAGAACAATAACACACAAGTTGCTCATGAAGAGACCACCGCTTGCTGTTTTTCAAGAGAACAATAACACACAAGTTGCTCATGAAGAGACCGCCGTTTGTTGTATTTTCAAAGGTATCAATAACATACAATTTGCTCATGAAGAGACCGCCGCTTGTTGTTTTCAAAGGTGACAATAACATACAATTTGCTCATGAAGAGACCGCCGCTTGCTGTTTTCTCAAAGGTATCAATAACATACAAGTTGCTTATGAAGAGACCGCCGCTTGCTGTTTTTTCTAAGGTATCAATAACATACAAGTTGCTCATGAAGAGACCGCCGCTTGCTGTTTTCAAAGGTGACAATAACATACAAGTTGCTCATGAAGAGACCGCTGCTTGCTGCTTTTTCCAAAAGTATCAATAACATACAAGTTGCTCATGAAGAGACCGCCGCTTGCTGTTTTTCGAAGGTATCAATAACACACAAGTTGCTCATGAAGAGACCGCCGCTTGCTGTTTTTTCCAAAAGTATCAATAACATACAAGTTGCTCATGAAGAGACCGTCGCTTGCTGTTTTTTTCAAAAGTATCAATAACATACAAGTTGCTCATGAAGAGACTGCCGCTTGCTATTTTTTTTCAAAAGTATCAATAACATACAAGTTGCTCATGAAGAGACCGCCGCTTGCTGTTTTTCAAAGATACCAACAAAATATCGTGAAGATATTGTTGGAGGTGAAAATCAATAATTTCATCGGGGATGGACAAACTGCTCATGAAGAGACCGCCATTTGTCATAACATAAAGAAATTTAGAAATAATCAAACTACTCAAATAAAGAGTCAGTCGCTTGTTGTCACGTCGATATTCCAGAAGAAGGTTATGATGACACTACTAGGGAATAAAGTTCATCTTCAATGGGGAACCATGAATAAATCCTTCCTGAGGAGACCAAGTATTTAAATTGCAAAATAAATGCACTCTCCATCTAGGTTTCACAGCCTAGAGATATCCACAGGGTATCGTTCACAAGAGACAAAGCTCAATCCAGGAATAAACTGGAGAGAAAACAGTCAAACAAGACTCCACCCAATGAGGAAACAACTCAAATGGGGATTTATCCTATCCAGAGATGGAAAAGGAAAGCTAAAGCAAGATTCTTCCACGAGAGTTAACTCAGTGGGGAATTAGGAAGGAGGCACACTTTCTGCTTAAGTTGACACTCTATTTGGAAAGATCAAATACGCTCTTTGAATAGACATAACCAAGGTATACGAACTTAATGACATTAACAAATACAAATGCGCGTGCATGATGTAAGTGTGAATGAATAAATGAATGTCATGTATATGATTGACAAAACAGATAGAAAAGATAAACTGGAGATGATAAGACATCATAGTACAACTCGACACTCGGCTAATCTCAACAAGATGGGAACATTACTGGAGATAGAACACAGGCCATCATTGGAGCAAAGTCCTTTTACAAGGCTTAAATATCTATGGAGAGGGAGATATTTTTCGGTGAATAACCCAAAGTCCAGTCTTCTATCACCAACAATCCATTGAAAGGATAACCACACAAACAATGTTTCAGCTGAAAAAAAGTCTTGCTTAGCTGGAGATACTGGGAACACCACCCTCTGATAATGTGTGCAATACATATCACATATCTTGACAAATCTGGATTGCCCCTGGGACTAATTTTGGATACCCTAAGCTTATTGCTGATAAGCTTCGTGATGCATGATAATTCTTGTGAATAACTTCACTTCTAAAATACACCAAGCTATATGGTTGATGAGAAGAAATCATCTCAAGAGGATTTTACAAAAGACCTGGCATCCACCATGCTCTAGTGTCTTCAAACTCTTAGAGAGATTCGTCAAATCTCGATGTGATTGCCCCGGATTGACTGTACTTGTCACAACAAAGTCTTCAAATTTTGCCCCAATAAAGGGTAAACAAGTTAGGAAAGCATTAACTGGGAGAAGCAACATGTTCGTGCTTAAGGTCTTCATGTGACATGCCCCCTGATATGATTTTTCCTTGAAATGATTCTCCAATTACTCAACATAGTTTCAAGCCTTAAAAGAATAAACTCATCACTAGTGCTTATATGTGAGCTTCCTTGATATCAAACAAATGTTTTGCAGTTAGAAAAATTTTATTATGAGAATGAAAATTCTAATGCAACAATTATGTAAGTCTTGAAGGTTTTGAAAAGATATCGCACAAATTTTGTGAGTTAGAGCACCATTTATTTTTGTATAGGAAAAACATATGATACCAACATAACTATTTAGAACATTCATGGGAGTCAGGAACACTATCTCATTGAAGTATGCTTTCCAAAATAACCTTGCTTCAATTAGGACTTTTGAGGGTTGTAATGTGGCCTGGTTCATGGTTTTTTAGAAAAAAGATTTTTAAGGCTCAAAATTTATAGGTGCCCACCCATTCTTCATGATGTTCTCCAACCCTATGTTCAGTTAATTCAACATGAGTGTTCATCTCTCAAAAGGATTTTGTGACGGTTAAGGAAACGAAGAGGCTTTCGGAGTAGCAACCACCCTTATGTCTTCGTGTTTGTAGTCACCAATTTGTTCTTTGCTGAGGAATTTTCTTTGTATTCCTTTCCTTGCAATTTTTATTTTCCCTAACTTTTGCCTGAACTAATTCTTTTGAATTGATAGTCCAACGGGAAGCCCTAATTTTTGCCTAAGTCACTTGTTTTCAAGTTTTTGACTTAGCAGGCTTTTTCTTTTTTTCTTGATTTTTGATTTTTTTGAACAAAGCGTGTGACATTAGCTTGTCTTGACTTGTTGAGCGGATTGTGACTTCCTAGTTTCTTGATGGATGAGGGATAACATTGTGGTTCCACATCTTCTAGCTTCATTATACATGAAGGATAGCCCTCGTAGTTTCTCTCCAGAAATATCTTCCTTATGAATTTTGAACACTCAATCAGATTAGCTGAAAACTACCCTGCCCCAGGTTAAAATTTGAGGGTTTTTTCGTAAAGAAAAGAAACTCCTACTTCAAGGCTCAAAAGGGGTTATCAAGGGATTATCTTCCTTATATCTCCAGTGTTTAGGGATTTGAAATAATGCCTGTACATCATCAGCAAGATTTTATTCAAAAGCATACAACCAGAGATTTTGTGTTCTTTAGATCATCATCCTCCCTTCAATCTCTTCCTAGGCAAGAGAATGGACAACAAGTTGGTATCATAATGCAAAAAGAAATTTAAAATTTGAAAACAAATATGAGTGAAACGAATGAATTTCTTCAATACAAACATACTCATTGTATTAATATAATCATTCAGATGCAAACAAGTTCTTACATGCAAACAATGTTTTGATAAACAAGAAAAATTACAAAAAGAAGAAATAAGTTAATAATCTGGGAAGGCTTTCCATCTGGACTTGTGCTGAAGGAAACCTGTCCTAAACTTCAAGGCCAAAATCAACAGAGATTCACTTATGCTTTAGCAAAAGGGTTGACTTGGGCGGCAACCAAAATTCAGACCAAACCAGTTAAGCGCTCCATACTAGCTTTCAAATTAGTCATCTCTCTGCGGAGTTCAGAAATCTCTTGCTTGATATTCTCCATTGTTCTCTTAGCGCGAGTGTTGTACTGGTGAGACCAAAGGAAAAATAAGACTTGGAAAAAGACCTTTGAAAGTGAAACAAAAAAATGTAGAATGATGCACGATATGCAAAAGAGAGTTTTTATTTGACTTTCAAGGAACTCAAGAAATTAAGTTGTAAACATCAAAGTATGAAGATAGAAGATGAATTTAAAATTGGATCAAAGCGTTGATCAAGTTATCATCAAGATCAATCATCCATTTTGGTGGATTAGGGTTTTCACCCTATCAACACCCAAGATCCATTGAGCTTGACGAAACTTGTGATGTTTACAAAGAAAGACCTCCAAATTCCTTGAAAATCAAGTGAAAAAAAGGTTTCATGTATGCATGAAGGCATGGCTATGCAACAACCACAAGCAAGGTCACAAACAAAGTCGAAAGGTTCAACGTCACGAGAATGGAGTCAAAGGTAAAAAACATCCCCAAGGTATGTACTAAAGGTTTAATCACACCTGTAAAACAAGGTTCTAAAAGTTCCCAGAGTCTACATTCCTCCTTCGGATATTACCAACGTCCCAATTACTCGGTAATCAGCAATATTCTCAAGAGAAACTCGTCTGAGTGCAGCATCGCGTGACAACTACTTCCGGATTACTCCGTTATAGTCTCCGCACTACACCTAAAAGGCCAAGATGGGTTAAGGGTTCTACGGTTTTCAGCTTCTCTGGCTCCCAGGTCGAAAGCAACAATGTCTTCCCGATTACTCGGTAAACAAATACTACGTTCAAAAGGGACCTCCACTGAGTGGGGGATTTTCATGCCTCCTTCTTCGGGATTACTCCCTCAAAGTTAACATGACTGTACCGCCCGTCCTATTCCTAAGTGTAACTTAGTCCAGGTATAGGACTTGTCCTTTGCAAAAACCCAAATAACCACAATATAAACATATAATCAAACAATCAAATAATGATAAAACAGATAAAACAAATTAGGCTTAACCCACTTAGGGATGGACCAGCAAGAGGTCAATCTTTCCCCAGCAGAGTCGCCAATTCTGTAGCGGTGAAAATCGGAGATCAAGCTATTGATTAACTTGACTCCCAAATAGCAAGAGTCGCCACCGCGCTTTATTATTTCCAAGGGGAAAGGGAAAAGAGCGAAATAAAACCCTAAAACATGCAATGTAAAATAATACTTTAAAGTAATGAAAATACAATGCGTTTTTGAAAGAGATCAAGAGTTCGGGGGTTGGTTATATAATGGGAAGGTATTAGCACCCAATGCATCTGCGGTACTCCGCAGGAACCTTTTGGAATATCTGTTTTTGGTTGAAATTGTTTGTTATATACAAGGGTATATTTATCTACAACTATGTTTGCTTAAGGGGAAAGAAATGAGTCTTTATTATTGCGTTCATGAGGGTTTCGCGACCCTTTGCCTACGTATCCAATGAAGGAATCAAAACACCGTAGTTCCTCTAGAAAAAGGTTGATTTGTTTGTGTTTTTTAGTGGGCGACATTAACGCACGCATTCTAGCAATAGGCACAGACGATATCGCGGTAGAACGGAGATAACATGCCCTTGGGGGGTTTTTAATTTGTTGAGTGTTTTGCGGGTTTTAAGATATATTCAAGTAATGATTAAAGAGTTTTTTTTTTTTTTGGTTTGTTTACTTGTTGGTTTTATCTTGCCATACACGCCTAATTACTAGCATTTGTACAAAGTAAATAAAATGCAGAAAGATAAAATCCTACACTATTACAATCGTATCGAAAGGCATAAAAAATATGAAGGAAAAAATAAGATAAAAACAAGAAAAATGAGTGTCTTTCGCCCCAGGCAGTAGCAGCCTTCAATTTGCATTCTGTTGGCCTCCTTCGATTGGGGCTGGCAACAGCAAAGTCACGTCTTTCGATTGGGCCTTGGCAGGGGCGAGGTCCTATCCTTCGATTGGGCAAAGGAAACAGTAAGTTGTATCCTTCGACTGGGGCCTGGAAGTCAGTGTATGGCGAAGCCTTCTGGTTCTGCCTTGTTGCCTTCTTCGACTGGAGGTTGAAAGCAGTGAGGGAATGCCTTTCGATTGGACATGGTTTGCCTCCTGGTTGTCTATTTCGTTTTACCTGGAGAAAGAGGGTAGAAGCCTGAAGCTTCGTTTCCTATTTCCTGTTTCTTTCATTTAAAGCATTAAATGACAACATGGCCTGAGGCCATGCTAGTATTTATCTTTCAAATAGTTTAATAATTAAAGCTAGTTCAGGTAAACTGAAATCAAAACGAAAGGGTTAACTTTTAAAAACATGTTAATAGGGTGGAAACGAAAGGAACAATGGTATATACATGCTTGAAACAAACAAAAAGATTATTTACTTGTTATGGCATGAAATGAAAGGTTCAAGGGTAAGAGTGACTTACCTTGATGGAGGCTTTGAAAGGGTGTGGGACCTTGAGTGGAGGCCCAAGGTTCTGGATTTGAAAGAAAGGGCCAACAAATGTGCTTGGAATGCTGGATTTGAAGGAAGGAAAGAAACAAGTCTTATGTTTCTTTCCAAACTGGATTCAAAGGATACTGAAGAGTACTTGTTCTTCATAATCGAAGGAAGTAAGTATGTGATGCTGGGTTTGTTCTCACAAGTGTTGAAGGGACTTGAGAGATTTGTTGTGTTTACAAAATTTTGGGAGATTCGTTCCTCTGGTCTAAAAATCCTCCATTAAACATGTGTTGGAGCCTCTTATTTATAGGCAAAGTGGGCTGAAGCTTTTGGAGGGAAAACAAAATAATTTGAACAATTTGAGTAAACTGCTCTTTGCAGCCTTCGAGGGACAGTGCTTTATTGCCATTTTGGTGCAAGGAATGGGGAAGTGTTTCAGGACTGCTGTGCAGCAGTTTTGTAGCAGGTTTTTCTGTTTTGTTTTGGCATCTTACAACAACCATTGGAGCAGCAACAACAGGTTTTTGGAGTGTTGTATTTGGCTAGTGTACCATGTTTGAACTTGGCAGCAAACATCTTTGAATATTTTATCCTTTCATTTTGACCCTCTTTCGACCAGATTCTTCTTCCAACACATTGTTTGACTTTCCTCCAACAAGTGTCCTTCGAACGAATCATCTTTGTGCATCATTTGAAGGGGCCAAATGTGTGTTGAAGTTTGTCAAGGATGGAGATGCAGCATACTAAATGTTGTCCAGTCGAAGCTAGTACAAACGTAGTCGAAGCCTGCATAGAGGAGGTCTAAACTTTGTGACTCCAAGCAAGCACACAAAAAGGTCAATGCTCAAACAAAGACTTGCACGAAGGGAGCCACATGCCCAAACGAATCTTGGATCGAAACAAATATATTTCCCAATCGAAAGCCCGTGTTCGAAGGAAGCAATGTTGCCCAATCGAAGCATGTGGATCGAAACAAACATATTGCCCAATCGAAAGCCCGTGTTCGAAGGAAGCAATGTTGCCCAATCGAAGCATGTGGATCGAAACAAACATATTGCCCAATTGAAAGCCCGTGTTCGAAGGAAGCAATGTTGCCCAATCGAAGCATGTTTGCAGGCAGTAAACTTGTCTAGTCGAAGCAGGCTTGCAGACAGCAAACTTGTCCAATCGAAGCAGGCTTGCAGGCAGTAAACTTGTCCAGTCGAAGCAGGCTTGTAGGTAGTAAACTTGTCCAGTCGAAGCAGGCTTGCAGGAAACAAACTTGTCCAGTCGAAGCAGGCTTGCAGGCAGCAAACTTGTCCAGTCGAAGCAGGCTTGCAGGCAGCAAACTTGTCAAGTCGAAGAAGGCTGAATCGAAGGAGACCTGTCAGCACATGAAATCAAAGAAACAAAAAAAACACACATTTCGTGCTTGATTAGAAGTTAGTGATACATAGGCTAAGAATGTTCAAAACACTTGACAATTTCTGCATAATCAATGCTCGAAGGTGAGAGGTTAAAACCAACTGTATTTAGTGACCTTGACTTTTGTGCAAAAATAAAAATGGGATCTTAGGTCAAAAATTGGGGTATGACAGTAGATACCATCAAACAAACTATAACTGATTTAATGAGCCATTCGCAGTTTCACAATCTGAATTAGTTCATACTTACACATGCATGGCTTAATCTTTGAGACAAGCATATGACTACTGGCAGGATCAACCAGGTAGCATCCATTAATGACTCCTCACATAGTGCAAGTTTTGTGCCTCCCAAAGGGTGCAAAACATGCAAAAGTTCGGGGCATCAATTTAAAGTAGGTAGCTTCGTATTAATGACTCCACACACAGTGCAAGTTTTGTGCCTCCCAAAGGGTGCAAAACATGCAAAAGTGCGGGGAAATTAATACAAAGCAGGTAGCTTTGTATTAATGACTCCGCACAAGGCGCACGTTTTGTGCCTCCCAAGGGTGAAAAACATGCAAAAGTGCGGGGTTATATGCTTATGAAGACACATTCATCACTTGATCAAGCTTTGATCATGATTCATCATGAAAATCTCTGATTATTTCAAAGTCAAAAGTTTCTAAATTAGGATTTCTTGAAGAAAAGTCAACTGTACTTTGACCAGCCATAACTTTGTCATACTTTATCAGAAACTTTTCAATCAAAGCTCATTTTGAAGGAAATTTCATTCTCTATAACTTTTGTCATCGTGTTCTACTACATTCACAAAAATTGTTAATAAGTGGAATACTACTTTAATAGGTCAGAGAAGAGAAGTTTAATTGTAAGAGCTCTTTGCAGAAGTTTTCAGCTAATTGTATCACAAACTTTGGTTCTTTTTAGGTCTCATGATATACTTCTGGGAGGTAACTGTACATACGCAAGAGTTGCATGATTTACTTGTCAAATGTGAAAACAAAATTCAAACTCGTATTTAACAACAAAGGATGCAAATTGTAGTCCACATATAAGACCATATGAATTTGTGTGGCTCATATCCTTACATGACAAGACAACATTGTTTTTTGCAGTGACATAATCAACAATGTTGTGGTCTAGAACCAAACGAAGAAGCCTGTAATGTTATAAATAAATTAGTTTTGAAGATAGTAATTTCATTCAAAATATGGTTTACAAATATGCATAACCTATTTAACAATGTTAAATCAACCTTCTCTAAAAATTTCTCAAACTTCGTCTGCAGCATCACAACGCACTGGCCATCACCAGTGTACCAGATACCTTGCAAATTGTTTATACCTTGACACCATTTGTAAACCAAAAGAGATGGTGGTTCTGAATCTGCTGGCTTTACATACCGCCAGATATTGATCAAGATATGCATCTATGCTTTTGCACCGAACGGTGAACGCAACATTGCTAATCAATTTTCATCACGTGCGTAATCGGTGTTGGTTTCTTGTTCCTGTTTGTCTTGTCTTTAAAACGGTAAAAAAGTGGCTGGTTAGTTTTAAAACCATCCCATACCATTGCTTGGTGTTGTGGTGGATTTTGAAGTGATACGCATGTGCCGTATTAGATGTCACGTGTGGCGTCTCTTGCGGCACTTGCATGCTCACTGATTTCTTGGAGGCGGTACTTGAGATGATATTTGGCTTATCCCATAATGTCCCTTAATGGTTGCCTTGTATTAATTTCCCCGCACTTTTGCATGTTTTGCACCCTTTGGGAGGCACAAAACGGGCGCCGTGTGCGGAGTCATTAATACGAAGCTACTTGCCTTGTATTAATTTCCCCGCGCTTTTGCATGTTTTGCACCCTTTGGGAGGCACAAAACGTGCGCCGTGTGCGGAGTCATTAATACAAAGCTACTTGCCTTGTATTAATTTCCCCGCACTTTTGCATGTTTTGCACCCTTTGGAAGGCACAAAACATGCGCCGTGTGAGGAGTCATTAATACGAAGCTACTTGCTTTGTATTAATTTCCCCGCACTTTTGCATGTTTTGCACCCTTGGGAGGCACAAAACGTGCGCCTTGTGCAGAGTCATTAATACGAAGCTACCTGCTTTGTATTAATTTCCCCTCACTTTTGCATGTTTTGCACCCTTTGGGAGGCACAAAACTTGCACTGTGTGCAGAGTCATTAATACGAAGCTACCTGCTTTAAATTGATGCCCCGAACTTTTGCATGTTTTGCACCCTTTGGGAGGCACAAAACTTGCACTATGTGCGGAGTCATTAATGGATGCTACCTGGTTGATCCTGCCAGTAGTCATATGCTTGTCTCAAAGATTAAGCCATGCATGTATAAGTATGAACTAATTCAGACTGTGAAACTGCGAATGGATCATTAAATCAGTTATAGTTTGTTTGATGGTATCTACTACTCAGATAACTGTAGTAATTCTAGATCTAATACGTGCAACAAACCCGACTTTTGGAAGGGATGCATTTATTAGATAAAAGATCAATGCAGGCTCTGCCTGTTGCTTTGATGATTCATGATAACTCGTCGGATCGCACGACCTTTGTGCTGGCGACACATCATTCAAATTTCTGCCCTATCAACTTTCGATGGTAGGATAGTGGCCTACCATGGTGGTGACAGGTGACGGAGAATTAGGGTTCGATTCCAGAGAGGGAGCCTGAGAAACGGCTACCACATCCAAGGAAGGCAGCAGACGCGCAAATTACCCAATCCTAACACGGGGAGGTAGTGAGAATAAATAACAATACCGGGCTCATTGAGTTTGGTAATTGGAATTAGTACAATCTAAATCCCTTAACGAGGATCTATTGGAGGGCAAGTCTGGTGCCAGCAGCCGCAGTAATTCCAGCTCCAATAGCGTATATTTAAGTTGTTGCAGTTAAAAAGCTCGTAGTTGGACCTTGGATTGGGTCGATCGGTCCGCCTCTGGTGTGCACCGGTTGGCTCGTCCCTTCTTCCAGCGATGCGCTCCTGGCCTTAATTGGCCGGGTCGTGCCTTCGGCGCAGTTACTTTGAAGTAATTAGAGTGCGAAGAAGACGATGACTTGACACTCTCTTATTTGTCAGTTCAAAATTCCGCGCGCGATTTGTCCAAGTTAACGCTTTATTTGTTTTTTTTTATATTTTGTTTCAGGGATATTGCAAACGAGTGTTTCGTCCCAGCGGCTAGTGCACTTTCCTTTCACCTTCAACGCGCCGGTTCGAACCTGGCCAGGGACATTTGTTTTTTTACTTCTTTGTTTCCAGTTTTCTTCTTGTTCTCTTAATTAATTAGTTAGTAATAATAATTAATATAATTAGTAGTTAATTAGGATAATTAAAACTAACCCTAGGATTAACTAGCAATGAAATAGGATTAGTCATTTAATTAATTTTCATTCTTAACTTAATTAGGTCATTTAATTAATTTAATTTAATTAGGTTTAATTAGTTAATTTAATTTAGAAAAAACATAAAATAGATTCACAAAAATATTAATAACTCACTAACCGACTTTCCGATTTTAACGATTTTTCACCGATAATTAAGATGATTAATTGGACATAGGACTTAGGTCGATTTTTGCCGATTCTCCCGATTTTATCTTAAACTCGTTTTTTATCATTTTAATCGTATTTTCTACACGCGTTCATACATACATTTTTGCGCGCCGTTTTTTCCCGAATAAGGGTTTGAAAAATTAGGGTTAGACTTGCACTTTAATTTTCTTTAATTCTGCATTTAATTTTCAATATTCATGTATCTATGAAAGCCTTGTAATAGACTTAGGTTTTACTTTTCGCATTTTACTTTTTTGCACCTCCTTCCCAATTTTTGGATAATGTACCCCCATCCCCGAAGCGATGTAATAGCGTAGGCCCATTTACTTTCCGCACCTTTAATTTCTGCAAATATAACTGTTGTGGTTAGTAATTTAGGGAGTGCAAAGATAAAAAAGAAATTGAATTCGAATAACTCTAAACAAGATAAATTTCGAATACAAAACACTTTCACACACGCACCCCCTTGGGTATACACCTCTCTCGGTTGCCTTTCGGATTAACGGTCGTCCCTAGCGTAGGGGAACCCTAAAAGAAATGGTAGCCTAACAGAAGTTAATCACTAGTCCCTTCGATCAAAAGGACACAACCCCACGGGTTGTGGCCTAGTCCCCCCGATACAAAGTGATTGACTTAGTCCCTTCGAGATATTGCTAAGGGTACCCCTACTCATGCCTTGGGCGGTCGTACGATGACCCACGTCTGTCCCTTACAAATCCTAGGGTCCTGACTACCCACCCTTCAATGGTAGGGCCAGTCGCCTCCCACTTAGGAACGCAAAGAACAGTACAAAGACCATTAGGGTTGGTATTGCACTTAGGTACTTGCTCAATATTTCAAAACAATTTTCTAAATACACCTCACAATTTTCAAAAACAAACTCAACGTAACACTTTGTACCAACACCCGAAACGAAGGGTTAATACAAAGTTAAAAGTTGACTTTCAAACACACTTTTGCACACAAGTATTTTGAAAACAAACATATAAAACGAGCTAAGTACCTAAGAGCCCGTAGAGAACTACGGATGTGAAGGGTGCTTTACACCTTCCCTTCTTACCTCCCGGACCCAAAACTATTTTTCAAAGGACATTTCCTGTTCTTTTAGCCTTTCCTTAGGATAAAATAAAAGTCGGTGGCGACTCTTGCTATCCGCACATTTTAAACGAGAAATAAAAAAGTCAGTTCTCCCACCGTATTACACCATTATACGCATTTATTATTACATGAACATATATAAACTATTTGTAATATAACCGAGTATTTTAAGACAATATACTTTGATAAAAATTCTTGGATAACATGAATGTTTTCATTGATCAACAATTTTGAGTCACTCCAACCATTAGAAACTGATGTAAAAACACATAAAAATTGAAAGAATCATATGCTATGGAGTATGAAAATGCAACTTTTGCAAGAATATTTCTTACCTGTATGAAAACGAATTTGGAGGTAGCATTTCCATTGAATTTGCTAGATAATTATTTTATAATTATAATGGGATGTATGTGACCATGAACTCGACATAGCCCCACAGGGTGGTGGTCGACCCGTTGAATCCCTGTAGGTTGGAACCAATGTAGGGAGCTAGGTGGCGCCTGTACAGTTGGTAACTACTAGAAATCTATTATCCCACGTTCGCAATTGATCAAGGCCAGATCTTGGCACATTTCAAACTAGTAATATTGAATAATAAAAATAAAATAATAATATAATTTAAAAAATAAAAAATATTTATTAATAAGAAAGAAATTATAAAACCTATAGAACACACTTGTCTTTTATATTACACAACATGAGTTCTATTATAGACTCACAGGGTGGTGGTCGACCCGTTGAATCCCTGTAGGTTGGAACCAATGTAGGGAGCCAGGTGGCGCCTGTCAAGTTGGTAACTACTAGAAATCTATTATCCCACGTTCGCAATTGATCAAGGACAGATCTTGGCACATTTCAAACTAGTAATATTGAATAATAAAAATAAAATAATAATATAATTTCAAAAATAAAAAAATATTTAGTAATAAGAAAGAAATTATAAAACCTATTGAACACACTGGCCTTTTATGTACACAAGTGTTCTATTATCGATCCAATGTGTTCTATGGGAACAAAATTTCCTAAAATCTACATTAAATGATAATTTGACCATTATTATAGTAATTGTTAATTGTCTTTAAGATCTATGAAAACAAATTTTTTAATTGAAATCTCAAAAAATTCGGTTTCCAGTACATACCATAAAAAGACTTTTCAAAAGAAATTTACCTTTTATAAATTCTAACATTATTTATTTTATTCTTTATTCTTTTATTTTTTTTCAATTATTATTTCTCAATTCCTTTTGAAACTTTAGTAATATTGAATAATAAAAATAAAATAATAATATAATTTAAAAAAACATCAATTCCACAAATCCACATACTCAGCAAAACTCAAGAAGACATCATTAAACAATCTCAATCACAATTAGCACAACGACATAATATACATCAACACATAAACTCAACAAAGTGTGTAAGTGCGACTCGACGCAACGACACAACTTATGCATGTGGTACCAACTCAGTTATCCTTCGGACCTGCCGATGTCCATCTCTCAAACGAATAACCATAAAAGCCAGTTCTCTAAGCTTTTAGACCCCCTCTCTGAGCCTGGGACAAGCCACTAGCCTCCACGAGACTAGCAGACATTGCCTCTTGACATGACAAATGATGCAGTGTGCAAACTTAACAACAATACATGCAATTAAGACCCCCTCTCTGAGCCTAATATACATGCATATCTCAACAATTCAACTCTATGAATTAACATCGAAAATAGCACACTATGCATCAAATAATCATCTCAAACATATCTCCAATAACATTTAGCACATAAGCATATTATGTTATTCACATCATCAACAATTCACCACATACATATACCGAAACAAGTATCATGCATATACATAGCATAAAGCCACTCATCGTCTCCAAAACATATTCATACACACATAATTACCAATTAGCAATTATATTCACAACTCAAAGTAACACTAGTAAATATACTATCTCATGTTAATTTAATTAGTTCCAAAAATATATAAGGGGAAACACAACTCTACCCACATCTCCTAATCCACGAATTCACGCCCTCTGGCTACTCGTTAAAATGCTCGCAAAACAATACAATCGACATTGTAATATTTCATTTTTAGTATAAATATTCAAGCCTAAAACCCAATTCCGGTCACCCTCATAAAATGCCGCAATTTCAAAAAACTAACGCAACCACATTAATTTAATCGTTAAACTTAGCTACCACGTCCATTTTCATCAAATTTTGGGCAACTAATTTTACCTCCTAAATCGACTAATCGGACTAAACGATACTATTTTCGCTTATTTCTAACCTAACTGACTCATCGCCGATTCAAAGTTACCGCCTTAACTGTTATTCACTTACTAACCAATTAATACGGCTCCGGTATTGATCTACCTCTATTCCGAACTAATACTAAATTATGTGCTTCAGTAATTATTTCTCTGTACTTGTTGATTGGTAAAATAGCAAGTGTACTATTTTGCCTTATAGTGATAATAGGGAATTCTCCCCAGATATCGATCTCGAGGACTGCATGTGTTATCGAGTTTAACTTTTAATTCAATTAAACAAAAACTTAATTTGGGGGTTTTGGTTTATGCGTAAAACAAGAATAATAACTTAAAAACTTTTAATAAGAATGAAAAACATGCCAGGGTAGGTGTGTCTATTAACACTGTAACAACTCAGATTCCTAATTGTACGAAATATTTGCATGTCAATTACAAGTTCTGAAGGGTGTCTACTCCTAAGTCCTTAGTGAGAAGACCTATGAACCTTCATTATAAACCTTAAGTCCTTAGAGGCTTACAAAGAAATCACGCCTTATATTATCAAGAATTAACCTGGTTACTATATGGTATCCCTAGTCCTAGGTGATATCGAGTATAGCATAATCATACAAAAACCTTAACAACGGCGGTCCAGCCTATTTGTTAACCGTGAATCAATCCCTATTGGTCCGACGAGGAAAACATTAAGAACATAATACGATTAAATTAAACATACAAACAATATCATACTAAAAAGATGAAATCATATTCATTACAAATGTTAATCAGGACCACCCCCCTAACATTGGGGAGTTTAGCCTCTCATAGTATTCAAAAGATAAAAAATCATAGATTTAGACATTACAAAAGGAATGGATTCTTCGATCTTCAATTGCTTCCGCGCATGAATGGAAGACCTTCGATCAAACTCGCAATACTAACCATTCAAAACAAGGAAACTTCTAGACTCAGAAATAAACTCTTAAAGTCTCCCATAATACACAAAATAAATCTTCAAGAACCACCCGAAATGTCACCATTCCAACTCACATATCTAAGGAACCCATGTCCAACGGTCCAAAACTCTTTCTTAGAAGACTAAGCATACACTGCTCTAACTTCATTACTGACAATACAAAACTCAGATACATAACCCGACCTCCTTTACCTCCTGAAGCGAACCAATATCACCAATGAACACAACAACAACTCTTGCAGCTACTCATGAGAGTACTGTTCGAACATTCCAAAATCGTACCTAACGCATTTGTCACACTATCGACATCGTCAAATACTTGTCATGACTACACCTCATTCTAAAAACAATCGTCTGAGTATCTTCAGCCTTCACATGAACCTGTTGATAACCAGACTTCAAACTAAATATCACTAGATACACAAGCTCCAATTGACTGATCTATCCAATCATCAGTCCTCATAAATGGATACTCGCCCTCAATATCCACCTCGTTCCTTTGTCTAAAAACGACCTACAAACTCGGGCAACTTTTGTCTTCTTAACAACACAACAAGTGAACTCCACTGCGACCCATTCTACTAATAAACTTCTTCTCAAACAAATCTTCAAGTTGACTCTTCAACTCCATAAACTCAGAAGCAGACATCCCTTATGGATACAACGCCCGAAACGGCATCCAAAAAGGAGTCATGGATCAAAAGATACGATCAATCAAAGTTTAGAAACTTTTTCACAAAAACAAGGCTTTCAGACAAATTTAAAGGTAACTTCCACTGGTGGAAGATCAGTGCAAAATCTGACAAAAAGTATTTTTAGCAGATTTTTAAGGTAACCTCCACTGGTGGAAGTTAAGTGTAAAAACTGACAAAACCAGTTTTTAGCAGATTTTTAAGGTAACCTCCGCCGGTGGAAGTTAAGTGTAAAAAGTGTCAAAAACCAGAAAACCAGTTTTTCAATACAACTTCCACTGGTGGAAGTATAGTGTAAAAAGTGTCAAAAACCAGAAAACTAGTTTTTCAATACAACTTCCACTGGTGGAAGTATAGTGTAAAAAGTGTCAAAAACCAAAAAACCAGTTTTTCAATACAACTTCCACTGGTGGAAGTATTGTGTAAAAAGTGTCAAAAACCAAAAACCCAGTTTTTCAATACAACTTCCACTGGTGGAAGATAAGTGTAAAAACTGACAAAACCAGTTTTTCACCATTCAAAACACTTCAAACATCATTATAACACATATATTTCACATGCCTTCTATTAATCATCAAAGTATAACACCAACACATGGTTATATCATCAAAATCATCAAAAACTTAATTTTCTTAAAATTCAAGAAACTTGGAAAAACAAACAATCACACAAATCATCACTACATAAACCATACAAATTCGAGATAAATTATATCATCCCACTTACCTTGGATTTATTGGGGTTAGAAAGGTGTTCTTTGCTGCCATGGACTTCTCTCTTGATCAAAATTCCACCTCTAACATGAACAAACCCGTAACCCCCTTATTCACACTTTCAGCATGGACCACTCAACTTCAAACCTGTTTACTAGTAGGGGTTACCAAAAGAAGGAATCTTAAAACAGTGTAATATACCCTTAATAAGTTTGTTGTCTTGGTTTATAAAACAAATCAGTGTTTTAAAATTTGAATGCATGCATGCAACAACAAAATTCAATAGACACCTATGTAACACACTGTATACCAAAACTAATGTAAGTAAAACGAACAAGTCATTATCTAACTTCCATGATTATACGAGAAAGAAAGTAACTGACCATGCGATAAAAAAGATTTTGCTCTTTTAAATCAAAACCCTAACCTTAGCGCTTACTGAAAGGTCCATTGCTGATTTTGAATCTTGCTAGCAGTTGAAAGAAGAGAGACAGTTTTTGGGAGAGTATCAATTTGAAATCTTTTACTGACTTTTTTACGATTCTTCTCTCTATCCCTCTATTCTATTATTTTTAATTATTTTTAACCTACTAAAACCAATAATATTAATAATTCTAATAGTTAAATTATTAGTCCATATATCAAAATCAAATAGCCTGCAAAATTCATCATCACAAAAATTTTAAATTCTATAAAATAAAATAACAAACAATACATATTTTTAATACATATTTTTAATACACATTTCCAATAATTTATTTTTAATTTATTGTTAATTTGTTTGTTCCCAGTCAAGTGATTTGAACACCCAGTGTCCATATACCACCAATCTTCTGAACACTTACTATCAGAATCAAAAGCCATCAATAAAGGGTAGGTAGTCGGATCCCTAGGATGTATTAGGGACGGGCGAGGGTCATCGTATGGCCACCTAAGGCATGGTGCAGGGTTCCCTTAACACTTTTATCGTCGGGACTGCGCTATCACATTTTATCGGCGGGACTAGGCTATAACCCATGGGGTTATGTCCTTTTATTAAGAGGGACTTGTGATAGCGTTTTTTTTATCGAAGGCAACTTGTGCTTAGGATCCCCTATGCTCAAGGATGGCCATTTTTATATAGGCAACAAGAGAGATTTACCCTAACGGGTGTTAGTGTGTGAGAGTGATCGTATTCGATTATATTACCTTGTTGATTAGTGGTCTAGCATTCGTTTATTTTGTCAAGTGTGAATTTTTCTGGTTTCCTTTGCTATCTTCTTGTCCCTTATGCTGGCCATAATGTATGGTATTTATAGAAGCAATTTGTGAAAAGAAACTGGTCAAACATTGCATGAATGGTGAGCAAGATCCAAGGGATGTGTTTCTTGAAAATTTGAAAATCATGAAAACTTTGTCCCCAAGAGTAAAAGCCACGATTATGGACATGAAGGTGGGTCTTCTAGAAGCCCACAATTTTGAAATAATTCCCTCCATCTTGCATTTTCCAATTAATTTAATTTAATTTATTTATTTAATATATTTAAGTGAATAAATAATTAAATAAAACAAATAAAATGCATGGCATGGCATGGAGTATAATTAGAGGTCATTTCCCATCTTAGAAACATGTTTGAAATTGAGATTTTAGGTCATGTAGTGCAAAACATCAAAATTTATCACTTTGTTATTTTGCATTTTCACCAAAATTGCCTAACTTCTCCAATGCATATCTCTCTCAATTTTAACCCTATGAGGGTGTTCTTGGCATTTTTAGAAATCTTGGGATGTCCTCTAACTAATGCCTTTGGAATCACATCATTTGCATTTTTCAAACTCAAGTTATGGCCTTTGACCCAGAAGGTGTTTTTGTTGACTTTCAAAAATGACCTATAATGTATTTGGTCATAACTTCCAAATGGTGCATAGTTTGACTTTCATTTGTGAATCAAAGTTGTAGGAAATTGAATTTCCTTCAAAATCATCACTAATGGAAATTTTTCTGATAAAGTATGAAGAAGTTGTGATTTGGTCAAAGTACAGTTGACTTTTGACTGTCCAAAATTGGAAACCCTAGCATCTTGAACATTTTTAAGCTATTCATGATGAGTCATGATCAAGGCTTGATCAAATGATGAGTATAGTCTCAAAATGATGAAGTTGACAAAAATTCATGACTTTCACTTGCAAAATGACCATTTTGTCCTTATGGTTGATTGTTGACCAATTAGGGTTTCTGAGTGACCAAATTGACTTTGTGAGCCTTGAAACTTGGCATGGAGATGCTTGAGGACTTGTATGAGGCCATAGGACTAGCTTGAGCCATTTAGAACATCAATTTCCTTGAGAAAATCAAAACCCTAATTTTTGAGGTTTCTTGCTTTAAAAGATGGCTTGACTGTGAAGACTTTGAGCATTCTTGAGTAGCTGGATACCTTGTGAGCCTAAGAATGGATTGTCTTGAAGGTATGTAACCAAATAAAGGCCACTTGAAGTCTTGGAGGCTTCATTTACTTGTAGAGAATCAAAACCCTAGTTCAGACCCATTGTTGAGGAGATGAGACCCTGGATTGATTCTTGATTTGTACCTGCTCCTTGAGATTCCTATAGTTGTAAGGAATTCTCTGAATGAGAGCATGCCCAATAGGTGAGGGAAAATTTTGGGGTATGACATGGTGCAGCCACTTTTAGGCCCTAAAAACATCACCATGAGATTCGTAGGATCCAATTAGTAGGACTGGATACTTTTCTTTTGCGTTTTTATCATTTCTTGCAGGTTCCAGGATTCGTCCATGCCAGAGAAGACGACCGGAGCTAGGGCTCTGGCATCATTGACGTGTTGACCCCGGCGAGAGGGTGTGGAGCGGTCTAATTGGTTGGTTCGTAACACACCAGGGCCCACTTTGACTTCACTTTGATTTCTAATGAAACGATGCATTTTCATACATTACATGCTCGTTCCATTCCATAAACAATTGATCCGCGCAACTCCTTTGAAGGTTGATGCGGATGTAGTCCTTAGTAGCGGAGGCCACGATCCTACAAAATAGAGACGAAGATGAAATTCCAAAGTCCTTGAAATTGTTATTTTATGATATGCGATGCTTATGATGTCATGCTCAAGTAGATAACACACACAAACAAGTCAAGCAAAAGTCCTAGGGTTTAAGGCTTGCATGAAGTTAGGTAAGGTACCCTCCCCACTGCAAGTTTGTTCAACCTGTCCTAGAAAAGTAACTAGTTCTAAGGGGGTTCCCATATCTCAGACCCTTCTCGTAGGCTACCTCAATACGTCCTTAAGTGAACGAACCGAAGTCTCCTTTGAGTCAAGTCTTAATGGATGTAGCATCGAGTGTCATCCAACCTTGGGTCATGCCAAAGCCGGCACCTCGCTACCTAATGGCCAAAAGTTTCAACTAGGGTTCTAAAAGAACTCTGACCACAACTTCAACCACACTAGTACATGCTAATGTAGAGTCCATGATCTATTATCACTTACCTATCTCTCAGTCCGGGTTAGGACTTTCACATAAATATCTTACCCAAGCAAGCCTTAAAATTAAATCAAATAAAGACACAATTGAAAACATGGGTGAGCTAAATCCCTAAGGTAAACCTCTCTTTAAGTTTCTCCCCAGCAGAGTCGCCAGTTCTATCATACGGTGGGAGAACTGACTTTTATTTTGTTTTAGAAAACAATGTCGCGGAAGCAAGAGTCGCCACCGACTTTTCTTTTATCCTACAGATCGGAAGAAAAGAACAGAAAAAGACCTTTATTTTAAAAGAGGGTTCGGGAGGTAAATTATGCGAAGGGAATGTTTTAGGCACCCTTTGCATCCGTGGTTGTCCACGGGCTCTTAATTACTTAGCTCACAATATGTTTTCGGAAAATTGTTTACTTTGGTGTAAAGGGTGTGTGTTTAGAAATTCTTTTGAAGAGAGAAGTTTTAACTTCATAACAATTCTCGTTCGAACGTTTTATGAAGTGTTAACTTGTTTTTGAAAGTTTTTTTGAAAACAGTGTGGGGTGCAAAAGAATTTTGAAAGGTGAGCAAGTACTTAAGGCTATTTACCTACTCCTAAGGTCTTTTCATTATTTAGTGCAATCCTTGGCGGGAGGTGACTAGCTCTACCATTGAAGGGTAGGTAGTCAGATCCCTAGGATTTATTAGGGATAGGCGTGGGTCATCGTACGGTCACCCAAGGAATGGTGTAGGGTTCCCTTAGCACTTTTATCATTGGGACTACACTATCACAGTTATCGGAGGGACAAGGCCATAACCCGTGGGGTTATATCCTTTTTAATCGGAGGGACTTGTGATAGCATATTTTTTATTCGAGGCAACTTGTGCTTAGGGTCTCCTGCGCTCAAGGATGACCGCTTTTATTAAGGCAACATGAGAGAGGTATTCCCTAGGGGTGTAGTGTGTGAAAATTGTTTTGATGTTAGAGTTTAATCTTACGATGTTATCTAAATTCAATTTTAACTTTTTGTCTTTTGCACTCCTTAGATTACTAACCAGAGCAGTTGAAAATTGCAGAAAAGTAAATAGCGGAAAATTAAATGGTCCTACGCTATTAAATGGCTTTAGCAGTTACATAATTAAATTTGTGGAAATATAAAACCTAATTTAAACTATTACAACCTATAAGCAATTACATAATTAAAATAATAGAAAATAAAAATGCAGAAATTAAACCTAAATTAAAGCTATTACAACCCTTATGCAAATACAAAATACTCGGCCAAAATCGGCGTACAAAAAAACTATGTACGAACGCGCGTGAAAAAGAACGATTAAACGATAAAAAAAGAGAAAAGAGGAAAACTCGAGAAGTTGAAAAAAAAACGACCGAAGTTGTAGCCAATCTAAACCTAATTATTTATCCTAATTATTCGCTGAAGAATCTGTAAAATCGGAGTTTCGGTAAAATCCTTATTAATTTTCTAGTGAATTAAATCTAAATTAATTCAATTATTTATTAAGCTAAAACCCTAATTTAATTAACTTAATCTAATTAACTAATTAATATAAAATAAAAACCTAGTTAGAAAACTATTTTTTGTTTCATTGTCAAATTAATCCTAAGTTAACATTAATCCTAACTTTAATTACCTAATTATATTAAAATTATAATAATAATAATTATTAACTAAAATAAATTAAAATGATTAAACTAAAGAAAGTTGGAAGAAAAAGAGGAAAAAGGAAAAAGGAGAAGGGGGCCCGTTAGGGTTCGAACTCGCGTCCCCCGGATACCAGAGCGATGCCGTGACCACTGGAGCA
Source organism: Vicia faba (assembly GCA_948472305.1). Lineage (NCBI taxonomy): Eukaryota > Viridiplantae > Streptophyta > Magnoliopsida > Fabales > Fabaceae > Vicia > Vicia faba. The sequence continues at coordinate 1,689,693,996 of OX451737.1, read as the reverse complement.
TTGCGTGCATGCTGTTCGAACCTTGGCGAAGAAAAAAGAAAAAAACAAACGAAGCGAATATCATAACAAAAAAGACGCGCTATTTTGAACTGTCCAATGGATGCGTCCCGCGTCATCGTCGTCCCCATCGTCTGTTGTCTTAGGTCTAAGCCTATAGCGACAGACAACCATGCGTAGCTAAAAGCCTGGGCAGAAATCACATTGCATCAACATCCGCAGGGACCATCACAATGCTTTGTTTTAATTAAACAGTCGGATTCCCCTTGTCCGTACCAGTTCTGAGTTGACTGTTCGATGCTCGGGGAAGAGGACCCAAAGGGCCCGTTCCCAATCCTTCCCCCAAAGGCTTCAAAATATAAATATGGATATTGGATTATGTGATTAATTTTAGTATTATGTCTAGTAGGAACCCCTACTAATTATGTAATCCCTACTATGAACATAACCCCTACAATGGTCATAACTCCTTTTAGTAGGGTTTATGCCCCTATGTTATATATAGTAGGGGTTATTTTGCCACATCCCTAGTAAACATATAACCCCTACTAGATATATAACCCCATTAAGCATATAACCCCTACTAACCCTTTTTTTTATTGCCAATATATTATTTTGTTGCAATTCAATCTTTTGAATTATAGTAGGGGTTATATTGGCACGTCCCTAGTAAACATATAACCCCTACTAATGGTATAACTCCTACTAGACATATAACCCCATTAAGCATATAACCCCTACTAACCCCTTTTTTTTAATTGCCAATATATTATTTTGTTACAATTCAATCTTTTGAATTATTGTTGATATTAATATATTATTTTGTTGCAATTCAATGTTTTGAATTGTTGTTCATATTCAAATAAATCAATGTCCTACCTACTAGATTTGTAACCCCTACTAGGTACATAACCCCTACTATGTTATATATAGTAGGGGTAATATTGCCACGTCCCTAGTAAACATATAACCCATACTAAGGGTATAACCCCTACTAGACATATAACCCCATTAAGCATATAACCCCTACTAACCCTTTTTTTATTGCCAATATATTATTTTGTTGCAATTCAATCTTTTGAATTATAATAGGGGTTATATTGGCACGTCCCTAGTAAACATATAACCTCTACTAATGGTATAACCCCTACTAGACATATAACCCCATTAAGCATATAACCCCTACTAACCCCTTTTTTTTTATTGCCAATATATTATTTTGTTGCAATTCAATCTTTTGAATTATAGTAGGGGTTATATTGGCACGTCCCTAGTAAACATATAACCCCTACTAATGGTATAACCCCTACTAGACATATAACCCCATTAAGCATATAACCCCTACTAACCCCTTTTTTTTATTGCCAATATATTATTTTGTTGCAATTCAATCTTTTGAATTATTGTTGATATTATTATATTATTTTGTTGCAATTCAATCTTTTGAATTATTGTTCATATTGAAATAAGTCAATGTCCCTACCTACTAGACATGTAAACCATACTAGGGACATAATCCCTACTATGTTATATATAGTAGGGGTTAAATTGACACTTACCTAGTAAACATATAACCCCTACTAAGGGTATAACCCCTACTAGACATATAACCCCATTAAGCATATAACCCTTACCAACACTTTTTTTTATTGGCAATATATTATTTTGTTGCAATTCAATCTTTTTAATTATAGTAGGGGTTATATTGGCACGTCCCTAGTAAATATATAACCCCTACTAAGCGTATAACCCCTACTAGACATATAACCCCATTAAGCATATAACCCCTATTAACCCCTTTTTTTGATTGCCAATATATTATTTTGTTGCAATTCAATCTTTTGAATTATTGTTGATATTATTATATTATTTTGTTGCAATTCAATCTTTTGAATTGTTGTTCATATTGAAATAAATCAATGTCCCTACCTACTAGACATGTAACCCCTACTAAGGACATAACCCCTACTATGTTATATATAGTAGGGGTTATATTGCCAGGTCCCTAGTAAACATATAACCCCTAGTAGACATATAACCCCATTAAGCATATAACCCCTACCACTATGAACACAACCCCTACAATGGTCATAACTCCTTCTAGTAGGGTTTATGCCCCTAAGTTATATATAGTAGGGGTTATATTGGCACATCCCTAGTAAACATATAACCCCTACTAATGGTATAACCCCTACTAGACATATAACCCCTACGTGTCTAGTAGGAACCCCTACTAGATATATAACCCCTACTATAAACATAACCCTCACATTTGTCATAACATTATGGACACTTGCTGAAGAAAGTTAGGAGCACTGTTACAAAGCTCCCACTTGCTGAAGCTATGGACACTTGTTACACCTTCATAGTAGGGGTTACATATATAGTAGTGGTTCCTACTAAAAATGTAACTCGTTCCTACTAGATATATAGCCGCTACTAGTAAACCGTTCGTCCAAGAAGAGCAAGAAAAGTCGATTCGGGCAAGGGAGTTCAGGCAATGCCTCTTCAACAGTCTGAGCTTCACAGGGAGTCCGAATTGTCGAGCCTCAGGGGGAAAATATGCTACAAGAAGGCTCCTTCATAGAAGCTCTTTTGTCCGTGCCAGATACTCCGGTCAGAAAGAGGGGCATGGGTTAATAGGGGTTATATGATTAATGGGGTTATATGTCTAGTAGGGGTTATACCATTAGTAAGGGTTATATGTTTACTAGGGACATGCCAATATAACCCCTACTATATATAACTTTGGGGCATAAACCCTACTAGAAGGAGTTATGACCATTGTAGGGGTTATGTTCATAGTAGTAGGGGTTATATTCTTAATGGGGTTATATGTCTACTAGGCGTTATATGTTTACTAGGGACGTGGCAATATAACCCCTACTATATATAACATCCTACTAGACATGTAACCCCTACTAGGAACATATTCCTTACTAGTCATAAACCCATACTATGACCATTGTAAAGGTTATGTTCATAGTAGGGGTTACATATATAGTAGGGGTTCCTACTAGACAAGTAACCTGTTCCTACTAGATATGTAACCCCTACTAGTAAACCGTTCGTCCAAGAAGAACAATAAAAGCCGACTCGGGCAAGGGAGTTCGGGCAATGCCTCTCCAGCAGTCCGAGCTTCACAGGGAGTCCGAATTGTCGAGCCTCAGGGGGACAATATGCTGCAAGAAGGCTCCTTCGTAGAAGATCTTCTGTCTGTTCCAGATACTCCGGTAAGGAAGAGGGGCAGGGGTTAGTATGGGTTATATGCTTACTGGGGTTATATGTCTAGTAGGTGTTATACCATTAGTAGGGGTTATATGTTTACTAGGGACGTGCCAATATAACCCCTACTATATATAACTTAGGGGCATAAACCCTACTAGAAGGAGTTATGACCATTGTAGGGGTTATGTTCATAGTAGTAGAAGTTATATGCTTAATGCGGTTATATGTTTACTAGGGACGTGGCAATATAACCCCTACTATATATAACATAGTAGGGGTTATGTCCCTAGTAGGGGTTACATGTCTAGTAGGTAGGGACATTGATTCATTTCAATATGAACAACAATTCAAAAGATTGAATTGCAACAAAATAATATATTAATATCAACAATAATATCAACATCCATGTCTGGAGCATTTCTCGGCTATATCTAAAACTTTAAATAAGCAAAAGAATAACGTCCATATCTGAAGCATTTCCAAGCTATCTCTGGAGATAAATCTGAATAAGCACAAGAACAACATCCATGTCTGGAGCATTTCTCGGCTATTTCTTCAATCTCTTTAATATAGATATGCCCTGGCTGGATACAGGTGTCGAATCTACTCACAGATATGCCTTGGCTGGATACAGGAATCGAATCTGGAATTGTGACAGTTGATAGTAATCATCTTTGGGATTGACCTTTTCCCTGAAAAGGCAAGACGTCAGTTGTATGTAATGTCATGATGTATGAAATGCATGATGTCATGAGGTTCTCAAAAATAAATGAGATTGTGTGTTTATGATGCGTATATGCATGCGTCATGGTGTATGATAATGTAATGTTTATGAATGTATTTTTGTCTAGGAAAATAAATCCTTGACGAATGCCGGGAGCTTGTTGAATCCTGGGCTGATGTTGAAGAGTGGAGTTCTTCGTTTCCGCTGGGGATGTTGATTGTAAGAATAAACCGGTTAGGAGAAGATGACTCCGTTGGGGAATAAACTTGTTGGAGAGATTACTCTGCGGGGAATTACTCTGTGGGAAGAGATACTTCGCTGAGGTTTGATGATAACTCCACTGGGGATACCGTTGATAAGCTTTGTTGAGGGAATTGATGAACTCCGCTGGGGGATAGGAAGAACTCCGCCGAGGACGATCTTTCCGTGGTGATTAGCCGAGGATAACCTAGTTATACCCTGGTGGGGAATAACCTTTGAATAAAGCCGGGGAGACGCGTTCGTGCTCTGCAGGGGATAAGCTTCCAGAATCTACTGGGGATAAGCTTCCAGAGTCTACTGGGGAGGATGATTCAACTCTCCTGGGGAGACTTTTGGATTGTACTGGGGAAGTGGCTCCACTGGGGTGTCTGGTATTTCGCCGGGGAATAATCTTATATTAAGACGGCCGGGGGTGCTTGCTTAGGAACATCTACATATTGCTGGAGAATATTGAGATTTTCTGGGGATACCCAACTTCCTTAAGGCTGACAGTAGACTAACTCTGCTTGGGGAGAGCATTGTTGACTTGCTAGAGATACTGTACCTTGTCAGGGCTGACGGGAGACCAACTTTGCTCGGGGGAGAGTATTGCTGAATCTTATCTTACTCCGCGGGGAGTGAAGGTATCTTGGTCACGTTCTTCAGCTGAACCTATCTTAGTACCTTGGTGGACAGAGCAACTAGATCGCTTAGACAACTCATATTGCCCCTGTTTCTGTGGGAGAAGATACATGTGGAGGCGCTTGATGACTGCCGGTTGATAAATCCTCTTCTGGTAGATAAGTGACGAGATGACAGGACATAGTCGTACGCTTTGATCCCTAATTTTTGCCTGGACCGCCCTTTCGGGTTTTCAGTCCACCGGGATACCCATTTTTGCCCAAGCCGCCTTTTCAGGTTTTCGACTTGTCGGGTGTACATATTTTTTTTATCTTCATCCCTTATTTTTGCTCGAACCTTTTTGGTTCGTCGGGAAGCCCTTATTTTGCCTAGGTGTGTCAACCTAGCGGGTCTTTGATTATGCGTAGTACTTTTTCGACTATGTTCATGCTCTCAGAATGCAAGGAGTTGTCATTGTCAATAGTGTGGAGTTGTTAGACTACCAGAAGCTCTTCGTTTGATCGTCCAATGCCCCAAGTGATCCAGATGGAGATTTGCCTCAAGCTGGTTGGCCTTTTGAGAGATTCTCCGAATCTTGACTTAACTGCCCCAGATAATGGACAATGATCATGCCATGCCCCTTGGTTGGGAGTGCTTCTGTTCATCAGATATTCTTCGTGCGAACTTCTTATGCTGTTCAAACAAATAGTTATATGCAAACAATGTTATATTAAAAATGCAAAGTTTATGTCTTTTTTGAAAATGCATTTTTCATAAAAACAAATGAATTTTTTTTTTGAACTGTGATGTCAACTCGTTATTTCACCGCAAGCCTTAAGGAGTCAGGATACCTTTGGTAACAGTATGCTTTCGAACTAACCCATGCTTTAGCTAGGACTTTTAAGGGTTGTAGCATGGCCTGGTTCACGGTTTAAGAAACAAAGGATAAAGGCTCAAATTTTATTTGTACCCACCCGTTCTTCGTGATGTTCTTCAAACCTAAACTCAGCTGATCACGCGTTAGACCTTGTTTGAGTCTTTGCTTTGATATACCAATGATGGTTCGGATATTGACAATTTATTTTGAGTGGGCAGTCATGTCTCTTTTTTTTGTTGAGGGTTTGTAAGACCTCTTTCTTTTTTGATTTCGTTATCCCTATTTTTTGCCTGAACTGTTTCTTTTGTGATTACAGTCAGCGGGATGCCCCAGTTTTGTAAGTCTCCTTCATGGGCGTTTATTTTGAGGGATAATGACTGCCTGTCTTTATGATTATTCGGAACCATACGGTCTTTTGTTTTGTAAGGACTTATTTGGTGCCATTCGTTGTGCACTTGGATCAATTGAGAAGACTACCCAGCCCCAGGTTATGATTAAGGGTTTTAATTTTCGGAAAGAAAAAAACTCCTACTTCTTTGGCTCATAGGGGTTGACGAGGGATTATCTTTCTTATAACTCTAGTGTTTAGGAATTGAAACAATGCCTGTACCTCATTAGTGGGGTCTGTTCAAAAGCATACTGTAAATGTCGTGGTATCGTTTTCGTCATCCTCCCTCAAGAGGCTTAGAGTTATTAAGAGTTGACATAAAAAAATGAAAGCAGTTTGAATATAGCGAATGCGAATATATTGATTCAAAACAGACATACGCGATGCATTGATAAAGTAATAAAGTTTGCTATGACAATAATTGTTTGTATAAGCAAAGAAAATACAACTTGAACATTCGAATGAACAAAAAGTCTTCTAGTCTCAGGACTTGTCACTTCAAATGGTGAATCTCGCAGGGATAGTAGAAGAACTCGGCCTGACCATCTGGGGTGAATTCCACAGCTCCTTCATCAATCAGGCTTTGGATTTTGTACCTCAACTTCCAAAAGTCGTCGGTATCATGCCCCGGGCTGTTAGAATGGTATGCGCACCTGGCCCCATGATTATAGTTGGGTGAAGAAGTCTTAGGATTAGGGTGAGGTCCTATCAACGTCACCAGATTCAACTTCAACAGGTGTTGCAAAGCTTGGGACGACGACGTGTTGAGCTGGGTGAATTGCCTCCTGGGCTTGTCTGGCTTGCTCTGATCAACCTGTTGCTCTGGGCGAGGTTGTGGTTGGACCTGTGAAGTGGTAGCTATTTGGAGAGGTCTATTCTTCACCATACCAGACTCTTGTCCTCTTGGAAGTTGATCAATGACCTGGTCCCTGACTTAGACTGGTTGCTTCATGTTGTATCTGTCTTGATGAAGCTGACTGATCATGGCCCTCAACTCTTCTTGCTCCCTAGCTAAGCCTTGGATGAGAGCCATTTTCCCCAACATTTGGGTTCTCATTGTATCTACCTCAGCTTGCAGACGTTTCAGTCGTTCGTCCTTATCATCTTCAGGACTTTTCTTGGCCAAATTCCCCATGAGGAGTGTCCTCAACTCTTCCCGCCCCTTGGATAGGCTTAGGAAGATCTCCCTGAACTGAGTCTCTTGAGCATGAAGACCCTGGTTATCTTGTTGGGAAGCCATTGCTGAAATAAACAGCGAAGAAGGTAAGCGACCTGTACAAAGGGTACCTGTTATGATGTGTATATATGCATGCAATGTTTTCAAGGACCTCGCGGGGTAAACAAGAAAATTGTTAGCATTTTAATTTGGTAGCTTGATTGAAGGAACTTCCTGTTATTGAGAGTCCTTCTTCAAGAGTCAAGGCTCACCATATCGAGTGGGTCATAGCCCCTGACTCAAGTTATCAACCTTGGCTAGGGGAAAATAAATCCCCTTTGCCCCTTGCTAGACATTTGATTCGTCATGACCTGCATCACAAACCCTTGAGATCCTTGAAATGGATTAGTCCTTATGTAGGATGTATGCAATGGTATGATGTTATGTTATGCATGGAGTGATGCAAGTAGGCCCTTTAATGAGTCCCAATTAAGGACTGTAAACAAAACCTGCAAGGAACTCGTGTTGTTAGATAACAAGTATGCAAGCAGTTCAAGTATGAAGGCACACAAGTTACACAAGACAACCCTTAGAGTTCAAGCCAGCATGGGGTCTAGGTACTACCCTCTTGAAGTTGGTGGGCTCATAAAACCTGTCCTATCAAAAGTAACCGGGTTCTAAGGAGCTCAATATCATTGGGTTGTTTTTTGTGTTCATCGTTTTGATTTAGCCACTGAACTGGCGATCAAAATATTCCAAGAAAGCAACCCTCAATGAGTGTAGTATCGAGTATCTACCAACTTCGGACTGTACCAAAGTCGGTCATCTCACTACCCCTAAAGAGGCCAGGATGGTCAAGTAAGGTTCCTAAGGTCAGTTGATGCATCACGACACCATGCAGCGGCCCCGTACTCTCCTTGACTTGACTCAAGGGTTACCGGTACTCACCAAAGTGCCACATCAACGTAGCAAACTGCTTCAACCGTGTCGGTATACCCCGCACAGTTCCCTCACAGTTTGTTGCTACTTTCTAAAATGTATCCCCCAGATCCGGGTTAGGATCTATGAAACTCCCAAGACAGGCCCATAATTTTAGAGCAATCAAAGCAAGCAATTGAAAACATAAGTTTGATTTAATCCTAAGGTACACCTCACTTTTATAGTCCCCAGCAGAGTCGCCAGTTCTGTGATCGGTGGAAATAGAACTGACTATTTTTTAAGCTGGTTTCGCAAAATGTTGCAGTAAGCAAGAGTCGCCACCGTCTTTTATGTTCTCCAACATGGAAAGGACAAAAGCACAGCAAAATTCGTTATTCGAGAATGTTTCTCGGTTCAGGAGGTAGATTTATAGAAAGGGAAGGTGTTAGCACCCTTTCTATCCGTGGTTATCCACGGGCTCTTAGGTACTTGCTCTTATGTTTTCAAAATTTGTTTGCTTTTCAAATGTGTGTGTGGGTTTTGAAAAAGTTTCGTTTGAAAAATTTCTAAGTAACTCTTGTATCAGTCCTCAAGAGTGTATGAAAAATTTGTTTGAAAACTTTTAGAAAGTGTGGGTGCAAAAAGTTGTTTTGTTTGTTTTGAAAAGAGCAAGTACTTAAGAGAATCTACCTACTCTAAGGAATTAAGCTGTGTAAGAGTCCTTTAGATAGTGCTATCCCACCATTGAGAGGTAGGTAGCACCATCGTTGGAGGTGTTCGGGTCAATTCGATTATCGGGACAGTGTGGTCACCGAAGCAATGGTAGGACGCCTTAGAAGTAACCCTAATGTCCTAGATCCTTTGTATCCGAGGCAACCGTTTCGAGGCAACTGGATCTTTAGACAAAAAGGACGACCTCTAAGACACCCTATACTTGATGACCACGTTCGAGGCAACCAGTGAGGCGTATCCTAAGAGTGGCATGTGCTTGTGTTTTGGATTCAGTTTATGTTTATCTTTGCATGTTTGTTTGTGAGCTACAGATTGATTTTATTTACATACATTTTTTCATGCATTTTTTAACAGTTAGGGGTGCGGAAAGTAAATTGCAGAAATGTAAATTCTAACTATTACAAGGCGCGGGTCTATACATCGCCAAAAAACAAAAACCCGTTTTAGTAAATAAATGCCGAAAATTAAATAAAGCGGTAAAATTCCTATTTAACTATTACATATCTGGAGACAGTTACATAAATAATCAAAATAAAATACGCGCGAATAGAAATTAAATCGGGAAGTCTTTAGGGTGTTGACCCTTTTAAGAAAAGAATTAAATTTTTTTGTCCTTTTTTGTGATTAAGTGAAATTAAAACTAATGATTAAATCTAATTAATTAATTTATTAAAAGAAATTTTTTTTTTGTGTTTTTATATTTTTAATGAAATAAAATAAAAAGGAATTAAAATTAAAAGTTAATAAAATCTAATTCTAAATTTATTTTAGTTATTAAAAAAAGATTAAAATTGCCTAATTAAACTAATTAATTAATTATAATTTAATTACAAAACAATGAATTAAAGTGAAATTAATATATAAGAATAATAAAAATATTAGTTTTTTTGATTTTTTTGTTTATGAAAATAATTATCTATGAATTAAATAATAATAATAATAGTTAATAATAATAATTAGTTAAAAGAAAATAAAAAAGAAAAAGAAAACAAAAGAAAATATGAAAGAACCATGGGGGTGTTGGCCCAGGTATGGAGGTTTGAGGAAGCAATATGGCCCAATAAGCTTAAGCCTTTGTTGACTTTAGGAATTGCCTGCACGTGCTTTGACTTGGAGCATGGTATCCAACATCTCATAGCCCCTGGATTGATCTTTGAGGCCATTTGGCGCATGATCGTTTGATGCACATGGTGGAAAGCCTTTGTGAAACCTGCACAGGAACATGTTATGGAAAAATAGAAATAAGCATTTGGGGGACCTGGGATGTTGATGGAGTGCTTGGAAGTAGTTGAATCTGGCTAGATCAGGTCTTTCGAGCTTGACAACTTCAAGGAAATTTTTGCAATTTTGGGGTGTTCTCTAGGCTGTGTGTATTTGTCTGTAATGCTTTCTCATGGCTTGTATTTATAGAGGAGATGGAGGGGACAAAGAAATAAGGCAAGAATCCAAGCCATAAAGCCATGCTTTCAAACCAAAATCCAACAAATTAAAAAGCTTCCAAAATTTGCAAAACTTTCCCTTTCCATGCTTACATGTATCTGGACATCTTGGCACAAATTCAAAATTTTGTGTATAAAAAATAGCTTGCACGAATTTGGCAGCTAGTAAATGGCATATAAAGGTCATTCAAACCACAAATATCCCCTTTAATTAATTTTTTTGATTTTATTTGAATTTTATGGATTTAAAATGGATTAAATCAATAAAAATTAAATAAAATAGAAAAATTAATGTTTAATCTTGAAATTAATCATGGGACACGTGGGTGGCATGACAAGGCTGAATCAAGTGGAAAAAAGTGGGCCCTTTTGTCAAAAATTGAAGTTTCAAGGATAGTTGACTTTTGCCATTTCACAAAAATTTCCCAACTTCTCCAATGCATATCTTGCTAAATTTTGATCATATGAACATGTTCATGGACATTTTGGAAAGGTCTTGAAGTCCTCTAACCAAAGCCTTTGGTCCCATGTCATTTTGATTTACCAATCTCAAGTTATGGTCTTTGACTTAAAGTGCCTTTTTGTTGACTTTTGAAAATGACCTATAATGTTGAAATTGGTAACTTTTTGTGAGAGCATGTCTTGGACTTGGAATGTGAAGATGATTTGTAGTAAATGTCATCCCCTTCAAAATGAGCATTGGATGGGATTTTTCTGATGAACCATGAAAAAGTTATGCCTTGGTCAAGTTACAGTTGACTTTTCAACTGTCCAAAAAAGGAAACTTTTGCATCTTGATGATTTTTGAGCCATTCTTGAGGAATCATGATCAATAGTTGATCAAATGATGATTGTGGCTTCAAAATAAGATGTTGACCAAATTTTTTGACTTTTGACTGCCAAATGACCATTTTACCCCTACAGTTGATTGTGAAGCAAATGAGGCTTTTGACTGTGCAACTTGATGCTGTGAGTCTTGCAACTTGACATGTAGGTGCTTGACAATGTATATGAGCATATGGGACTTGATTGAGCCCTTGAAAACCTCAACTTCCTTGCAAGAACCAAAACCCTAATTTGACTGGCTTAGGAGGGTGGTTGACTGTGCAACCCTTGAGTAAACTTTGAGCAAATTGAGATGATGCTTGTCAAAACTTTGAAGAATATGGGAGGGCAAATTTTGGGGTACAACAGTTGCCCCTGTTCAATCTTCTTAGACCTGAGGATGTAGATTGGCTTGTGTGCCTTTCGTGATCCGAAGGTGGAAGATGATTGAACACTAGAGTGCCCAGAAATTTGCACTCACATAATAGAATATCAGCAGTGTGATGGCGGGAATGGGCTTATAGATGCCATTTGGAGAGATGATGGATAGGAGGATGGGTTATAGATGCCACCTGGAGATGTGACAGAACCTTGTCGGGAATGGGCTTATAGATGCCATTTGGAACTGTAATGGATAGTTGAATCTGAATAAGAAATAGAATAACTTCCGTGTCTGGGGCATATCTAGTCTATATCTAATTGCTGACGTCTGAACGAGTAGTAGAATGACCGCCGGGTCTAGGGTATATCCATACTGCATCTGAATGAGTGGCAGAATGTCATCCGAATCTGGATCGTATCTGGACTGAACAATAGAATAGCATCCGGGATGGAGCATCTCTAAGTTGTCTTTAGAAGTTTGAATCTGAATAAGCAATAGAATAGCGTCCGGATCTAGAGCATCTCTAGGCCATCTCCGGAGAGAAATCTGAATAAGCAGTAGAATAACATCGGGGTCAGGAGAATCTCTAAGCTATATCTGAAAGGAAATCTGAATAAGTATCAAAATATCGCCATGTCTGGGTTGCATCTGAACTATCTCTGGACGGAATCTGGAATAAGTATCAGAATGTCGCCATGCCTGGGTTGCATCTGAACTATCTCTAGAAGGAAATCTGAATAAGCAATAGAATAGCATCCGGATCTGGAGCATCTCTAGGCCATCTCTGAAAGGAATCTCTGAATAAGCAATAGAATAACAGCCGGGTCCGGAGCATCTCTGAGCTATTACTGGAGAGAAAATCTGAATAAGCAAAAGAATAACATCCGGGTCAGGAGCATCTCTAAGCTATATCTGAAAGGAAATATGAATAAGTATCAAAATGTCGCCATGTCTGGGTCGCATCTGAACCATCTCTAGAAGGGAATATGGAATAAGCAATAGAATAGCATCCGTGTCCGGAGCATTTCTAAGCTATCTCTAGAAGGGAGTCTGGAATAAGTATCAGAATGTAGCCATGTCTGGATCGCATCTGAACCATCTCTAGAAAGAATCTCTGAATAAACAATAGAATAGCATCCGTGGTTGGAGCATCTCTAAGTTATCTCTGAAAAGAAGCCCTGAATAAGCAACAAAATAGCGTCCGGTTCTGGAGCATATCTGAACTATTTCTGAACAAGCAACTCTGAATAAACAACAGAATAGCGTCCATATCTGGAGCATTTCCCAGCTATATCTGAAAGGAAACTCTTGAATAAGCAAAAGAATAACGTCCATCTCTGGAGCATTTCTAAGCCATCTCTGAAGAGAAAATCTGAATAAGCAAAAGAATAGCATCCATATCTGGAGCATTTCCCAGCTATATCTGAAAGGAAACTCTTGAATAAGCAAAAGAATAACGTCCATCTCTGGAGCATTTCTAAGCCATCTCTGAAGAGAAAATTTGAATAAGCAAAAGAATAGCATCCATATCTGGAGCATTTCCCAGCTATATCTGAAAGGAAACTCTTGAATAAGCAAAAGAATAACGTCCATCTCTGGAGCATTTCTAAGCCATCTCTGAAGAGAAAATCTGAATAAGCAAAAGAATAGCATCCATATCTGGAGCATTTCCCAGCTATATCTGAAAGGAAACTCTTGAATAAGCAAAAAGAATAACGTCCATCTCTAGAGCATTTCTAAGCCATCTCTGAAGAGAAAATCTGAATAAGCAAAAGAATAGCATCCATATCTGGAGCATTTCCCAGCTATATCTGAAAGGAAACTCTTGAATAAGCAAAAAGAATAACGTCCATCTCTGGAGCATTTCTAAGCCATCTCTGAAGAGAAAATCTGAATAAGCAAAAGAACAACATCCATCTTTGGAGCATTTCTAAGCTATCTCTGGAGATAAATCTGAATAAGCAAAAGAACAACATCCATGTCTGGAGCATTTCTCGGCTATATCTGAAACTTTGAATAAGCAAAAGAATAACGTCCATATCTGGAGCATTTCCAAGCTATCTCTGGAGATAAATTTGAATAAGCAAAAGAACAACATCCATGTCTGGAGCATTTCTCGGCTATTTCTTCAATCTCTTTAATGTAGATATGCCCTGGCTAGATACAGGTGTCGAATCTACTCACAGATATGCCCTGGCTGGATACAGGAATCGAATCTGGAATTGTGACAGTTGATAGTAATCATCTTTGGGATTGACCTTTTCCCTGAAAAGGCAAGACGTCAGTTGTATGTAATTTCATGATGTATGAAATGCATGATGTCATGAGGTTCTCAAAAATAAATGAGATTGTGTGTTTATGATGCGTATATGCATGCGTCATGGTGTATGATAATGTAATGTTTATGAATGTATTTTTGTCTAGGAAAATAAATCCTTGACGAATGCCGGGAGCTTGTTGAATCCTGGGTTGATGTTGAAGAGTATAGTTCTTCGTTTCTGCTGGGGATGTTGATTGTAAGAATAAACCGGTTAGGAGAAGATGACTCCGTTGGGGAATAAACTTGTTGGAGAGATTACTCTGCGGGGAATTACTCTGTGGGAAGAGATACTTCGCTGAGGTTTGATGATAACTCCACTGGGGATACCGTTGATAAGCTTTGTTGAGGGAATTGATGAACTCCGTTGGGGGATAGGAAGAACTCCGTCGAGGACGATCTTTCCGTGGTGATTAGCTGAGGATAACCCAGTTATACCCTGGTGGGGAATAACCTTTGAATAAAGGCGGGGAGACGCGTTCGTGCTCTGCAGGGGATAAGCTTATAGAATCTACTGGGGATAAGCTTCCAGAGTCTACTGGGGAGGATGATTCAACTCTCCTGGGGAGATTTTTGGATTGTACTGGGGAAGTGGCTCCACTGGGGTGTCTGGTATTCCGCCGGGGAATAATCTTATATTAAGACGGCCGGGGGTGCTTGCTTAGGAACATCTGCATATTGCTGGAGAATATTGAGATTTCCTGGGGATACCCAACTTCCTTAAGGCTGACAGTAGACTAACTCTGCTTGGGGAGAGCGTTGTTGACTTTCTAGAGATACTGTACCTTGTCAGGGTTGACGGGAGACCAACTTTGCTCGGGGGAGAGTATTGCTGAATCTTATCTTATTCCGCGGGGAGTGAAGGTATCTTGGTCACGTTCTTCAACTGAACCTATCTTAGTACCTTGGTGGACAGAGCAACTAGATCGCTTAGACAACTCATATTTCCCCTGTTTCTGTGGGAGAAGATACATGTGGAGGCGCTTGATGACTGCCGGTTGACAAATCCTCTTCTGGTAGATAAGTGACGAGATGACAGGACATAGTCGTACGCTTTGATCCCTAATTTTTGCCGTGACCGCCCTTTCGGGTTTTCAGTCCACCGGGATACCCATTTTTGCCCAAGCCACCTTTTCAGTTTTTCGACTTGCCGGGTGTACAAATTTTTTTTATCTTCATCCCTTATTTTTGCTCGAACCTTTTTGGTTCGCCGGGAAGCCCTTATTTTGCCTAGGTGTGTCAACCTAGAGGGTCTTTGATTATGCGTAGTACTTTTTCGACTATGTCCACGCTCTTAGAATGCAAGGAGTTGTCACTGTCAATAGTATGGAGTTGTTAGACTACCAAAAGATCTTCGTTTGATCGTCCAATGCCCCAAGTGATCCAGATGGAGATTTGCCCCAAGCTGGTTGGCCTTTTGAGAGATTCTCCGAATCTTGACTTAACTGCACCAGATCATGGACAATGATCATGCCATGCCCCTTGGTTGGGAGTGCTTCTGTTCATTAGATATTCTTCGTGCGAACTTCTTATGCTGTTCAAACAAATAGTTATATGCAAACAATGTTATATTAAAAATGCAAAGTTTATGTCTTTTTTGAAAATGCATTTTTCATAAAAACAAATGAATTTTTTTTTGAACTGTGATGTCAACTCGTTATTTCACCGCAAGCCTTAAGGAGTCAGGATACCTTTGGTAACAGTATGCTTTCGAACTAACCCATGCTTTAGCTAGGACTTTTAAGGGTTGTAGCATGGCCTGGTTCACGGTTTAAGAAACAAAGGATAAAGGCTCAAATTTTATTTGTACCCACCCGTTCTTCGTGATGTTCTTCAAACCTAAACTCAGTTGATCACGCGTTAGACCTTGTTTGAGTCTTTGCTTTGATATACCAATGATGGTTCAGATATTGACAATTTATTTTGAGTGGGCAGTCATGTCTCTTTTTTTTGTTGAGGGTTTGTAAGACCTCTTTCTTTTTTGATTTCGTTATCCCTATTTTTTTCCTGAACTGTTTCTTTTATGATTACAGTCAACGGGATGCCCCAGTTTTGTAAGTCTCCTTCATGGGCGTTTATTTTGAGGGATAATGACTGCCTGTCTTTATGATTATTCGGAACCATACGGTCTTTTGTTTTGTAAGGACTTCTTTGGTGCCATTCGTTGTGCACTTGGATCAATTGAGAAGACTACCCTGCCCCAGGTTATGATTAAGGGTTTTAATTTTCGGAAAGAAAAAAACTCCTACTTCTTTGGCTCAAAGGGGTTGACGAAGGATTATCTTCCTTATAACTCCAGTGTTTAGGAATTGAAACAATGCCTGTACCTCATCAGCAGGGTCTGTTCAAAAGCATACTGTAAATGTCGTGGTATCGTTTTCGTCATCCTCCCTCAAGAGGCTTAGAGTTATTAAGAGTTGACATCAAAAAATGAAAGTAGTTTGAATATAGCGAATGCGAATATATTGATTCAAAACAGACATACGCGATGCATTGATAAAGTAATAAAGTTTGCTATGACAATAATTGTTTGTATAAGAAAAGAAAATACAACTTGAACATTCGAATGAACAAAAAGTCTTCTAGTCTCAGGACTTGTCACTTCAAATGGTGAATCTCGCAGGGATAGTAGAAGAACTTGGCCTGACCATCTGGGGTGAATTCCACAGCTCCTTCATCAATCAGGCTTTGGATTTTGTACCTCAACTTCCAACAGTCGTCAGTATCATGCCCCGGGCTGTTAGAATGGTATGCGCACCTGGCCCCAGGATTATAGTTGGGTGAAGAAGTCTTAGGATTAGGGTGAGGTCCTATCAACGTCACCAGATTCAACTTCAACAGGTGTTGCAAAGCTTGGGACGGCGACGTGTTGAGCTGGGTGAATTGCCTCCTGGGCTTGTCTGGCTTGCTCTGATCAACCTGTTGCTCTGGGCGAGGTTGTGGTTGGACCTGTGAAGTGGTAGCTATTTGGAGAGGTCTATTCTTCACCATACCAGACTCTTGTCCTCTTGGAAGTTGATCAATGACCTGGTCCCTGACTTGGACTGGTTGCTTCATGTTGTATCTGTCTTGATGAAGCTGATTGATCATGGCCCTCAACTCTTCTTGCTCCCTAGCTAAGCCTTGGATGAGAGCCATTTTCCCCAACATTTGGGTTCTTATTGTATCTACCTCAGCTTGCAGACGTTTCAATCGTTCGTCCTTATCATCTTCGGGAGTTTTCTTGGCCAAATTCCCCATGAGGAGTGTCCTCAACTCTTCCTGCCCCTTGGATAAGCTTAGGAAGATCTCCCTGAACTGAGTCTCTTGAGCATGAAGACCCTGGTTATCTTGTTGGGAAGCCATTGCTGAAATAACCAGCGAAGAAGGTAAGCGACCTGTACAAAGGGTACCTGTTATGATGTGTATGTATGCATGCAATGTTTTCAAGGACCTCGCGGGGTAAACAAGAAAATTGTTAGCATTTGAATTTGGAAGCTTGATTGAAGGAACTTCCTGTTATTGAGAGTCCTTCTTCAAGAGTCAAGGCTCACCATATCGAGTGGGTCATAGCCCCTGACTCAAGTTATCAACCTTGGCTAGGGGAAAATAAATCCCCTTTGCCCCTTGCTAGACATTTGATTCGTCATGACTTGCATCACAAACCCTTGAGATCCTTGAAATGGATTAGTCCTTATGTAGGATGTATGCAATGGTATGATGTTATGTTATGCATGGAGTGATGCAAGTAGGCCCTGTAATGAGTCCCAATTAAGGACTGTAAACAAAACCTGCAAGGAACTCGTGTTGTTAGATAACAAGTATGCAAGCAGTTCAAGTATGAAGGCACACAAGTTAAACAAGACATCCCTTAGAGTTCAAGCCAGCATGGGGTCTAGGTACTACCCTCTTGAAGTTGGTGGGCTCATAAAACCTGTCCTATCAAAAGTAACCGGGTTCTAAGGAGCTCAATATCATTGGGTTGTTTTTTGTGTTCATCGTTTTGATTTAGCCACTGAACTGGCGATCAAAATATTCCAAGAAAGCAACCCTCAATGAGTGTAGTATCGAGTATCTACCAACTTCGGACTGTACCAAAGTCGGTCATCTCACTACCCCTAAAGAGGCCAGGATGGTCAAGTAAGGTTCCTAAGGTCAGTTGATGCTTCACGACACCATGCAGCGGCCCCGTACTCTCCTTGACTTGACTCAAGGGTTACCGGTACTCACCAAAGTGCCACATCAACGTAGCAAACTGCTTCAACCGTGTCGGTATACCCCGCACAGTTCCCTCACAGTTTGTTGCTACTTTCTAAAATGTATCCCCCAGATCCGGGTTAGGATCTATGAAACTCCCAAGACAGGCCCACAATTTTAGAGCAATCAAAGCAAGCAATTGAAAACATAAGTATGATTTAATCCTAAGGTACACCTCACTTTTATAGTCCCCAGCAGAGTCGCCAGTTCTGTGATCGGTGGAAATAGAACTGACTGTTTTTTAAGCTGGTTTCGCGAAATGTCGCGGTAAGCAAGAGTCGCCACCGTCTTTTATGTTCTCCAACATGGAAAGGACAAAAGCACAGCAAAATTCGTTATTCGAGAATGTTTCTCGGTTCGGGAGGTAGATTTATAGAAAGGGAAGGTGTTAGCACCCTTTCTATCCGTGGTTATCCACGGGCTCTTAGGTACTTGCTCTTATGTTTTCAAAATTTGTTTGCTTTTCCAATGTGTGTGTGGGTTTTGAAAAAGTTTCGTTTGAAAAATTTCTAAGTAACTCTTGTATCAGTCCTCAAGAGTGTATGAAAAATTTGTTTGAAAACTTTTAGAAAGTGTGGGTGCGAAAAGTTGTTTTGTTTGTTTTGAAAAGAGCAAGTACTTAAGAGAATCTACCTAATCTAAGGAATTAAGCTGTGTAAGAGTCCTTTAGATAGTGCTATCCCACCATTGAGAGGTAGGTAGCACCATCGTTGGAGGTGTTCGGGTCAATTCGATTATCGGGACAGTGTGGTCACCGAAGCAATGGTAGGACGCCTTAGAAGTAACCCTAATGTCCTAGATCCTTTGTATCCTAGGCAACCGTTTCGAGGCAACTGGATCTTTAGACAAAAAGGGCGACCTCTAAGACACCCTATACTTGATGACCACGTTCGAGGCAACCAGTGAGGCGTACCCTAAGAGTGGCATGTGCTTGTGTTTTGGATTCAGTTTATGTTTATCTTTGCATGTTTGTTTGTGAGCTACAGATTGATTTTATTTACATACATTCTTTCATGCATTTTTTAACAGTTAGGGGTGCGGAAAGTAAATTGCAGAAATATAAATTCTAACTATTACAAGGCGCGGGTCTATACATCGCCAAAAAACAAAAACCCGTTTTAGTAAATAAATGCAGAAAATTAAATAAAGCGGTAAAATTCCTATTTAACTATTACATATCTGGAGACAGTTACATAAATAATCAAAATAAAATATGCGCGAATAGAAATTAAATCGGGAAGTCTTTAGGGTGTTGACCCTTTTAAGAAAAGAATTAAATTTTTTTGTCCTTTTTTGTGATTAAGTGAAATTAAAACTAATGATTAAATCTAATTAATTAATTTATTAAAAGAAAATATTTTTTTTGTGTTTTTATATTTTTAATGAAATAAAATAAAAAGGAATTAAAATTGAAAGTTAATAAAATCTAATTCTAAATTTATTTTAGTTATTAAAAAAAGATTAAAATTGCCTAATTAAACTAATTAATTAATTATAATTTAATTACAAAACAATGAATTAAAGTGAAATTAATAAATAAGAATAATAAAAATATTAGTTTTTTTGGTTTTTTTGTTTATGAAAATAATTATCTATGAATTAAATAATAATAATAATAGTTAATAATAATAATTAGTTAAAAGAAAATAAAAAAGGAAAAGAAAACAAAAGAAAATATGAAAGAACCATGGGGGTGTTGGCCCAGGTATGGAGGTTTGAGGAAGCAATATGGCCCAATAAGCTTAAGCCTTTGTTGACTTTAGGAATTTCCTGCACGTGCTTTGACTTGGAGCATGGTATCCAGCATCTCATAGCCCCTGGATTGATCTTTGAGGCCACTTGGCGCATGATCGTTTGATGCAAATGGTGGAAAGCCTTTGTGAAACCTGCACAGGAACATGTTATGGAAAAATAGAAATAAGCATTTGGGGGACCTGGGATGTTGATGGAGTGCTTGGAAGTAGTTGAATCTGGCTAGATCAGGTCTTTCGAGCTTGACAACTTCAAGGAAATTTTTGCAATTTTGGGGTGTTCTCTAGGATGTGTGTATTTGTCTGTAATGCTTTCTCATGGCTTGTATTTATAGAGGAGATGGAGGGGACAAAGAAATAAGGCAAGAATCCAAGCCATAAAGCCATGCTTTCAAACCAAAATCCAACAAATTAAAAAGCTTCCAAAATTTGCAAAACTTTCCCTTTCCATGCTTACATGTATCTGGACATCTTGGCACAAATTCAAAATTTTGTGTACAAAAAATAGCTTGCACGAATTTGGCAGCTAGTAAATGGCATATAAAGGTCATTCAAACCACAAAGATCCCCTTTAATTAATTTTTTTGATTTTATTTGAATTTTATGGATTTAAAATGGATTAAATCAATAAAAATTAAATAAAATAGAAAAATTAATGTTTAATCTTGAAATTAATCATGGGACACGTGGGTGGCATGACAAGGCTGAATCAAGTGGAAAAAAGTGGGCCCTTTTGTCAAAAATTGAAGTTTCAAGGATAGTTGACTTTTGCCATTTCACAAAAATTTCCCAACTTCTCCAATGCATATCTTGCTAAATTTTGATCATATGAACATGTTCTTGGACATTTTGGAAAGGTCTTGAAGTCTTCTAACCAATGCCTTTGGTCCCATGTCATTTTGATTTACCAATCTCAAGTTATGGTCTTTGACTTAAAGTGCCTTTTTGTTCACTTTTGAAAATGACCTATAATGTTGAAATTAGTAACTTTTTGTGAGAGCATGTCTTGGACTTGGAATGTGAAGATGATTTGTAGGAAATGTCATCCCCTTCAAAATGAGCATTGGATGGGATTTTTCTGATGAACCATGAAAAAGTTATGCCTTGGTCAAGTTACAGTTGACTTTTCAACTGTCCAAAAATGGAAACTTTTGCATCTTAATGATTTTTGAGCCATTCTTGAGGAATCATGATCAAGACTTGATCAAATGATGATTGTGGCTTCAAAATAAGATGTTGACCAAATTTTTTTGACTTTTGACTTCCAAATAACCATTTTACCCCTACAGTTGATTGTGAAGCAAATGAGGCTTTTGACTGTGCAACTTGATGCTGTGAGTCTTGCAACTTGACATGTAGGTGCTTGACAATGTATATTAGCATATGGGACTTGATTGAGCCCTTGAAAACCTCAACTTCCTTGCAAGAACCAAAACCCTAATTTGACTGGCTTATGAGGGTGGTTGACTGTGCAACCCTTGAGTAGACTTTGAGCAAATTGAGATGATGCTTGTCAAAACTTTGAAGAATATGGGAGGGAAAATTTTGGGGTACAACAGTTAGTAATGGTTATATGCTTAATGGTTTATATGTCTAGTAGGGGTTATACCCTTAGTAGGGGTTATATATTTACTAGGGACGTGCCCATATAACCCCTACAATAGTTCAAAAGATTGAATTGCAACAAAATAACATATTGGCAATAAAAAAAGGGTTAGTAGGGGTTATATGCTTAATGGGGTTATATTCTAGTAGGAGTTATACCCTTAGTAGGGGTTATATGTTTACTAGGGATGTGGAAAAATAACCCCTACTATATATAACATAGGGGCATAAACCCTACTAAAAGGAGTTATGACCATGGTAGGGGTTATGTTCATAGTAAGGGTTACATATCTAGTAGGGGTTCCTACTAGACATGTAACCCCTACTAGGAACATATTCCTTACTAGTCATAAACCCCTACTATGACCATTGTAAAGGTTATGTTCATAGTAAGGGTTACATATATATTAGGGGTTCCTAATAGACATGTAACCCGTTCCTACTAGATATGTAACCCCTAATAATAAACTGTTCGTCCAAGAAGAGCAAGAAAAGTAGACTCCGGCAAGGGAGTTCGGGAAATGCCTCTCCAGCAGTCCGAGCTTCACAGGGAGTCCGAATTGTCGAGCCTCAGGGGGACAATATGCTGCAAAAAGGCTCCTTCGTAGAAGGATATATACGTCTAGTAGGAGATATAACCCCTACCAAGTAGGGGTTTATGTCCCTAGTGGGGGTTATACCTTAGTAGGGGTTATATGTTTACTAGGGATGTGGCAATATAACCCCTACCATATATAATATAGGGGCATAAACCCTACTAGAAGGAGTTATAACCATTGTAGGGGTTATGTCCCTAGTAGGGGTTACATGTCTAGTAGGTAGGGACATTGATTTATTTCAATATGAACAACAATTCAAAAGATTGAATTGCAACAAAATAATATATTAATATCAACAATAATTCAAAAGATTGAATTGCAACCAAATAACATATTGGCAATAAAAAATGGGGTTAGTAGGGGTTATATGCTTAATGGGGTTATATGTCTAGTAGGGTTTATACCATTAATAGGGGTTATATGTTTACTAGGGACGTGCCAATATAACCCCTAATATATATAACTTAGGGGCATAAACCCTGCTAGAAGGAGTTATGACCATTGTAGGGGTTATGTTCATAGTAGTAGGGGTTATATGCTTAATGGGGTTATATGTCTACTATGAGTTATATGTTTACTAGGGACGTGGCAATATAACCCCTACTATATATAACATAGTAGGGGTTATGTCCCTAGTAGGGGTTACATGTCTAGTAGGTAGGGACATTGATTTATTTCAATATGAACAATAATTCAAAAGATTGAATTGCAGCAAAATAATATAACAATATCAACAATAATTCAAAAGATTTAATTGAAACAAAATAATATAATAATATCAACAATAATTCAAAAGATTGAATTGCAACAAAATAATATAATAATATCAACAATAATTCAAAAGATTGAATTGCAACAAAATAATATATTGGCAATAAAAAAAAGGGGTTAGTACGGGTTATATGCTTAATGGTGTTATATGTCTATTAGGGGTTATACCATTAGTAGGGGTTATATGTTTACTAGGGACGTGCCAATATAACCCCTACTATAATTCAAAAGATTGAATTGCAACAAAATAATATTTTGGCAATAAAAAAAAAAGGGTTAGTAGGGTTTATATGCTTAATGGGGTTATATGTCTCGTTGGGGTTATACCCTTAGTAAGGGTGATTATTGATAATAATAAAAAGGGTTAGTAGGGGTTATATGCTAAATGAGGTTATATGTCTAGTGGGGGTTATACCCTTAGTAGGGGTTATATGTTTACTTGGGACGTGGCAAAATAACCCCTACTATATATAACATAGGGGCATAAACCCTACTAAAAGGAGTTATGACCATTGTAGGGGTTATGTTCATAGTAGGGGTTACATATCTAATAGGGGTTCCTACTTGACACGTAGGGGTTATATATCTAGTAGGGGTTATACCATTAGTAGGGGTTATATGTTTATTAGGGAAGTGCCAATATAACCCCTACTATATATAACTTAGGGGCATAAACCCTACTAGAAGGAGTTATGACCATTGTAGGGGTTATGTTCATAGTAGTAGGGGTTATATGCTTAATGGGGTTATATGTCTACTAGGGGTTATATGTTTACTAGGGACGTGGCAATATAACCCTTACTATATATAACATAGTAGGGGTTATGTCCCTATTAGGGGTTACATGTCTAGTAGGTAGGGAGATTGATTTATTTCAATATGAACAATAATTCAAAAGATTGAATTACAACAAAATAATATAAAAATATCAACAATAATTCAAAAGATTGAATTGCAAAAACAAAAATATATTGGCAATAAAAAAAGGGGTTAGTAGGGGTTATATGCTTAATGGGGTTATATATCTAGTAGAAGTTATACCCTTAGTAGGGGTTATATATTTACTAGGGACGTGCCAATATAACCGCTACTATAATTCAAAAGATTGAATTGCAACAAAATAATATATTGGCAATAAAAAAAAGGGTTGGTAGGGGTACATGTCTAGTATGGGTTATACCCTTAGTAGGTGTTATATGTTTAATAGGGACGTGGCAATATAACCCCTACTATATATAACATAGTAGGGGTTATGTCCCTAGTAGGGGTTACAAATCTAGTAGGTTGGGATATTGATTTATTTCAATATGAACAACAATTCAAAAGATTGAATTGCAACAAAATAATATATTAATATCAACAATAATTCAAAAGATTGAATGGCAACAAAATAATATATTGGCAATAAAAAAAAGGGGGTTAGTAGGGGTTATATGCTTAATGGGGTTATATGTCTAGTAGGGGTTATACCATTAGTAGGGGTTATATGTTTACTAGGGACGTGCCAATATAACCCCTACTATAATTCAAAAGATTGAATTGCATCATAATAATATATTGGCAATAAAAAAAGGGTTAGTAGGGGTTATATGCTTAATGGGGTTATATGTCTAGTAGGGGTTATACCCTTAGTAGGGGTTATATGTTTACTAGGGATGTGGCAAAAAAACCCCTACTATATATAACATAGGGGCATAAACCCTACTAAAAGGAGTTATGACCATTGTAGGGGTTATGCTCATAGTAGGGGTTACATATCTAGTAGGGGTTCCTACTAGACATGTAACCCCTACTAGGAACATATTCCTTACTAGTCATAAACCCCTACTATGACCATTGTAAAGGTTATGTTCATAGTAGGAGTTACATATATAGTAGGGGTTGCTACTAGACATGTAACCCGTTCCTACTAGATATGTAACCCCTACTAGTAAATCGTTCGTCCAAGAAGAGCAAGAAAAGTCGACTCATGCAAGGGAGTTTGGGCAATGCCTCACCAGCAGTCCGAGCTTCACAGGGAGTCCGAATTGTCGAGCCTCGGGGGGACAATATTCTGCAAGAAGGCTCCTTCGTAGAAGCTCTTTTGTCCGAGCCAAATACTCCGGTCAGGAAGAGGGGCAAGGGTTAGTAGGGGTTATATGCTTAATAGGGTTATATGTCTAGTAGGTGTTATACCATTAGAAGGGGTTATATGTATACTAGGGACGTGCCAATATATCCCCTACTATATATAACTTAGGGGCATAAACCTTACTAGAAGGAGTTATGACCATTGTAGGGGTTATGTTCATAGTAGTAGGGGTTATATGCTTAATGGGGTTATATGTCTACTAGGGGTTATATGTTTACTAGGGACGTGGCAGTATAACCCTTACTATATATAATATAGTAGGGGTTATGTCCCTAGTAGGGGTTACATGTCTAGTAGGTAGGGACATTAATTTATTTCAATGTGAACAACAATTCAAAAGATTGAATTGCAACAAAATAATATATTAATATCAACCATAATTCAAAAGATTGAATTGCAACAAAATAATATATTGGCAATAAAAAAAAGGGGTTAGTAGGGGTTATATGCTTAATAAGGTTATATGTCTAGTAGGGGTTATACCCTTAGTAGGGGTTATATATTTACTAGGGACGTGCCAATATAACCCCAACTATAATTCAAAAAATTGAATTGCAACAAAATAATATATTGGCAATAAAAAAAAGGGTTAGTAGGGGTTATATGCTTAGTGGGGTTATATGTCTAGTAGGGGTTATACCCTTAGTAGGGGTTATATGTTTGCTAGGGATGTGGCAAAATAACCCATACTATATATAACATAGGGGCATAAAGCCTACTAAAAGGAGTTATGACCATTGTAGGGGTTATGTTCATAGTAGGGTTTACATATCTAGTAGGGGTTCCTACTAGACATGTAACCCCTACTAGGAACATATTCCTTACTAGTCATAAACCCCTACTATAACCATTGTAAAGGTTATGTTCATAGTAGGGGTTACATATATAGTAGGGGTTCCTACTAGACATGTAAGCCGTTCCTACTAGATATGTAACCCCTACTAGTAAACCGTTCGTCCAAGAAGAACAAGAAAAGTCGACTTGGGCAAGGGAGTTCGGGCAATGCCTCTCCAGAAGTTCGTGCTTCACAGGGAGTCCGAATTGTCCAGCCGAGGGGGGACAATGTGCTGCAAGAAGGCTCCTTCATAGAAGCTCTTCTGTCCGTGCCAAATACTCCGGTCAGGAAAAGGGGCATGGTTTAGTAGGGGTTATATGCTTAATGGGGTTATATGTCTAGTAGGGGTTATACCATTAGTAGGGTTATATGTTTACTAGGGACGTGCCAATATAACCCATAATATATATAACTTAGTGGCATAAACCCTACTAGAAGGAGTTATGACCATTGTAGGGGTTATGTTCATAGTAGTAGGGGTTATATGCTTAATGGGGTTATATGTCTACTAAGGGTTATATGTCTACTAGGAACGTGGCAATATAACCCCTACTATATATAACATAGTAGGGTTTATGTCCCTAGTAGGGGTTACATGTCTAGTAGGTAGGGACATTGATTTATTTCAATATGAACAACAATTCAAAAGATTGAATTGCAACAAAATAATATATTAATATCAATAATAATTCAAAAGATTGAATTGCAAAAAAATAATATATTGGCAATAAAAAAAAAGGGTTAGTATGGGTTATATGCTTAATGGGGTTATATGTCTAGTAGGGGTTATACCATTAGTAGGGGTTATACGTTTATTAGGGACGTGCCAATATAACCCCTACCATAATTCAAAAGATTGAATTGCAAAAAAATAATATATTGACAATAAAAAAAGTGTAAGTAGGAGTTATATGCTTAATGGGGTTATATTCTAGTAGGAGTTATACTCTTAGTAGGGGTTATACCCTTAGTAGGGGTTATATGTTTACTAGGGATGTGGCATAATAACCCCTACTATATATAACATAGGGGCATAAACCCTACTAAAAGGAGTTTTGACCATGGTAGGGGTTATGTTCATAGTAGGGGTTACATATCTAGTAGGGCTTCCTACTAGACATGTAGCCCCTACTAGGAACATATTCCTTACTAGTCATAAACCCCTACTATGACCACTATAAAGGTTATGTTCATAGGAGGGGTTACATATATAGTAGGGGTTCCTACTAGACATGTAACCCGTTCCTACTAGATATGTAACCCCTACTAGTAAACTGTTCGTCCAAGAAGAGCAAGAAAAGTCGACTCGGGCAAGGGAGTTCGGGCAATGCCTCTCCAGCAGTCCGAGATTCACAGGGAGTCCAAATTGTCGAGCTTTTAGGGGACAATGTGCTGCAAGAAGGCTCCTTCGTAGAAGGAGATATACGTCTAGTAGGAGATATAACCCCTACTAAGTAGGGGTTTATGTCCCTAGTGGGGGTTATACCTTAATAGAGGTTATATGTTTACTAGGGACGTGGCAATATAACCCCTACCATATATAACATAGGGGCATAAACCCTACTAGAAGGAGTTATGACCATTGTAGTGGTTATGTCCCTAGTAGAGGTTACATGTCTAGTAAGTAGGGACATTGATTTATTTCAATATGAACAACAATTCAAAAGATTGAATTGCAACAAAATAATATATTAATATCAACAATAATTCAAAAGATTGAATTGTAACAAAATAACATATTGGCAATAAAAAAAAGGGGTTAGTAGGGGTTATATGCTTAATGGGGTTATATGTCTAGTGGGGGTTATACCATTAGTCGGGGTTATATGTTTACTAGGGACGTGCCAATATAACCCCTACTATATATATCTTAGGTGCATAAACCCTACTAGAAGGAGTTATGACCATTGTAGGGGTTATGTTCATAGTAGTAGGGGTTATATGCTTAATGGGGTTATATGTCTACTAGGGGTTATATGTTTACTAGGGACGTGGCAATATAACCCTTACTATATATAACATAGTAGGGGTTATGTCCCTAGTAGGGGTTACATGTCTAGTAGGTAGGGACATTGATTTATTTCAATATGAACAACAATTCAAAAGATTGAATTACAACAAAATAATATAATAATATCAACAATAATTCAAAAGATTGATTTGCAACAAAATAATATAATAATATCAACAATAATTCAAAAGATTGAATTGCAACAAAATAATATAATAATATCAACAATAATTCAAAAGATTGAATTGCAACAAAATAATATATTGGCAATAAAAAAAAGGGGTTAGTAGGGGTTATATGCTTAATGGGGTTATATGTCTTGTAGGGGTTATAACCTTAGTAGGGGTTATATTTTTACTAGGGATGTGGCAAAAATAACCCTACTATATATAACATAGGGGCATAAACCCTACTAAAAGGAGTTATGACCATTGTAGGGGTTATGTTCCTAGTAGGGGTTACATATCTAGTAGGGGTTCCTACTAGACATGTAACCCCTACTAGGAACATATTCCTTACTAGTCATAAACCCCTACTATGACCATTGTAAATGTTATGTTCATAGTAGGGGTTATATTACCACGTCCCTAGTAAACATTAACCCCTAGTAGACATATAACCCCATTAAGCATATAACCCCTACAATGGTCATAACTCCTTCTAGTAGGTTTTATGCCCCTATGTTATATATGGTAGGGGTTATATTGCCACGTCCCTAGTAAACATATAACCCCTACTAAGGTATAACACCCACATAGGCAGGAACGCTTGGGAAGACATGCCTGTGCAGGCAAGCCTGGGCATACAGGCAGGCTTGGGCAGGCACGGTGGCAGGCTTGGGAAGGCAACTCAAAGTTTTTCACGAAATTTTGTTCGTTATGAATTTTCATGCCTAGCGCGGAAAAATCGACGTTGGTTGATGCTTCCATTTGCCTACATGCCTTGGCTTTGTAGGGAGTGGTACGTTACACAATGTTGGATCTAGCTGACGTGATTGGTGTGTGAGTGGCATTGTGGATTTTTGTGTTTGTTGGTTCCATGATCTTGCACGGAACGTTGAACACAACATTCTTTATCAATTTTCATCGGTTGCTTGCATAATCGATGTTGGTTTCTTGTTCCTGTTTGTCTTGCCTATAAAATGGTAAACAATTGGCTGGTTAGTTTTAAAAACCATCCCATACCATAGGTTGGTGCTGTGATGGCTCTTGAAGTGATACGTACGTGCCTTTTTTGATGTCACGTGTGGCGTCTCTTTTGGTACGTGCGGGACACTGATTTCTTAGAGGCGGTACTTGAGATGACACTTGGGTTATCTCATGTGTCCCTTACTAATGGTTGCTCTAAATTATGCCTCGCACTTTTGTAAGTTTTGCACCCCTTATGAGGCACAATTCTTGCATTACGTGCGGAGCCATTAATGGATGCTACCTTGTTGATCCTGCCAGTAGTCATATGCTTGTCTCAAAGATTAAGCCATGCATGTGTAAGTATGAACTAATTCAGATTGTGAAACTGTGAATGGCTCATTAAATCAGTTATAGTTTGTTTGATGGTATCTACTACTTGGATAACCATAGTAATTCTAGAGCTAATACGTGCAACAAACCAAATGAAAAAAAAAACATAAAACAGAATGTGATGAAATAAATAAACTCTTTTAAAAGTGAAATCTAGAACCATAAATACACAGTAGAAGATCTAAAAATGACTGTGGAGTAAAATATAAATATTAGGGTTTGAGTTTCATTTTGAAACAACAATGGTGTTCATGAAGTATGTATATCCAATGTTAAACTAAAAGCAGCACCTTTCAAATTAAACGAACTCGTGTAAAGGCTCTCAAATAAAGGAGCTGTTATCTCACAAAAGAGACTTAACACAAGAATCCATCGAAGCTCGGCTTCTGCGGTTGTTGCGCTTGGTTTGATTGTTGGGCTGGGACCGAAGCCAATCAAGGACAGGCTGAGGATTCGAACAACTTTAAGAGAGAGGAGTAAGGAGGCCTTCGTACTTGCACCCACTCCCGACGCCTACTTCATTAAACGAAGGACAAAAAACTATAAACAAAAAGTGGCAATGTAGCATGCATAGGAAAAAAACGAAAGTTGAAGAGTGATTGGTTTCATCAGTTAATGGTGAGGTTTATTAGGAAGAAAGTTTATCATGGTAGAAATAGTTACCTTGTGGGTTTTGAATCATTTGAAGTTTGAAGTTGATAGAGGATCCTCAAAGCATTTTTTAACTGAGAGAATAAGGAGCTATAGGTACTTGTGAAATGAGTATGCAAACTTCGTTAGGTAGGTTCACAAGACTTGCTGCACCTAGATTACAGTGTGGATATGACAACTGTTCTGAATGTCGTATAAGAGAAGCCTCCCTCCCTCCTCCATACTAGTAATACCACCAAAAATGTTGTTAGATTTGAATGAAGAAGAAAATGTTTAAAATGAATTTTTATGTTCTGACCACTCTTACTAATGTTCTGAAATTCATTTTAAACATTTTCTTCTTCATTCAAATCTAACAACATTTTTGGTGGTATTACTAGTATGGATGAGGGAGAGAGGCTTCTCTTATACGACATTTGGAACAGTTGTCATATCCACACTGTAATCAAGGTGCAGCAAGTCTTGTGAACCTACCTAACGAAGTTTGCATACTCATTTCACAAGTACATATAGCTCCTTATTCTCTCAGTTAAAGAAATGCTTTGAGAATCCTCTATTAACTTCAAACTTAAAATGATTCAAAACCCACAAAGTGTCCAAGAAGAGCAAGAAAAGTCGACTCGGGCAAGGGAGTTCGGGAAATGCCTCTCCAGCAGTCCGAGCTTCACAGGGAGTCTGAATTGTCGAGCCTCAGGGGGACAATGTGATGCAAGAAGGCTCCTTCGTAGAAGCTCTTCTGTCCGTGCCAGATACTTCGGTCAGGAAGAGGGGCAGGGGTTAGTAGGGGTTATATGCTTAATAGGGTTATATGTCTAAGTTATGACTATTGTAGGGGTTATGTTCATAGTAGTAGGGGTTATATGCTTAATGGGGTTATATGTCTACTAGGGGTTATATGTTTACTAGGGACGTGTCAATATAACCCCTACTATATATAACATAGTAGGGGTTATGTCCCTAGTAGGGGTTACATGTCTAGTAGGTAGGGACATTGATTTATTTCAATATGAACAACAATTCAAAAGATTGAATTGCAACAAAATAATATATTAATATCAACAATAATTCAAAAGATTGAATTTCAACAAAATAATATATTGGCAATAAAAAAAGGGTTTAGTAGGGGTGTGATACGGTGGGAGAACTGACTTGAGTTTTTGCGTTTGTATTCGCAAATGTTTCAGTTGAGCAAGAGTCGCCACCGACTTTTTATTTTATCCTAAGGAAAGGTTTAAAAAGCACAGCAAAAACCTTTGAGATGTTTTCTTGGGTTCGGGGAGTAGATTATAGAAAGGGAAGGTATTAGAACCCTTTCTATCCATGGTTATCCATGGGCTCTTAGTTACTTGCTTAGATCACTTGCTTTGCATTTTCAATTGTTTGAAATGGTGCTTTGTGTGTGTGTTTTAAAGATGTTTGGAAAAGAGGCCATCGTTGTGGCAACCTTTGTAATGATTCTTGTTTGAATGTATACAAAGGTGTTTGTCTTTTTGAAAGGTTTTCAATATTTTGAAAGTTGTTTTGAAATTGTGTTGTGGAGTGTGTTTTGAAAAATAGCAAGGATGTTTTGCAAGATTTTTGATCAAGTAACTAAGAGTTGTCTACCCTATTTTACTCAAAGATCTTTCTTATGTTTTTAACCCTTTTAACAGCATTGTTCCACCATTGTATTTGGTGGACAATCTTGTGTTAGGATGTAAACGGGACGGGCGCGGGTCATCGTATAGACCATGATAGCAACTTTGCAAAGTATCTTAGCATTTTTGGAGGGACTAAGATCATTTTTGTAAGGCAACTTTGGATAGCGTCATCGAGGGACTATGATCTTTTGATTTTGTTAGTTTTACCAAGATACTTTGCATGCGTAACATGGCCCATTTTTGAAGGCAACAAGTGGGTGTAAACCTAGGGTGTTAGTATGCAAGTGTGTTTTATTGCATACAAGAGTTTATCTTTGAATTAGGATTTTCTATTTCATTGATTTTATCTTGCCATACACACCCTAATTACTAGCATTTATTTGAAACCAATAAAAAGCAGAAATATAAAATCCTACGCTATTACAACAATTAGAGGGGTGGGGATACATATTTGTACATGGGGTGGTTCAACGAGAAAAATAGACGAGAAAAGAAAATAACAAAAACAAGATAGAGAGAAAGAGAGAGGGAGCCAGCGCGCTGCTGAGAGGTC
This sequence comes from Vicia faba, assembly GCA_948472305.1. Classification (NCBI taxonomy): domain Eukaryota; kingdom Viridiplantae; phylum Streptophyta; class Magnoliopsida; order Fabales; family Fabaceae; genus Vicia; species Vicia faba. The sequence goes on along the minus strand of OX451737.1, from coordinate 1,689,661,849 downwards.
ATCAGAAGTTCTGACTCAGGCTTGCTGCCAGATGATCAACCTTTTGGTTAAACTGTATGAGTCAGAACTTCTGACTCTGGCACCTGCAAAACAGAAACCTGTTAGTGGGAAGATCAGAAGTTCTGACCCTCATGCGCTGCAAGACAAAAGTTTGTTAGTGGGGAAATCAGAAGTTCTGATCCTGCTGGAAATACAATAATCCTCAGAAGTTCTGATATTATTGACAGCAAAACAGGCTTCAGATGTGCTAACGTCAAAGTCAGCACTTGGCTTCTCCCTGTGCTAATCAGAACATCTGCAATTTTGTTATTTTTCCACAAAACAGAAAACATGTTTGGAGCAGCTCTAGCAAATGTCAAAGTGTTTTAGAGGACATAACCAACAAGGTCACAGGCAGGTTCTAGGCTGACTCAAAACGTTGAGGTATGAAAATCCTCAGAACACAAATAGCAACAACATGATATTTACATTATGTTTATTTGAGCATGCAAAGCTGATGATGCTTAGCAGCGTGATGAAGGTCAGCAGGTGCTTACCTGGCTGTTGGAAAAGTTTGTGAATGAGAGCTAGCTTTTGGCTCTGATGGTGTTCTGGACAGGTTCTTTTTTGAAAGGGGTAGATGAAGGTGTATGTGTATGTATGGTCAGAGGTTGAAAGAGTGTTCTTTAGTCACAAAGAAAACTGGGTATTGATGAAGTTTGAAGGTAAGAAATTCAAAGTTATGAAACACTGGAGATTTTTCTGGTTTTTTGGACGCCTTTTTTCAGTGGACAATGGTTCTCTATTTATAGGCAAAGCTCTTGTGGATTTCTTGAACATTAAATGCGCCATCAGAGGTTGAATTGTTCTTTGAAAGAAATACCTGGGAAGTTGTGATAACAGATAACCTTTCAGCCTAGGCTGGAACAGCATGCATGGATTGGGGAGAAGTGACCTCTTAGGTGGACGGTGGCGCGTAGACCCATGCCTGAACCTGCATAAAGGAGTTTACCAAGCCACACGTGAAGGGACTACTTGGATGAATGTTCAGGAGTGGTTGGGAGCATTAATGAGCATTAAATAGTGATGAGACTTATCAACACCAATATTCTGGTAATAGAAACAAAACTTTGAACCAGCAGTTCTGTTTTACCAAAAACAACGTAAACCATGCTCTGGTCCTGGCCCCCTGTTGTCTTAGCAAATTCTGGGGATTCTCCTGACCTTCCGACACGTTCCTTGGATTTGCTTCTGGAAATCCTGGACTTAGAGATTCTGTATCAGTGTAACACGCACTCTTCTGACCTTTTCATCTTCTGATTTCAGCATGTTCTGAAGGAGCCTTCAGGCTTCCTTGCTTCCTTTGCGTTCCTTTAGCAAACTCTGGCTGAACTTACGTAACTGCTGAAAGAGTCATGTTCTGTTTGAGGCTTACGTGTTGAACCACGTTTGCAACTTCTGAGTTGATGTAGCTGCTGAAGAGCCAACTTCTAACTGCATTGAGCCAAGCTTGTAACTTCTGACCGTTTTTATCTAGAGTTTGGTCCAGAAGTTCTGAAGCGCTAATTTCTTCTTAAACACCCATTTTTTAGAGAAAAATTCTAAATGATTAGAATTTAATTTTTCTCAAGATAAAAGCGTTGCCTTTAGATCTTGTGTGATCATTTTGCTCTTGTAAATGGTTTGCTTGGGCAAAAAATGACAATTCAGGACTTGGATTTGTTTCCAAGGGACTCTGAGAATCCAAGATGATTTCCTGAAGAAAGAGAGGGCAAATTTTGGGGTACAATAGTTGCCCCTGTTCAATCTTCTTGCACCTGAAGAGTTAGATTGGCAGGCTTGCCTTTCGCGTCTCGAAGGTAAAAGGAGATTGGACACTAGAGTGCCCTTAAATTTGCACTCGTCAAAACAGTGGATGCGGGAATGGGCTTAGAGATGCCATTTGGAGATGGGCTTAAAGATGCCATCTGGAGGGGTGACAGAATCTTGTCGAGAATGGGCTTAAAGATGCCATATGAATGTTTGTTGAACTGCAATGTGATAGGTCAGAAGAATGAGGATTATAATGGTATCCGTGCCTGGAATGGATTTGAACTATATCTGGAGACTGAGTTTGTATGAGCAAAAGAAATGGCCTCCGTGTTTGAGGCGTATCTGAGCTGTAACTGTGCTTGAAGGTAGAATGAATATCATAATGACTGCCGTGTCTGGAGTGTATCTGTATTGTATCCGGGTAACAGAGAAATGTCTGTGTGGAGCAACTGCGTGCTGGGAACAAATTCTGAATGAGTGACAGAATGGCAACCGTGTTTGGAGCGTATCTGGATTGTATCTGAAGTTGAAAGTTATATGAGTAGCAGAATGACTTCCGTGTCTGGAGTGTATCTGAAACTGTATCTTGGAGTTGAGATCTGTATGAGTTAGCAGAATGACTTCCGTGTCTGGAGTGTATCTGAAACTGTATCTTGGAGTTGAGATCTGTATGAGTTAGCAGAATGACTTCCGTGTCTGGAGTGTATCTGAAACTGTATCTTGGAGTTGAGATCTGTATGAGTTAGCAGAATGACTTCCGTGTCTGGAGTGTATCTGAAACTGTAACTAGGATCTGAATGAATGACAGAATGACTTCCGTGGCGAACGCACTGAGGAGAATCAAACTGCTGTGGTAAGGGTCAGAATGGTATCGTGCTTGGAATGCATTGAACCTTGAGGTGGATAAGTGAATCTGAATGAGAGATAGAATGGTTGTCGTGTCTGGAGCGTATCTAGTCTGTATCTGATTGCTGTAGTCTGAATGAGTAGTAGAATGACCGCCGTGTCTGGGGTGTATCTGTACTGTATCTGACTTGAAATTCTGAATGAGTAATAGAATGACCACCGTGTCTGGGGTGTATCCATATTGTATCTGAATAAATTCTGAATGAGTGATAGAATGACCGCCGTGTCTGGGGTGTATCCATACTGTATCTGAATAATTGTTACTGATATCCTTTTAATCTTATCCTGAAAGGGATGAAATGTTAGCTAAAACACAAAGTTATGTTGCATGATATGTATGATGCAATATATATGTTATATCAATGTTTATGATATGAATGTAAATGAATGCGCATGTAAGCTGAAGAGTTGTCTTGCTGAGGATAGATGAATCCTGGATGGCTGGAGATAAAAGAATCTTGATTGCTGCCAGGGAAAGTGAATCCTTGACTGCTGCAGGGGATTGCAAGAATTTTGATTGCCGAGGGTGAGACATCCTTGTTGACTACTGCTGGAGAATCAGGAGCTTGGGTTATATACCAATCTACTGGGGATTCCTGTCCTGAGGAGATCTTCATTGGGGAACATCTGATCATCCTGTGAGGAACTGAGAATGAGAGTCTTCATTCTGCTTGGGGAATGCAAGATCTTCAATTGTTGAGGGGATCCTAGGACCACTGCAGGGAATTGGAATTCCTTGGTGACTTGTAGGGAATGAGAATTCTGATGATCTCTACTGGGGAGTCCAGAACCTGATAGACTCATGCTGGAGAGGTAAGATTGGGAATCCTCAGTTTGGTGAGAAGTGTTTCTGTGGGGAGAAGGTTCACTAGTCTGGTTCCTGCTGGGGATTGATAGTTGGAAATTTTTAGCTCCGCTGGGGATTGGATTTTCAGATTTTTAAGGCTCCACTGGGGATTCTGAAATTTAACTCCGAGGGGAATTGAGTTCTGGAAGGCTCTCTGGCTGGGGAATTAAGTTCTGGATTGAGGAATTTGGAGTTTTAAATCTGCGGAGGATTCCTTCTGAAAGGGCATCGAGATATCTACCTGTACCTTCAACCTATCAGTAATCATCTTTCTTGATTCATAAGGAAATGATTATGTTCAAATGCATATGCCTATTTAACAAAACATTGGACGTTTCTCAAATAAAACATAAGTGTAAAAAAGCAAAAGGAAGACAAAGCAAATTTCTGTATTTGGAAAAGTATTTGTATTAACTTTCTATGAGTATATTTGTACAAAGGAGACAGTCATCCTAGTAAGAGGATATCGCCGTAAAATAGAAAAATTTATACAAAAGAAAGATGGCTATGTGAAACAATTCCATGGGATTCCATTCTGCTATAGCCTTCATAACTCTGAGTATCTGTCCATTCAATGCTTCGTCTGCCGGTGACTGGATTGATCAGAAGCTTGGAGCTGGTTGATGAAGAGATTGTCTTTAAAGTGATCCGACGAGACATAGTCATACACTTCAATTCCCTAACTTTTGCCTGGACCGCCCTTTCGGGTTTTCGATCCACCGGGAAACCCCTTTTTGCCCAAGCCGCCCTTTCGGGTTTTCGACTTGTCGGGTGTACATGTTCTTTTTGTTTTATCCCTAATTTTTGCCTGAACCGCCCTTTCGGGTTTTCGGTTCACCGGGATGCCCATTTTTGCCCAAGCCGCCCTTTCGGGTTTTCGACTTATCGGGTTACTTTATGCGTAGTATCTTTTGACTATGTCCGCGTTCGTAGGGTGCGGCAAATCGTCGCCGTCCATGGTGGTCAGAATCATTACACCACCAAAAAATATACTCTTGATCACAAATGGTCCTTCGTAGGTAGAAGTCCATTTGCCCCTGGGATCACTTTGCGGCAAGATAATCCGCTTGATTACGAGATTTCTGACTTGGTATACTTGACGTCTGACTTTCTTGTTGAAAGCCTTAATCATCCGTTTTTGATACGTCTGACCATGGCAAACAGCAGCGAGTCGCTTCTCGTCGATCAAATTGAGTTGATCGAGTCGGGTCTGAATCCAATCGTCTTCATTTAAACCCGCGTCCTTCATAATCCTTAAGGAAGGGATTTGAACTTCCATGGGTAGGACAACTTCCATGCCATATACCAAATAAAATGGGGTTGCCCCGGTTGAAGTACGTGCCTTGGTACGGTATCCATGCAGAGCAAACGGTAATATCTCATGCCAGTCCTTGTAAGTGACTGTCATTTTCTGAATGATCTTCTTGATGTTTTTGTTTGCAGCTTCAACAGCATCGTTCATCTTCGGCCGATAGGGAGATGAATTGTGATGATAAATCTTGAACTGTTCGCACAATGTGGTGATCATAGTATTGTTCAGATTTGTACCGTTGTCTGTGATGATCCTTTCGGGGACACCATACCGGCATATGAGGTTCTGCTTGATGAAGCGGGCAACCACATTTTTAGTAACAGAGGCGAAGGAAGCTGCTTCGACCCATTTGGTGAAATAGTCAATGGCGACCAGGATGAAGCGATGTCCATTGGATGCTGTGGGCTTGATCTCTCCAATCATGTCAATTCCCCACATTGCAAACGGCCAAGGAGCTGTCAGAATGTTGAGAGGAACAGGAGGAATATGAACCTTGTCAGCATAGACTTGACATTTGTGGCAAGTACGGGAATGTTGATGGCAGTCAGCTTCCATGGTAGACCAGTAATAGCCAGCCCTTAGGATCTTCTTAGCCATTGTATGCCCACTCAAGTGGGTGCCAAATGTACCGCTATGTATCTCGGTCATGATTAACTCGGCTTCAGCTTTGTCTACACATCGGAGTAAAACACAATCATGGCTTCGTTTATAGAGGATGTCATTGCTCAGGAAGAACTTGGCAGCAAATTTCCTTAGGAACTTCTTGTCATTGACGGAAACTCCTTCGGGGTATTCTCTAGTCTGGAGATACCTTTTGATTTCGTGGAACCAGGGTTATTCCACTACTTCTTCGGTATTAATCTCATGACAATGCGCAGGTTCATCCATTCGCTCGATGGTGATTTGGGAAGCCTCATTATCCCAGTTGAGTTTAAACATGGAAGACATTGTTGCCAGAGCATCTGCTAGCTGATTCTCTTCTCGTGGGAAATGCTCGAAGGTAATTTGCTCGAAATGAGGCAACAATGTCAGGACATGTTCTTTATATGGGATAAGATTAGGATGTTTAGTATCCCACTCTCCTTTGATTTGACTGATAACCAAAGCCGAGTCCCCAAATACGATCAAAGATTTGATCCCCAAGTCTATAGCAGCCTTGAGACCAAAGATGCAAGCTTCATATTCAGCCATGTTGTTGGTACAACTAAAGCAAAGTCGGGCCGTGAAAGGTGTGTGGCAACCTTCTGGGGAAATGAGTACCGCACCGATACCGTTTCCAAGTGCATTTGAAGCGCCATCAAAGTACAGGGTCCATCGGGATCCTTTTTCAGGTCCATCATACGGTCTGTTACCTTCAATGTTGTCCAAGTTCATGATGTCCTCGTCTGGGAAGTCGAATCTCATGGATTGATAATCTTTGATAGCTTGATGAGCTAGATGGTCAGCTAGTACACTCCCTTTTATAGCTTTTTGGGTGGTGTACTGGATGTCATACTCAGTCAGGATCATTTGCCATCTAGCGATTCTTCCAGATAAAGCAGGTTTCTCGAAGATATACTTGATAGGATCCATTTTGGAAATCAGCAAGGTGGTATGAGTCAACATATACTGCCTTAGTCGGCGAGCAACCTATACCAAAGCGCAGCAAGTTTTCTCGAGCAGTGAGTAGCGAGTCTCACAGTCGGTAAACTTTTTGCTAAGGTAATAAATAGCATGCTCTTTTCGACCAGACTCGTCATGCTGGCCCAACACGCACCCCATTGAGTTATCCAAGATGGTCAGATACATGATCAACAGTCTTCCTTCGACGGGTGGCATCAGAATAGGAGGTTCTAGCAAATACTCCTTGATCTTATCAAAAGCAGCTTGGTAATCGTCGTTCCATTCGACTACCTGATCTTTCTTCAATAGTTTGAAAATTGGCTCACAGGTAGACGTCAGATGAGAGATAAATCTGGCAATATAGTTCAAGCGCCCCAAGAACCCTCTAACCCCCTTTTCAGTACGGGGAGCAGGCATTTCTTGTATTGCTTTCACTTTCGCTGGATCGACCTCGATGCCCTTGTTGCTGACAATAAATCCTAGAAGTTTACCAGACCTGACTCCAAAGGTGCACTTACTTGGATTCAGCCTGAGTTTATACTCCTTCAACCTGGCAAACAGCTTCTGCAAATGCTCAAGGTGTTCCTCCTCTGTTTGTGATCGAGCTATCATGTCGTCTACGTAAATTTCGATCTCATGATGTATCATATCATGAAACAAAGCTACCATGGTGCGTTGATAAGTTGCCCCTGCGTTCTTTAGTCCGAGCGGCATCACCTTGTAGCAGAAGGTACCCCATTGTGTAACAAAGGTGGTTTTCTCCATGTCCTCGGGGGCCATTTTAATCTGGTTGTAGCCCGAGAATCCATCCATGAAGGAAAACACCTTGTGCTGAGCCGTGTTGTCGATCAAAATGTTGATGTGCGGTAACGGAAAATCATCTTTAGGGCTGGCCCTATTCAAATCCCGGTAGTCCACACACATTCTAACCTTGCCGTCTTTTTTAGGTACTGGCACAATGTTAGCAACCCATTGTGGATAGCATGTAACAGCCAGAAAGCCAGCGTTGAATTGCTTCATTACTTCTGCTTTAATCTTCTCAGACATGTCGGGCCTCATTCGGTGGACTTTTTGCTTGATCGGTGGACAATCCTCTCTTGTAGGGAGACGGTGAACCACGATATCTGTGTCTAAGCCCGGCATGTCTTCATAAGACCAGGCGAAGATTTCGATGTATTCATTTAACAGCTGTATCAAACGCTCCTTGACACTTGGTTCCAGATTGGCACCCACTTGTATTTCCTTCCGGTCTTCCTCTGTTCCTAAGTTGACAGTTTCCAACAACTCTTCGTGAGGCAAGATGGCCCTTTCTTCTTGCTGTAGAAGTCTGGCTAGCTCTCCTGGTATTTCACAATCTTCATCATCTTCATACTCAGCCTGATTGACCAGATCTTCAGAGTTATTGAAGGACATAGCAAAATAGTCACCCATAGAATCCAGAGTGGATGGGTACTGATTAATAAAAGTAACGGGGACGAAGTCCTTCGCCTCCCAGTTGCGTAGTCCCCCTTCGATGGTTGGGAAGATCCAATCCTCAATGTTGGCCTCTTCGTCTTCACCTTCCAAAGCATTGATTCCATAAGGAGATATCTTGATGGGTGCTCGTTCAACTTTTGAGCGGCGCATATCTTTCTGCCCTGCAACAGTGAATCCTAAACCAAACTTGTCTGTTTTGTAGGGAATATTAGGCAACTGACCCCATGTTGAGCTCTTTCCTTCCTTTATCGCAGCCTTCGCGTCTTTTAGAGATACCATCCTGGCCATCTGCTTGGGTACCTCGGCTACCGCTTTTGCTACTGCCACCTCAGGAGAGACTTCCTCAAAGTGCTGGAATGGTGTTTCAATGAATTCACCCTCCACCTCTACATACCGAAAGGAGTTCAGGTGGCTGATCATATATTCTTCTTCACCATGCACGGTTATGATTTTTCCTTTGACATGGTATTTCAACATTTGATGTAGGGAGGAAGTGACTGCCCCCGCATTATGTATCCATGGTCTCCCTAGCAAGCAAGAGTATGACGGACGGATGTCCATCACATAGAAAGTTGAGGGGAACACTTCAGTACCCACCTTGATGGGAATGTCGACCTCCCCATGCACCATTCTCTTTGACCCGTCAAATGCCCTTACAATGATATTACTTGGCCTTAGCTCCAAGCCTTCACAATCCAATCGGTCGAGAGCCTTCTTAGGCAGCACGTTCAGAGAAGAACCAGTGTCGACCAAAACATGGGCCAGAGTAGTTCCTTGGCATTCTACTAACACATGTAATGTGTCATTGTGCTTTCTTCCTTTTGGGGTCAGGTCAGCATCAGAGAAACCTAGGACGATGTCGACAGTAAGGCTGGCTACACAGTCCTGGAATTGATCGACTGAGGTTTCCTGGGGCACATGGGCTGTCTTCAGAAATTTTATCAATGCTTTGGCGTGCGCCTCTGAACAAAGTAGTAATGCTAACATGGAGATCTTCGAGGGGGTTTGCCCCAGTTGCTCTACCACGTCATAACCACTCTTTTTAATTATCTTCAGAATCTCATCCATCTCTTTCTTAGAGGTTTTAGGGATGATCAAAGGTTGAGCCCTCGTCCTGACGAGCTCATCTTGGATCCCTTTCCCCTTATCAGCAGAAGTAGGAGGGACAACAACAGGAATAACAGCTTCTTCAATCAACGGGGTTCTTGCGGAAAGTTTTATCGGTGCAGGAATAACTTTGGCAGCAGCTGAGGGTCCAAAGAGTGCCTTTGGGGGGGCAATCTCTGGAGAAAATATTCTCCCACTTCTGGTGATCTTGCTTGTACCAGCAATGTTTCCAATACCGGTATCTTCTTCATCAGAGCTTTCCTCGGTTATCTCAACTTGTTTAACACCATGGTAGTAGATTTCTTCACCGTAATTCCATTGTATTGACTTGTCAGAACTGTAGGGGACAAGCCCAGGCATAGTTATTTTCAAGGGAACAATCTTTGTAGAGGATGTAATCTTAACAGGCTTTTTGACGGCCTTGGAAAGATTGGTGGAAATGGTGATTATTGAAACATCTTCAGTAGGGGTTGGAATAACAGGAATCTTTTCAAACAGAATTTGTTGACTGTCCATCAGGCCTTGGATACCTTTCTTCAGCAATGGACAGTTGATTGGTAGAGAGCAACAACAATAGCAATCTTCTTTGCATCCTAGGAAAATCCCAGCTTTCAGCAGATTTAACTTGATCATTAACAGCGGAGTCATCAGGTCAACCACATCAGAAACATGCAGATCTTCTTCAATAGCATGGACATTGCGACCATGCTTCGGCATTGGAGCGGATATTACGTTTGGTTTCTCTGGAGCATCGAACTCAACCTCTTTTGCATCTATCAAGTCTTGAATTTTATTCTTTAGCGCCCAACAATTATTGGTGTCATGTCCGGTGCTATCAGAATGGTAGGCACATTTGGCATTGGCATGATAGTATGGAGATGTGGTGTTAGGGTTTTTCGGTGCCTCCTTTAAACCAGTTAGATTCAACTTAAAAAAATGTGGAAGAACTTGTGCAGGCGTCATATTGATGCGGGTGAACTGCCGTTGCGGCCGCTCTACCCGTTGCTGATTTGGTCTGGACTGATTTCCACGAGGCTGATCATTTGATGAATTTTGGATCATCACGGCTCCTACAGTCAGCCGGCGCTCAGTTCTTCCCACTCCTCTCTGAGAGTACACAACAGTCGCTTCCTTCTTTGCCGGAAATGATTTCTTAACAGTTGTAGATGCAGAGGCATCCTTTTGTATCTTCCCATTCTTGATACCGGCTTCCACCCGTTCGCCAGTCAAAATTAATTCAGTAAACCCTGCGGAAGAGCTCCCGATTAAGTGGTTGAAAAACGGGCCAGATAGTGTCCCCAGGAACATATCAACTAGTTCTCTATTAGAAAGAGGTGGCTGCACTCTTCCGGCTAAGTCGCGCCATTTTTGGGCGTATTCCTTGAATCCCTCACCTGAGGCCATCCCCATACTCTGTAGCTGAGTACGGGTTGGCGCCAAGTCAGAGTTATATTGATATTGGCGATAAAAGGCAGCTGCCAAGTCCTCCCAACTATGTATCTCTGATCTCTCAAGCTTGTAAAACCAGTCTAGTTGTGTACCAGACAGGCTATCTTGAAAGAAGTGTACCCAAAGATTTCTGTCTGATGTGTGAGGTTGAATTCTTTGGACGTACGACCTTAAGTGCATCTTCGGGCAAGACAACCCGTCATACCTTGCAAAAATTGGCACCTTAAACTTTGGAGGGATCACAATTCCAGCAACTAATCCCAAATCTTCAAAATCCAACTCGGGGACCCATTGCAGCTCCATAGCTGCCAGCCTATCCTCTAGGTTTTTGTACTTGTCGTCTGCGGGCGGGTATTGTTGCTCAGAGTAGTCTTCATCTTCTTCAGCCTCTTCCTCTTCAGCTTCGGATTCAGAAGGTACCGCAGCCCCTTTTCCTTTACTGGTTTCCTCTTCATATGCGGAGGGAAATTCAAGAACTCTTCTGGCTTCACCCTCAAACCTTCTCCCCAGGGTAGCTACCCCCACTCTTTTCTTCTTCTTTTTCACTTTCTCTTGCTCTTTGTTCCCAAGCAGTGCTTTTAGATCCTCCTGACCCTTTGCCAAGGTCATTAGGAGATGTTGAAACTGTGAGTTTTGTGACTGCAAATCTTTGACCGTCTGTTCGAGATCCATCTGGCTGAAATAAACAGCAGAAAGATAAGGAAACCTGGTGTGGAGACCTGCTTATGCACATGATAAATGATATGTTTATTTATGCAATGCATTCAAGGATTTAGAAATTCAAAATTGTTGCAGACAAAAAGAACACACATCGTATTAATAAGAAGAAATTTTGTCAGTACATAAATGCCCCATGGGCCAAATATTACAAAAAACTTCTCAAGGTAAAAAGACGTTGCGCATCCTCTTTGGTGCGATGTAGGTGTTGAGGGTATCTTCCTCATGGAGTCGGCGGGTAAGCTCCAAAACCTTCTTCTCACTGGCGTAGAAGCTGGCTTCAAAAGTATTTCGTTCCTCCTTGAGTTGGATCCAACTCTTCTGCATCTCTTCCCATGATGTTGGCATGTCAGGATATAGGATGGTGTAGGGAACCTCTCCTTCCTTAACGGGCTCTTTAATCAAAGGGAGAACATGAGGGTAAGGCATCATGAGACTCTGGGCTCGGGTTCGTACCCACTTGAGATAAGGCTCAAGAGGGATGGAGTTCTTGTGCCCCAGTGTCTTGCTATCTACCTTGTTAGGCATCCTCCAAGCTCTGATGAATCTTTGGCGAAGTCCTTGCACATCGTTGTCGAAGTCAAAAACCAGGTCAGGAATCAACATGTCATGAGGGTCATTCCTCTGTGCATATCCAAATTGTCTCAAAGCTAGACAAGGGTTGTAGGTAATGCCTCCTTTAATGCCAAGTAATGGAACATTAGGGAACTCTCCACAACGATCAACGATGATGACATTTTCTCTAGACTGAGAACACCAATGTACATCAGAGTGTGTGAGGGTCATCAATCGTTGTGACCACCTTAAGCCTTGGTCATTCTTCAAAACAGATTGTGGAAGGTGCGAAATAAACCACCTTGCAAGGAGAGGAGTACAGCACATGAGAACACCTCTCTTTCTCATTGTTCGTGTGTAAAATGAGTGGAGGATGTCCCCAAGCAATGTTGGTATGGGATTCCTGGATAGGAAAATCTTGACGGCGTTGACATCTATAAGCTGGTCATGATTTGGGAACAAAACCAACCCATAAATGAGGAGTGCCATAATCTCTTCAAAGGCTTGTAGATCCAATGAATTCCAACACTCTTGTGCCTTCTCAAACAAGAATTTTGCCAAGAAGCCTTTGACACCACTTCTAGTTTCCCAATGCCCCTTGATGTCAGATGGTTGCAAGTGTAGTGCTTGAGCAACATCTTCAGGCTTTGGTTCTTTTTCCGTACCGTTGTAGGGTAGTTGATTAAGAATAGGAATTCTCAGGAGTTGAGAAAATTCCTCCAAAGTGGGCACCAATTGGTAGTCGGGGAATGTGAAACAGTGGTGAAGGGGGTCAAAGAACTGGAACAACACCTTTACCATGTCTTCTTCAATGCTGGTGTTGACAAGGCTGAGCAGTCTACCATGTCTTTCACTGAAGAGAGAGTTTTCTGGGATTCTGGATGCGAGCTCCTTGAGTTGAGGAGGGATTCTCACAAGGTTGACTTGGATAGTTTTCCTGCGAAGAATTTCCATGACCTACAAAACAAGAACAAAGATGAAAATATAAACCCTTGAAATGGTTAGTGGATGCATATGATGCTTTATGATGTTCATGATGTATGCACAAACATATGTACAAGCAAATCACACAAAACCCTAGTTTCAGGCTTGCATGGGTTTCATAGGTAAGTACCCTCTTGAGTGTAGTTGGCTTAAAAACCTGTCCTATGAATAGTAACCGGGTTCTAAGGAGCTCAATATCATTGGATTGTTTTCCATGTTCATTGTTTTGGTTTAGCCACTTAACTAGCGACCAAAATATTCCAAGAAAACAACCCTCAATGAGTGTAGTATCGAGTATCTACGAACTTCGGACTGCACCAAAGCCGGTCATCTCACTACCCCTAATAAAAGGCCAAGATGGTCAAGTAAGGTTCTAGGTCATTAGTGCTTAGTGACATCACTCAGCGGCCCCGTACTCTCCTTGATTGAACTCAAGGGTTACCGGTACTCACAAATATGTCGCACTAATATAGCTATTGCTTCAACCGTGTCGGTATACCCCGCACAGTTTCTGCAACGTATTGCTATCTATGAATGTTTCCCAAATCCGGGTGTAGGATTTCAAGCCCAAACAAGAGAACCAAAATATAAAGCAATCAAAGCAAACAATTAGTCATGCAAAAGGGTGATCTAAGCCCTAAGGTTACTCCACTTTTAAATCAATCCCTAGCAGAGTCGCCAGTTCTGTGATACGGTGGGAGAACTGACTTGAGTTTTTGCGTTTGTATTCGCAAATGTTTCGGTTGAGCAAGAGTCGCCACCGACTTTTTATTTTATCCTAAGGAAAGGTTTAAAAAGCACAACAAAAAACTTTGAGATGTTTTCTTGGGTTCGGGGAGTAGATTATAGAAAGGGAAGGTATTAGCACCCTTTCTATCCATGGTTATCCATAGGCTCTTAGTTACTTGCTTAGATCACTTGCTTTGCATTTTCAATTGTTTGAAATGGTGCTTTGTGTGTGTGTGTTTGAAAGATGTTTGGAAAAGAGGCCATCGTTGTGGCAACCTTTGTAATGATTCTTGTTTGAATGTATACAAAGGTGTTTGTCTTTTTGAAAGGTTTTCAATATTTTGAAAGTTGTTTTGAAATTGTGTTGTGGAGTGTGTTTTGAAAAATAGCAAGGATGTTTTGCAAGATTTTTGATCAAGTAACTAAGAGTTGTCTACCCTATTTTACTCAAAGATCTTTCTTATGTTTTTAACCCTTTTAACAGCATCGTTCCACCATTGTATTTGGTGGACAATCTTGTGTTAGGATGTAAACGGGACGGGCGCGGGTCATCGTATAGACCATGATAGCAACTTTGAAAAGTATCTTAGCATTTTTGGAGGGACTAAGATCATTTTTGTAAGGCAACTTTGGATAGCGTCATCGAGGGACTATGATCTTTTGATTTTGTTTGTTTTACCAAGATACTTTGCATGCGTAACATGGCCCATTTTTGAAGGCAACAAGTGGATGTAAACCTAGGGGTGTTAGTGTGCAAGTGTGTTTTATTGCATACAAGAGTTTATCTTTGAATTAGGATTTTCTATTTCATTGATTTTATCTTGCCATACACACCCTAATTACTAGCATTTATTTGAAAGCAATAAAAAGCAGAAATATAAAATCCTATGCTATTACAACAATTAGGGGGTGGGGATACATATTTGTACATGAGGTTGTTCAACGAGAAAAATAGACGAGAAAAGAAAATAACAAAAACAAGATAGAGAGAAAGAGAAAGGGAGCCAGCGCGCTGCTGAGAGGTCATCAGAAGTTCTGACTCAGGCCTGCTGCCAGATGATCAACCTTTTGGTTAAACTATATGAGTCAGAACTTCTGACTCTGGCACCTGCAAAACAGAAACCTGTTAGTGGGAAGATCAGAAGTTCTGACCCCCATGCGCTGCAAGACAAAAGTTTGTTAGTGGGGAAATCAGAAATTCTGATCCTGTTGGAAATACAATAATCCTCAGAAGTTCTGATATTATTGACAGCAAAACAGGCTTCAGATGTGCTAACATCAAAGTCAGCACTTGGCTTCTCCCTGTGCTAATCAGAACATCTGCAATTTTGTTATTTTTCCACAAAACAGAAAACATGTTTGGAGCAGCTCCAGCAAATGTCAAAGTGTTTTAGAGGACAGAACCAACAAGGTCACAGGCAGGTTCTAGGCTGACTCAAAACATTCTGAGGTATGAAAATCCTCAGAACACAAATAGCAACAACATGATATTTACATTATGTTTATTTGAGCATGCAAAGCTGATGATGCTTAGCAGCGTGATGAAGGTCAGCAGGTGCTTACCTGGCTGTTGGAAAAGTTTGTGAATGAGAGCTAGCTTTTGGCTCTGATGGTGTTCTGGACAGGTTCTTTTTTGAAAGGGGTAGATGAAGGTGTATGTGTATGTATGGTCAGAGGTTGAAAGAGTGTTCTTTAGTCACAAAGAAAACTGGGTATTGATGAAGTTTGAAGGTAAGAAATTCAAAGTTATGAAACACTGGAGATTTTGGCAGAGTTTCACAGCACTTTCTTCCTAAAAATTTCTGTTTCTCTTCTAGCAATTTTTCTAGTTTTTTGGACGCCTTTTTTCAGTGGACAATGGTTCTCTATTTATAGGCAAAGCTCTTGTGGATTTCTTGAACATTAAATGCGCCATCAGAGGTTGAATTGTTCTTTGAAAGAAATTCCTGGGAAGTTGTGATAACATATAGCCTTTCAGCTTAGGCTGGAACAATAGGCATGGATTGGGGAGAAGTGACCTCTTAGGTGGACGGTGGCGCGTAGACCCATGCATGAACCTGCATAAAGGCGTTTACCAAGCCACACGTGAAGGGACTACTTGGATGAATGTTCAGGAGTGGTTGGGAGAATTAATGAGCATTAAATAGTGACGAGACTTATCAACACCAATATTCTGGTAATAGAAACAAAACTTTGAACCAGCAGTTCTGTTTTACCAAAAACAACGTAAACCATGCTCTGGTCCTGGCCCCCTGTTGTCTTAGCAAATTCTGGGATTCTCCTGACCTTCTGACACGTTCCTTGGATTTGCTTCTGGAAATCCTGGACTTAGAGATTCTGTATCAGTGTAACACCCACTCTTCTGACCTTTTCATCTTCTGATTTCAGCATGTTCTGAAGGAGCCTTCAGGCTTCCTTGCTTCCTTGTCATTCCTTTAGTAAACTCTGGCTGAACTTACGTAACTGCTGAAAGAGTCATGTTCTGTTTGAGGCTTACGTGTTGAACCACGTTTGCAACTTCTGAGTTGATGTAGCTGCTGAAGAGCCAACTTCTGACTGCGTTGAGCCAAGCTTGCAACTTCTGACCGTTTCTATCTGGAATTTGGTCCAGAAGTTCTGAAGCGCTAATTTCTTCTTAAACACCCATTTTTTAGAGAAAAATTCTAAATGTTTAGAATTTAATTTTTCTCAAGATAAAAGCGTTGCCTTTAGAGCTTGTGTGATCATTTTGCTCTTGTAAATAGTTTGCTTGGGCAAAAAATGACAATTCAGAACTAGGATATGTTTCCAAGGGACTCTGAGAAT
This sequence comes from Vicia faba, assembly GCA_948472305.1. Classification (NCBI taxonomy): domain Eukaryota; kingdom Viridiplantae; phylum Streptophyta; class Magnoliopsida; order Fabales; family Fabaceae; genus Vicia; species Vicia faba. Next base: position 1,689,645,569 of record OX451737.1, on the reverse strand, counting down.
CCAAGATGATTTCCTGAAGAAAGAGAGGGCGGATTTTGGGGTACAACAAGGGGTTATATTCTTAATGGGGTTATATGTCTAGTAGGGGTTATACCCTTAGTAGGGGTTATACCCTTAGTAGGGGTTATATGTTTACTAGGGATGTGGCAAATTAACCCCTACTATATATAACATAGAGGCATAAACCCTACTAAACGGAGTTATGACCATTGTAGGGGTTATGTTCATAGTAGGGGTTCCTACTAGACATGTAGGGGCTATATGTCTAGTAGGGGTTATACCATTAGTAGGGGTTATATGTTTACTAGGGACGTGCCAATATAACCCCTATTATATATAACTTAGCGGCATAAACCCTACTAGAAGGAGTTATGACCATTGTAGGGGTTATGTTCATAGTAGTAGGGGTTATATGCTTAATGGGGTTATATGTCTACTGGGAGTTATATGTTTACTAGAGACGTGGCAATATAACCCCTACTATATATAACATAGTAGGGGTTATGTCCCTAGTAGGGATTACATGTCTAGTAGGTAGGGACATTGATTTATTTCAATATGAACAATAATTTAAAAGATTGAATTGCAACAAAATAATATAATAATATCAACAATAATTCAAAAGATTGAATTGCAACTAAATAATATATTGGCAATAAAAAAAAGGGGTTAGTAGGGGTTATATGCTTAATGGGGTTATATGTCTAGTAGGGGTTATACCTTTAGTAGGGGTTATATATTTACTAGGGACGTGCCAATATAACCCCTACTATAATTCAAAAGATTGAATTGCAACAAAATAATATATTGGCAATAAAAAAAAGGGTTGGTAGGGGTTATATGCTTAATGGGGTTATATGTCTAGTAGGGGTTATACCCTTAGTACGGGTTATACCCTTAGTAGGGGTTATATGTTTACTAGGGACGTGACAATATAACCCCTACTATATATAACATAGTAGGGGTTATGTCCCTAGTAGGGGTTACAAATCTAGTAGGTAGGACATTGATTTATTTCAATATGAACAACAATTCAAAAGATTGAATTGCAACAAAATAATATATTAATATCAACAATAATTCAAAAGATTGAATTGCAACAAAATAATATATTGGCAATAAAAAAAAGGGGTGAGTAGGGTTTATATGCTTAATGGGGTTATATGTCTAGTAGGGGTTATACCATTAGTAGGGGTTATATGTTTACTAGGGACGTGCCAATATAACCCCTACTATAATTCAAAAGATTGAATTGCAACAAAATAATATATTGGCAATAAAAAAAAGGGTTAGTAGGGGTTATATGCTTAATGGGGTTATATGTCTAGTAGGGGCTATACCCTTAGTAGGGGTTATATGTTTACTAGGGATGTGGTAAAATAACCCCTACTATATATAATATAGGGGCATAAACCCTACTAAAAGGAGTTATGACCATTGTAGGGGTTATGTTCATAGTAGGGGTTACATATCTAGTAGGGGTTCCTACTAGACATAATACTAAAATTAATCACATAATCCAATATCCATATTGATATTTTGAAGCCTTTAGGGGACGGATTGGGAACGGGCCCTTTGGGGCCTCTTCCCCGAGCATCGAACAGTCAACTCAGAATTGGTACGGATAAGGGGAATCCGACTGTTTAATTAAAACAAAGCATTGTGATGGTCCCTGCGGATCTTGATGCAATGTGATTTATGCCCAGGCTTTTAGCTATGCATGGTTGTCTGTTGCTATAGGCTTAGACCTAAGACGACAGACGATGGGGACGACGATGACGCGACACACATCCATTGGACGGTTCAAAATAGCGTGCCTTTTTTTGTTATGATATTCGCTTCGTTTGTTTTTTTCTTTTTTCTTCGCCAAGGTTCGAACAGCATGCACGCAACGCTCCAGTGGTCACGACCTCGCTCTGGTATACGGGGGACACGGGTTCGAACCCTAACGTGCCCCCTTCTCCTTTTTCCTCTTTTTCTTCCAACTTTCTTTTGTTTAATCATTTTAATTTATTTTAGTTAATAATAATTATTATTATAATTTTAATATAATTAGGTAATTAAAGTTAGGATTAATGTGAACTTAGGATTAATTTGACAATGAAACAAAAATTAGTTTTCTAACTAGGTTTTTATTTTATATTAATTAGTTAGTTAGATTAAGTTAATTAAATTAGGGTTTTAGCTTAATAAATAATTGAATTAATTTAGATTTAATTCACTAGAAAATTAATAAGGATTTAACCGAAACTCCGATTTTACAGATTCTTCCACGAATAATTAGGATAAATAATTAGGTTTAGATTGGCTATAACTTCAGTCGTTTTTTTTTCAACTTCCCGAGTTTTCCTATTTTCTCGTTTTTTATCGTTTAATCGTTCTTTTTCACGCGCGTTCGTACATAGTCTTTTTGTATGCCGATTTTGGCCGAGTATTTTGTATTTGCATAAGGGTTGTAATAGCTTTAATTTAGGTTTAATTTCTGCATTTTTATTTTCTATTATTTTAATTATGTATTTGCTTATAGTTTGTAATAGTTTAAATTAGGTTTTATATTTCCACAAATTTAATTATGTAACTGCTAAAGCCATGTAATAGCGTAGGACCATTTAATTTTCCGCTATTTACTTTTCTGCAATTTTCAACTGCTCTGGTTAGTAATCCAGGGAGTGCAAAAGACAAAAAGTTAAAATTGAATTTAGATAACATCGTAAGATTAAACTCTAACATCAAAACAATTTTCACACACTACACCCCTAGGGAATACCTCTCTCATGTTGCCTTAATAAAAGCGGTCATCCTTGAGCGCAGGAGACCCTAAGCACAAGCTGCCTCGAATAAAAAATATGCTATCACAAGTCCCTCCGATTAAAAAGGATATAACCCCACAGGTTATGGCCTTATCCCTCCGATAAGTGTGATAGTGTAGTCCCAATGATAAAAGTGCTAAAGGAACCCTACACCATGCCTTGGGTGACCGTACGATGACCTATACCTATCCCTAATAAATCCTAGGGATCTGACTACCTACCCTTCAATGGTAGAGCTAGTCACCTCCTGCCAAGGATTACACTAAAGAATGAAAAGACCTTAGGAGTAGGTAAATAGCCTTAAGTACTTGCTCACCTTTCAAAATTCTTTTGCACCCCACATTGTTTTCAAAAAAACTTTCAAAAACAAGTTAACACTTCATAAAACGTTCGAACGAGAATTGTTATGAAGTTAAAACTTCTCTCTTCAAAAGAATTTCTAAACACACACCCTTTACACCAAAGTAAACAATTTTCCAAAAACGTACTGTGAGCTAAGTACTTAAGAGCCCGTGGACAACCACGTATGCGAAGGGTGCCTAAAACATTCCCTTCGCATAATTTACCTCCCGAACCCTCTTTTAAAATAAAGGTCTTTTTCCTGTTCTTTTCTGCCGATCCGTAGGATAAAAGAAAAGTCGGTGGCGACTCTTGCTTCCGCGACATTGTTTTCTAAAACAAAATAAAAGTCAGTTCTCCTACCGTATGATAGAACTGGCGACTCTGTTGGGGAGAAACTTAAAGAGAGGTTTACCTTAGGGATTTAGCTCACCCATGTTTTGAATTGTGTCTTTATTGATTTAATTTTAAGGCTTGCTTGGGTAAGATATTTATGTGAAAGTCCTAACCCGGACTGAGAGATAGGTAAGTGATAATAGATCATGGATGCTACATTAGCATGTACTAGTGTGGTTTAAGTGGTGGTCATAGTTCTTTTAGAACCCTCGTTGAAACTTTTGGCCATTAGGTAGCGAGGTGCCGGCTTTGGCATGACCCAAGGTTGGATGAAACTCGATGCTACATCCATTAAGACTTGACTCAAAGGAGACTTCGGTTCGTTCACTTAAGGACGTGTTGAGGTAGCCTACAAGAAGGGTCTGAGATATGGGAACCCCCTTAGAACTAGTTACTTTTCTAGGACAAGTTGAACAAACTTTCAGTGGGGAGGGTACCTTACCTAACTTCATGCAAGCCTTAAACCCTAGGACTTTTGCTTGACTTGTTTGTGTGTGTTATCTACTTGAGCATGACATCATAAGCATCGCATATCATAAAATAACAATTTCAAGGACTTTGGGATTTCATCTTCATCTCTATTTTGTAGGATCGTGGCCTTCTCTACTAAGGACTACATCCGCATCAACTTTCAAGAGACTCCCACTAAGCTCAAAGATTTGGTCTCAAAGGTTCCCGACAGTTCTCAGTTCACCAAGCAACATGATCATCTACTCAGCTTGGTCACTTCCGGTTTCGACATGGACCTCATGAGTATCTTGTTCCAATTCTTCGATCCGAGACATCACTGCTTCACATTCCATTATTATCAACTAGTGCCTACCCTAGAGGAGTTCTCTCAGCTATTGGGTATCCCTATCTTGGACCAAGTTACATTTACCGGTTTAGAGGCTACTCCGAAGCCTAAGGTTGTTGCAGCATCTCTACATCTGAAACGGGCTGACACTGTCTCTAATTGGGGAATCAAAAGTGGAGTCGAGGGTCTTCCTTCCAAGTTCTTGTTTGAGAAGGCTAAAACATTCTTAGACGCCATGAGTTACTATGCCTTCGAAGAAATAGTGGCTCCGTTGATCTACAGTTTGGTGTTTTTCCCTAATCCTGATGGGTTCATAGACATGCACACAATCAAGATATTCCTGACTCACAAACCGGTGCCTACCTTACTTGGAGATATCCTACATTCTCTTCACACTCGCACCACCATGCACCGGAGAACTCTCATGTGTTGCATCCCTCTACTACACAGGTGGTTTATTTCGCACTTGCCCATATCAGTACAGAACAACGAGTAAAAGTGTCCATGATCTCAGAGAATAATGTCACTCTCTCATGCTGACATTATTTGGTGTCCTCGATCTCAAGACAACCTTGTTATTATTAATCACTGTGGCGAGTTCCCTAATATGCCTCTTCTTGGCATTAAGGGAGGTATTACTTATAACCCGTCACTAGCTCTGCGTCGGTTCGGTTATGCTCGAAGAGACGGTCAACACGACATGCTTATTCAAGGAATTATGTTCGACTATATGAGTGATTCTCAATACTACCGCCGAAGATTCATACGATCTTGGAATAAGGTATACAAAATGAATATCCAGACATAGGGGCAGAAGAACTCTCTTCCTATGGAACCTTACCTTTCCAATGGGTGCGCACTCGCGCTCGAGACCTTGGCATGGCCTATCCAGCTGTCAAGCCAGTTATCATTGAGCCTGAATTTGAGGGCGATGTTCCTCAAGTGATAGTGCATCCTGACATGCCTACTGACCATGAAGAGCTACAGAAGTCCTGGATTCAGCTGAAAGAAGAAAGGGACACCTTCAAAATTCAGTTCCTCGCCGGTGAAAAGAAAATATTGGAGCTCACCAAACAGCTCCATGAAGAACGAAGGATCAACAACTATGTGGGCTCTAACGGGAAGCGACCATGGGAGACCTGGCCCAGCTTTTTCTTCCTCTACTTTAGTTTTGCTTCTATTTTCTTTGTAAGCCTTGAGCGGCATCAAACTCAAATTTCTAAGGCTAATTAAATTTTTTTTGTCTTATAGTTTAACGAGTTTGATTTCCCAAAATCCTTGAAAACATTGCATTCGCATGGGATGCATCATGACATTGCATAACAGGTTTCCACGGCGGATTTCTCAACTTCTCTTACTATTTATTTTAGCCATGGCTTCCGATCCAACTGTCGAAGCTCTTTAAGCACAGAATGTCGAGTTCCGAGAGGCAATCTTAGCCCTGATCAAGGGGCAAGCCAAACAGAAAGCTCTCCTGACCGAGAAGGAGAAGAAAGTTAGGAGCACTGTTACAAAGCTCCCACTTGCTGAAGCTATGGACACTTGGGACACCTTCATAGTAGGGTTCCTACTAGACATGTAACCCGTTCCTACTAGATATGTAAACCCTACTAGTAAATCGTTCGTCCTAGAAGAGCAAGAAAAGTCGACTCGGGCAAGGGAGTTCGGGCAATGCCTCTCCAGCTGTCCGAGCTTCACAGGGAGTCCGAATTGTCGAGCCTTAGGGGGATAATGTGCTGCAAGAAGGCTCCTTCGTAGAAGCTTTTCTGTCCGTGCCAGATACTCCGGTCAGGAAGAGGGGCAGGGGTTAGTAGGGGTTATATGCTTAATGGGGTTATATATCTAGTAGGGGTTATATGTTTACTAGGGACGTGCCAATATAACCCCTACTATATATAACTTTGGGGCATAAACCCTACTAGAAGGAGTTATGACCATTGTATGGGTTATGTTCATAGTAGTAGGGGTTATATGCTTAATGGGGTTATATGTCTACTCGGGGTTATATGTTTACTAGGGACGTGGCAATATAACCCCTACTATATATAACATCCTACTAGACATGTAACCCCTACTAGGAACATATTCCTTACTAGTCATAAACCCCTACTATGACCATTGTAAAGGTTATGTTCATAGTAGGGGTTACATATATAGTAGGGGTTCCTACTAGACATGTAACCCGTTCCTACTAGATATGTAACCCCTACTAGTAAACCGTTCGTCCAAGAAGAGCAAGAAAAGTCGAATCGGGCAAGGGAGTTCGGGAAATGCCTCTCCAGCAGTTCGAACTTCACAGGGAGTCCGAATTGTCGAGCCTGAGGGGGACAATGTGCTGCAAGAAGGCTCCTTCGTAGAAGCTCTTCTGTCCATGCCAGATACTCCGGTCAGGAAGAGGGGCAGGGGTTAGTAGGGGTTATATGCTTAATGGGGTTATATGTATAATAGGGGTTATACCATTAGTAGGGGTTATATGTTTACTAGGGACGTGCCAATATAACCCCTACTATATATAACTTAGGGGCATAAACCCTACTAGAAGGAGTTATGACCATTGTAGGGGTTATTTTCATAGTAGTAAGTTAGAGAAGAGAAGTTGATTTGGATGTGTTAGTGTTGATTGATAGTGGTGCGAGCCACAATTTCATCTTTCCTCAAGTAACAAATGCATTGGGGGTTAGAAATCACTCCTGAACCTGCCAGGAGCATCAAACTTGGAGATGGACATATGGCTAATTCTCAAGGGGTGTGCAAAGGAATTATAATGAAGATGGGTTATGTGAAGGTAGTCATTGATGTGTTGGTACTGGATCTGGGAGGATTGGATATGGTGTTGGGAGTCTCATGGATGCGAGGTATATATGTTTACTAGGGACGTGCCAATATAACCCCTAGGATTTCTCCAGAATGAACAAACAAAAGAAACGACAATTGTTGCTTTCTTAAGAGTTGACGATGAACGCATGAAAGTTTTTGAGAACTGTGTGAGGCAGATTCTTTTGTCATCGGGTTCTACTATATTCACAAAAATTGTAAATAAATGGAATACAACTTTAATAGGTTTGAGAAGAGAAGTTGAATTGTAAGAGCTCTTTGCAGAAGTTTTCAGCTAATTGTATCATAAACTTTGGTTCTTTTTAGGTCTCATGACATACTTCCGAGAGGTAACTGTACATACTCAAGAGTTGCTAGATTTACTTGAACAACAAAGGATGCAAATGGTAGTCCATATATAAGACCATATGAATTTGTGTGGCTCATATCCTTACATGACAAGACAACATTGTTTTTTGCAGTGACATAATCAACAATGGTGTGGTCTAGAACCAAACGAAGAAGCCTGTAATATTATAAATAAATTAGTTTTGAAGATAGTAATTTCATTCAAAATATGGTTTACAAATATGCATAACCTATTTAACAATGTTAAATCAACCTTCTCTAAAAATTTCTCAAACTTCGTCTGCAGCATCACAACGCACTGGCCATCACCAGTGTACCAGATACCTTGCAAATTGTTTATACCTTGACACCATTTGTAAACTAAAAGAGGTGGTGGTTCTGAATCTGCTGGCTTTACATATCGCCAGATATTGATCAAGATATGCATATATGCTTTTGCACCGAATGGTGAATGCAACATTGCTAATCAATTTTCATCGCGTGCATAATTGGTGTTGGTTTCTTGTTCCTGTTTGTCTTGGCTTTAAAACGGTAAACAAGTGGCTGGTTAGTTTTAAAACCATCCCATACCATTGCTTGGTGTTGTGGTGGATTTTGAAGTGATACGCATGTGCCGTATTAGATGTCACGTGTGGCGTCTCTTGCGGTACTTGTGTGCTCACTGATTTCTTGGAGGCGGTACTTGAGATGATCTTTGGCTTATCCCATCATGTCCCTTAATGGTTGCCTTGTATTAATTTCCCCGCACTTTTGCATGTTTTGCACCCTTTGGGAGGCACAAAACGTGGGCCGTGTGCGGAGTCATTAATACGAAGCTACTTGCCTTGTATTAATTTCCCCGCACTTTTGCATGTTTTGCACCCTTTGGGAGGCACAAAACATGCGCCGTGTGCGGAGTCATTAATATGAAGCTACTTGCTTTGTATTAATTTCCCCGCACTTTTACATGTTTTGCACCCTTTGGAGGCACAAAACGTGCGCCTTGTGCGGAGTCATTAATATGAAGCTACCTGCTTTGTATTAATTTCCCCGCACTTTTGCATGTTTTGCACCCTTTGGGAGGCACAAAACATGCATTGTGTGCGGAGTCATTAATACGAAGCTACCTGCTTTAAATTGATGCCCCGAACTTTTGCATGTTTTGCACCCTTTGGGAGGCATAAAACTTGCACTATGTGCGAAGTCATTAATGGATGCTACCTGGTTGATCCTGCCAGTAGTCATATGCTTGTCTCAAATATTAAGCCATGCATGTGTAAGTATGAACTAATTCAGACTGTGAAACTGCGAATGGCTCATTAAATCAGTTATAGTCTGTTTGATGGTATCTACTACTCGGATAACCGTAGTAATTCTAGAGCTAATACGTGCAACAAACCCCGACTTTTGGAAGGGATGCATTTATTAGATAAAAGGTCAACACAGGCTCTGCCTGTTGCTTTGATGATTCATGATAACTCGTCGGATCGCACGGCCTTTGTGCTGGCGACACATCATTCAAATTTCTGCCCTATCAACTTTCGATGGTAGGATAGTGGCCTACCATGGTGGTGACGGGTGACGGAGAATTAGGGTTCAATTCCGGAGAGGGAGCCTGAGAAAGGGCTACCACATCCAAGGAAGGCAGCAGGCGCGCAAATTACCCAATCCTAACACGGGGAGGTAGTGACAATAAATAACAATACCGGGCTCATTGAGTCTGGTAATTGGAATGAGTACAATCTAAATCCATTAACGAGGATCCATTGGAGGGCAAGTCTGGTGCCAGCAAACGCGGTAATTCCAGCTCCAATAGCGTATATTTAAGTTGTTACAGTTAAAAAGCTCGTATTTGGACCTTGGATTGGGTCGATCGGTCCGCCTTTGGTGTGCACCGGTTGGCTCGTCCCTTCTGCCGGCGATGCACTCCTGGCCTTAATTGGTCGGGTCGTGCCTTCGGTGCTGTTACTTTGAAGAAATTAGAGTGCGAAGAAGACGATGACTTGGCACTCTCTTATTCGTCAGTTCAAAATTCCGCGTACGATTTGTCCAAGTTAATGCTTTATTTGTTTTTTTATATATTTTGTTTCAGGGATATTGAAAATGAGTGTTTCGTCCCAGCGGCTAGTGCACTTTCCTTTCACCTTCAACGCACCGGTTCGAACCTGGCCAGGGACATTTGTTTTTTTACTTCTTTGTTTCCAGTTTTCTTCTTGTTCTCTTAATTAATTAGTTAGTAATAATAATTAATATAATTAGTAGTTAATTTGGATAATTAAAACTAACCCTAGGATTAACTAGCAATGAAATAGGATTAGTCATTTAATTAATTTTCATTCTTAACTTAATTAGGTCATTTAATTAATTTAATTTAATTAGGTTTAATTAGTTAATTTAATTTAGAAAAAACATAAAATAAATTCACAAAAATATTAATAACTCACTAACCGACTTTCCGATTTTAACGATTTTTCACCGATAATTAAGATAATTAATTAGGATTAATTGGACATAAGACTTAGGTCGATTTCTGTTGATTCTCCCGATTTTATCTTAAACTCATTTTTTTATCGTTTTAAGCGTATTTTCTACACGCGTTCATACATACATTTTTGCGCGCCGTTTTTGCCCGAATAAGGGTTTGTAAAATTAGGGTTAGACTTGCACTTTAATGTTCTTTAATTCTGCATTTAATTTTCAATATTCATGTATCTGCGAAAGCCTTGTAATAGACTTAGGTTTTACTTTTCGCATTTTACTTTTTTGCACCTCCTTCCCAATTTTTGGATAATGTACCCCCATCCCCGAAGCGATGTAATAGCGTAGGCCCATTTACTTTCCGCACCTTTAATTTTTGCAAATATAACTGTTGTGGTTAGTAATTTAGGGAGTGCAAAGATAAAAAAGAAATTGAATTCAAATAACTCTAAACAAGATAAATTTCGAATACAAAACACTTTCACACACGCACCCCCTTGGGTATACACCTCTCTCGGTTGCCTTTCGGATTAACGGTCGTTCCTGGCGTAGTGGAACCCTAAAAGCAATGGTAGCCTAACAGAAGTTAATCACTAGTCCCTTCGATCAAAAGGACACAACCCCACGAGTTGTGGCCTAGTCCCTCCGATACAAAGTGATTAACTTAGTCCTTTCGAGATATTGCTAAGGGTACCCTTACTCATACCTTGGGCGGTCGTACGTTGACCCACGTCTGTCCCTTACAAATCCTAGGGTCCTGACTACCTACCCGTCAATGGTAGGGCCAGTCGCCTCCCACTTAGGAACGCAAAGAACAGTACAAAGACCATTAGGGTAGGTATTGCACTTAGGTACTTGCTCAATCTTTCAAAACAACTTTCTAAATACACCTCACAATTTTCAAAAACAAACTCAACGTAACACTTTGTACCAACACCCGAAACGAAGGGTTAATTCAAAGTTAAAAGTTTAGTTTCAAACACACTTTTGCACACAAGTCTTTTGAAAATAAACATACAAAACGAGCTAAGTACCTAAGAGCCCGTAGAGAACTATGGATGTGAAGGGTGCTTTACACCTTCCCTTCTTACCTCCCGGACCCAAAACTATTTTTCAAAGGTCTTTTCCTGTTCTTTTAGCCTTTCCTTAGGATAAAATAAAAGTCGGTGGCGACTCTTTCTATCCGCACATTTCAAACGAGAAATAAAAAAGTCAGTTCTCCCACCGTATTACACCATTATACGCATTTATTATTACATGAACATATATAAACTATTTGTAATATAACCGAGTATTTTAAGACAATATACTTTGATAAAAATTCTTGGATAACATGAATGTTTTCATTGATCAACAATTTTGAGTCACTCCAACCATTAGAAATTGATGTAAAAACACATAAAAATTGAAAGAATCATATGCTATGGAGTATGAAAATGCAACTTTTGCAAGAATATTTCTTACCTGTATGAAAACGAATTTGGAGGTAGCATTTCCATTGAATTTGCTAGATAATTATTTTATAATTATAATGGGATGTATGTGACCATGAGCTCGACATAGCCCCACAGGGTGGTGGTCGACCCGTTGAACCCCTGTAGGTTGGAACCAATGTAGGGAGCCAGGTGGCGCCTGTACAGTTGGTAACTACTAGAAATCTATTATCCCACATTCGCAATTGATCAAGGCCAGATCTTGGCACATTTCAAACTAGTAATATTGAATAATAAAAATAAAATAATAATATAATTTAAAAAATAAAAAAATATTTATTAATAAGAAAGAAATTATAAAACCTATAGAACACACTTGTCTTTTGTATTACACAACATGAGTTCTATTATAGACCCATAAGGTGGTGGTCGACCCGTTGAATCCCTGTAGGTTGGAACCAATGTAGGGAGCCAGGTGGCGCCTGTCAAGTTGGTAACTACTAGAAATCTATTATCCCACGTTTGCAATTGATCAAGGCTAGATCTTGGCACATTTCAAACTAGTAATATTGAATTATAAAAATAAAATAAAAATATAATTTCAAAAATAAAAAAATATTTAGTAATAAGAAAGAAATTATAAAACCTATTGAACACACTAGTCTTTTATGTACACAAGTGTTCTATTATCGATCCAATGTGTTCTATGGGAACAAAATTTCCTAAAATCCACATTAAATGGTAACTTGACCATTATTATAGTAATTGTCATTTAATTGTCTTTAAGATCTATGAAAATAAAATTTTTAATTGAAATCTCAAAAAATTGGGTTTCCAGTACATACCATAAAAAGACTTTTCAAAAGAAATTTACCTTTTATAAATTCTAACATTATTTATTTTATTCTTTATTCTTTTATTTTTTTCAATTATTATTTCTCAATTCCTTTTTAAACTTTAGTAATATTGAATAATAAAAATAAAATAATAATATAATTTAAAAAACATCAATTCCACAAATCCACATACTCAGCAAAACTCAAGAAGACATCATTAAACAATCTCAATCACAATTAGCACAACGACATAATATACATCAACACATAAACTCAACAAAGTGTGTAAGTGCGACTCGACGCAACGACACAACTTATGCATGTGGTACCAACTCTGTTATCCTTCGGACCTGCCGATGTCTATCTCTCAGACGAATAACCATAAAAGCCCGTTCTCTAAGCTTTCAGACCCCCTCTCTGAGCCTGGGACAAGCCACTAGCCTCCACGAGACTAGCAGACATTGCCTCTTGACATTCAAATGATGCAGTGTGCAAACTCAACAACAATACATGCAATTAAGACCCCCTCTCTGAGACTAATATACATGTATATCTCAATAATTTAACTCTATGAATTAACATCAACAATTGCACACTATGCATCAAATAATCATCTCAAACATATCTCCTATAACATTTAGCACATAAGCATATTATGTTATTCACATCATCAACAATTAACCACATACATATACCGAAACAAGTATCATGCATATACATAGCATAAAGCCACTCATCGTCTCCAAAACATATTCATACACACATAATTACCAATTAGCAATTATATTTACAACTCAAAGTAACACTAGTAAATATACTATCTCATGTTAATTTAATTAGTTGCCAAAAATATATAAGGGGAAACACAACTCTACCCACATCTCCTAATCCACGAATTCACGCCCTCCGTCTACTCATTAAAATGCTCGCAAAACAATATAATCGACAGTGTAATATTTCATTTTCAGTATAAATATTCAAGCCTAAAACCCAATTCTGGTCACCCAAATGCCGCAATTTCGAAAAACTAACGCAACCAAATTAATTTACTCGTTAAACTTAGCTACCACGTCCATTTTCATTAAATTCCGGGCAACTAATTTTACCGCCTAAATCGACTAATCGGACTGAACGATACTATTTTCACTTATTTCTAACCTAACCGACTCATCGCCGATTCAAAGTTACCGGCTTAATTGTTATTCACTTACTAACCAATTAATACGGCTCCAGTATTGATCTACCTCTATTCCGAACTAATACTAAATTATGTGCTTCATTAATTATTTCTCTGTACTTGTTGATCGGTAAAATAGCAAGTGTACTATTTTGCCTTATAGTGATAATAGGGAATTCTCCCCAGATATCAATCTCGAGGACTGCGTGTGTTATCGAGTTTAACTTTTAATTCAATTAAACAAAAACTTAATTTAGGGGTTTTGGTTTATGCGTAAAACAAGAATAATAACTTAAAAACTTTTAACAAGAATGAAAAACATGCCAGGGTAGGTGTGTCTATTAACACTGTAACAACTCTGATTCCTAATTGTACAAAATATTTGCATGTCAATTACAAGTTCTCAAGGGTGTCTACTCCTAAGTCCTTAGTGAGAAGACTTATGAACCTTCATCATAAACCCTAAGTCCTTAGAGGCTTACAAAGAAATCACGCCTTATATTATCAAGAATTAACCTGGTTATTATATGGTATCCCTAGTCCTAGGTGATATCGAATATAGCATAATCATACAAAAACCTTAACAACGGCGGTCCATCCTATTTGTAAACCGTGAATCAATCCCTATTGGTCCGACGGGGAAAACATTAAGAACATAGTACGATTAAATTAAACATACAAACAATATCATATTAAAAAGATGAAATCAGATTCATTACAAATGTTAATCAGGACCACCCCCCTAGCATTGGGGGGTTTAGCCTCTCATAGTATTCAAAATATAAGCAATCATATATTTAGACATTACAAAAGGAATGGATTCTTCGATCTACAATTGCTTCCGCGCATGAATGGAAGACCTTCGATCAAACTCGCAATACTAACCATTCAAAACAAGGAAACTTCTAGACTCAAAAATAAACTCTTAAAGTCTCCCATAATACACAAAATCAATCTTCAAGGACCACCCGAAATGTCACCATTCCAACTCACATATCTAAGGAACTCACGTCCAACGGTCCAAAACTCTTTCTTAGAAGACTAAGCATACACTGCTCTAACTTCATTACTGACAATACAAAACTCGGATACATAACCCGACCTCCTTTACCTCCTGAAGCGAACCAATATCACCAATGAACACAACAACAACTCTTGCAGCTACTCATGAGAGTACTGTTCGAACATTCCAAAATCGTACCTAACGCATTTGTCACACTATCGACATCGTCAAATACTTGTCATGACTACACCTCGTTCTAAAAACAATCGTCTGAGTATCTTCAGCCTTCACATGAACCTGTTGATAACCAGACATCAAACTCAATCTCACTAGATACACAAGCTCCAATTGACTGATCTATCCAATCATCAGTCCTCATAAATGGATACTCGTCCTCAATATCCACCTCGTTCCTTTGTCTAAAAACGACCTACAAACTCGAGCAACTTTTGTCTTCTTAACAACACAACAGGTGCACTCCACTGCGACCCATTCTACTAATAAACTTCTTCTCAAACAAATCTTCAAGTTGACTCTTCAACTCCATAAACTCAGAAGCAGACATCCCTTATGGATACTGTGATACGATGGGAAGAGAACTGACTATTTTTGGAATGCTGGTTCGAGTAGGTAGCACCGTCGTTGGAGTTTGAGGGTCAATTCGATTAAGGGACGTGTGGTCACTAAAGCAATGTTAGGACGCCTTAGCGGTAACCCTAATGTCTTAGATCATTTTTCCGAGGCAACCGTTTCGAGGCAACTATGATCTTTGGACAAGAGTGTGACCTCTAAAACTTCCTATACTCAATGACCACGTTCGAAGGCAACCAAGTGAGGTGTACCCTAAGAGTGCGCATGTGTGAGTGTGTTATTTTCAGTTATTTATCTTTGTACATGTCAATGGTTATCTATGTTGATTTTAGGTTCAAACATTCGATCTTGTCATGCATTCTCTATTATCAAACATCTAACAGTTTATAAGTTGTGGAAATTAAATTGCCGAAATTAAACTAACTATTACAAGGCTCGGGTATTTACATCGCCAAAAGCAACCCTTGAAATTAAAATGCGGAAAGTAAATAAAGCGATAAAAATAGTAAAGGTCCTGATTAAAGCTATTACATTCCGGAAGCAAGTACAATAATATGATAAATGGATCTCGTGCGGAAAATTAAATCGGGTGCATTCTAGTTTTTTAGGGTTTTAACCCTTTTTTGAAAGAAAGCATTGTTTGTTATTTTTGAATTTATGGAAAAAATTAATTAAGTTAAATATTAAATTAATAAAAATGATATTTTTGGATTTTTGATATTTAAAGAAATAAAAATAAATTAATCAAAGTTAGTAAAACCTAATTATCTAAATTAATTTTAATTATTTGCAAAAGATATTAAAGTTATTTCCTAATTAAACTAAATTAATTAAATTAGTATTTATTAACAAAAATAAAAATGCTGAAAATTAATTTAATGAATAAAATATATTTTTTGGTTTTTTTTATTTTATGAGGAAAAAAGTTTTGATTGGTTAGTAAAATAATAAAAATAATTAATCAAACAAATAAATAAAATAAATAAAGATAAAGAAATACTCAGGGGGGTTTTGGGCCCAAATTGGAGGTGAGATTAGCAGTTGGATGGCCCAAACGAATTGGCCCTTTGTTGACCTTTCCTGATTCTCTATTGCACGTTGACTAGGGAACATGATGCACGTCCCATTTGGACCACCAGATCTGGCCTGGGGCCATCTGGCGCTTTGAGATTTGAGGGAGTATGATGGGCTTCCACTATTTGTTTGCACTTGATTGCATAATAATACAAAAGAAAATGTAAAGCGCTGGAGGCAGGGATCGAACCCCTGACCTCCAACCAACAATGCCTTGAGAACGCTCCCCTTGACCACTGGACCATTACGCTTTAATTGTTAGTAAAATGCAAACTAATCATAATATAACAAAAACAAATTAATGGATCAGAAAAAAATAAAAGCGCGCTATATTTGAAACAACCAATGGGAGGGAGACGCGTCATCGTCTTCTTCGTTGGAACCTGGTTATTTACCTGTGGATTTATATCCGCAGCTAAATGCGCATGGTCATCCTAAAATCTATCCTAGGCCATAGAAATTGATTCTAAGACCATAGTCATGCTCGTCTAGGCCTCCTGATTACATCCATGTCCATTAATTGTACTGATTTTGCCTGAAAATAAAACGCCCAAAAACAAAGACCAAGAACCCTAGATTCGGCTAGGGGGTTACAGGCTATATAAATACAATCAAATAATGCAGAAAGTTTAGAAATTGCACAAGGATCATGAATATGCCAATAATTTGTCAAAAAAAGCAAGAACATGAGGATACGATTTCGAGTACAGGGAGGTTTTTTGAGAGACTTACAGCGCGATTGAGAGGGTATGAGAGTGTGCTTTTGATTGCTTTTGACTCAGTGGATGTCCAGCAAGTGAATGGTGTTGAGATTTTTTGTTGAAACTGCCTCTAAGCACGATTTCAGATTCAAGCTTTTTTCAAGTTTTCTCAAGTTTGGTTTTTGTGTTCTTGCAGCTTCTAACTTCTAATTTGTGTGCCTTTGCATTGTATATGTATGCTGCATTGGATTAGGTTAAGTTTTGTATCTTGAATCTTTGTGCATTGATGTTTGGAGATATGATTTGATTCACCATTGAAAACCTTCCAATTTGGTCGAAAATCCAATATTTTTGTACATGAAAAGCTTGATACGGATTTGATCATGTCATTGATGATGATTAGGTCCTGAAAATAGAAAAAGATCCCATGTAATCAAGTTTTGGGATTTTATTTGATTTAAATTGATTTAAAATGAATTAATTCAATAAAAAATCCAATAAAATAGAAAAATTGATAAATGGACATAAGGCTGAAGCTAGGACACGTGTGTAGTGTGACAAGACCAAATCAAGTGGAAAAGAATGGGGCCCTTTGACAAAATTTGAAGTTTTGGGGATAGTTGACTTTTGGCAATTTTGGAAAAATGCCAAACTTCAACAATGCACAACTTCTTCAATTTTGAACTTTTGGAAGTTTTCTTTGACTTTTTATAAAGATTGAGATGTTCTCTAACCAACCCTTTTGGTATCAGCTCATTTTGATATTCCATGCTCAAGTTATAAGCTTTGGAAAAAAAGGTGTTTTTGTTGACTTTCAAAAATGACCTATAATGTCCAAATTTGTAACTTTTTGTGCGTGCATTGCTTGATCTTGGGGTATGAATATGGATTGTAGGAAATTTCATCCTATTCAAAATGAGCTTTGGATGGGCCATTTCTCATAAAGTATGAGAAAGTTATGCTTGGTCAAAGTTGAGTTGACTTTTCCTACAAAACCCTAATTTAACAACTTTTGAATCTTGATGAATTTTGAGCAATCCTTGATGAATAATGGTCAACCATTGATCAAATGATGAAATATCCTTCAAAATGAGAATTTTGACAAAAAATCTTGAAGTTTGACTATTTGTAGGTCACAGTTGACTGTTGCCCTAGCACAATCGATTTTTGGACCTCTTGAGCAATTGACTGACCAAACTTCCTCTGCAAGGCTTGAAATTTGACATGGATTATCTTGAGAGAATATTAGGATATTGGGGGAGCACTTGAGGTCATTTGGATGTAAGGACCTTGATGCAACACAAAACCCTAATTTGAGGTTGACTGCCTTAGGAGATAGCTTGACTGTCCAACTCTTGAGCAATCTTGAGCCACTTGTAGATTTTTCTTGCAATGTTTTGAGAAATATGGGAGGGAAAATTTTTGGGTACAACAGCTTCCCCTGTTCAATCTTCTTAAATCTGAGGATAAAGATTGGCTTTCGGGCCTTTCGTGATCCGAAGGTGGAAGATGATTGAACACTAGAGTGCCCAGAAATTTGCACTCGCATGAAGTGGTATCAGCCTGGTGATGTCGGGAATGGGCTTACAGATGCCATTTGGAGAATGTTGATAGGAGGCCTGAACTTTGACTGGAATAGGACTAAGGGAGATCTTATCGTCGATCTGACTGAACCAGAGGAGGTCTTGGACTAACTTTGACTGGATCGGCATCAGAAAAATCTTTAGGAATCGATTTAACTGGACCAGAAAAGGTCTTGGATTAACTTTGACTGGATCGGCATCAGAAAAATCTTTAGGAATCGATTTAACTGGACCATACAAGGTCTTGAAACATTTTGACTGGATCGACATCAGAAAAATCTTTAGGAATCTATTTAACTGGACTAGACAAGGCCTTGGAAAATTTTGTCTGGATCGGAATCAGAAAAATCTTTAGGAATCGATTTAACTGGACCAGACAAAAGTCTTGGAATATCTTTGACTGGATCGGCATCAGAAAAATCTTTAGGAATTGATTTAACTGGACCAGAAAAAGGTCTTGGAAAATTTTGACTGGATCGGCATCAGAAAAATCTTTAGGAATCGATTTAACTGGACCAGACAAAGGTCTTGGATTAACTTTGACTGGATCGGCATCAGAAAAACCTTTAGGAATCGGTTTAACCGGACCAGACAAGGTATTCGAATGTCTTCAACTGGAATACGAATTATGGAGATCTTATCGGTGATCTGACTGAACCATAGAAGGTCTTGGATTGACTTTGACTGGATCGGAATCAGAGAAATATTTAGGAATCGATTTAACTGGACCAGACAAGAGTCTTGGAATAACTTCAACTAGAATACGAATCAGGGAGATCTTATCGGCGATCTGACTGAACCAGAGGAGGTCTTGGATTAACTTTGAATGGATCAGCATCAGAAAAATCTTTAGGAATCGATTTAACTAGACCAGACAAGAGTCTTGGAATAACATCAACTGGAATATGAATCAGAGAGATCTTATCAGCGATCTGACTGAACCAGAGGAGGTCTTAGATTAACTTTGACTGGATCGGCATCAGAAAAATCTTTAGGAATCGATTTAACTGGACCAGACAAGAGTCTTAGAATAACTTTGACTGGATCGGCATCAGAAAAATCTTAGGAGCGATTTAAATGGACTAGACAAGAGTCTTGGAATAACTTCAACTGGAATACGAATCAGGGAGATCTTATCAGCGATCTAACTGAAGCAGAGGAGGTCTTTGACATAGCTGAGAACTTAACTACATCTTTCCTGAAAGGTAAAGGTCAGTCATATGCAATGCATGATATGGATCAAGCAATGATGTTTTCAAAATAAATGAGATTGTGTGGTATGATGCGTATATGCATGTATTATGATGTATGGAAATGTAATGTTTTAGTTGGGGAAAATAAATCCCGGACAGATGTTGGAGAATAGAGTTGAATTCTTCGCTCCCGCTGGGGATGGTGAACGAAGAGAAGTACGAGAATAAACCTGCAGGAGAAGATAACTTCGTTGGGGAATAAACTGATGAGGAGATTACTCTGTGGGGTAGAGGTGCTCTGCCGAGGACTCCACTGATAAGCTCTGCTGGGGATGGATTATCGTTGCTGGTGATACTGAATCTGTTGAGGATTGAATTCTTGTTTGTGAAAGGAAAGGACTCCGTTGGGGATGATCTTTTAGTTGTGACTTGCTGGGGATAACCCTTTAGACTCTTATGGGGATAATCTTCTGAATTCTGTTGGGAATGATCCTTTGAATTCGGCTGGGAAGATTTATTTTTGTACTCCGTTGGGGATAAACTTCCAAAGTCTACTGGGGATAATGCTTCAACTCCGTTGGGGAAGATTTTTAGACCGCGCTGGGGAAATATTGACTCCACTGGGGGGTATCTTGTATTCTGCCAGGGAACATTCTTATACTCCGTTGGGGAATATTAAGACTGCCGGGGATATCAAGCCTTTTTTAGTGCTGATGGTAGATAAACTCTGCTTGGAGAGAGTATTGCTGATCCGTTCAAAGTTGCAAGTCTTAGTTGGGGAGAGCTACCATTACTGACTTGCTCTGCGGGGAGTGAAGGTATCTGAGTCATATTATTCAACTGAATCTCCTTGGTACCTGGTGGACAGAGCAACTATACAGCTTGGACAATTCTATTACCCCTGTTTCTGATATTACCAGTAATTCGTCTTTTGTTTCGAATGTAAATATTTACGAGCAGCAATTAATGTCAAATGCATATATCAAAAATGAACATTGGACGTTTTTTGCAAAACAAAACAGATAAAGGAAAAATAGTTTGAAATTTCTTTGAAAATGAATTGTATTGATTTTGAAGTTTGGCCTGTAAATAGGCGTTTTTGTACAAGAGGATGACGTCTTAGTAAGAGAACGCCGCCGAATAATAGAATTTATACAATTTGTGAAAAGAAAACAAAACAGCTATGTGAATAATCCCACTGGGTTCCAACTCTGCTATTGCCTTTATGTCCTCGAGCATGTCATCACTTTGCTGCTTGGTTGAGGACGAATCAGATTGATTAGTGTCGTCCGAGCTTGGTAGTTGATACCGAAGTCTGGATGCAAGGTGATCCAATGTGACATAGTGTTACGCTTTGATCCCTAATTTTTGCCTGGACCGCCCTTTCGGGTTTTCAGTCCACCGGGATACCCTTTTTTGCCCAAGCCGCCTTTTCAGGTTTTCGACTTGCCAGGTGTACAGATTTTTCATTTTCATCCCTTATTTTTTCCCGAACCCTTTTGGTTCGCCGGGAAGCCCTTATTTTTTCCTAGGCCAGTCAACCTAGCGGGTCTTTGATTATGCGTAGTATCTTTTCACTATGTCTGCATTGATGGGGTGAGGAAGGTCGTCACCATCCATGGTGGTTAGAATCATAGCTCCTCTTGAGAAAATGTTCTTAACCACAAATGACCCTTCATAAGTAGGGGTCCATTTGCCCATGGGATCACCTTGAGGTAAGATAATGCGCTTGATAACCAGGTCCCCAACTTGATATTCTTGCCGTCTAACTTTCTTGTTAAATGCCTTGATCATGCGTTTTTGGTACGTATGACCATAATAAATAGCAGTAAGTCTCTTTTCGTCGATTAGGTTTAGCTGATCAAGTCGGGTCTGAATCCAGTCATCTTCGCTCAAACCTGCATCCTTCATGATCCGAAGAGAGGGTATCTGAACTTCAATGGGCAAGACTGCCTCCATGCCATATACCAATGAATAGGGTGTTGCCCCTGTTGATGTCCGCGCTGAGGTACGGTACCCATGAAGAGCAAATGGTAACATCTCGTGCCAGTCTTTGTATGTCACTGTCATCTTTTGCACAATCTTCTTAATGTTCTTATTAGCCGCTTCAACAGCCCCATTCATCTTCGGTCGGTAAGGAGAAGAGTTGTGATGCTGTATCTTGAATTGCTTGCAGAGCTCGGTGATCATCTTATTGTTGAGATTGGTACCATTGTCCATCATGATCCTCTCTAGTACACCGTATCGACAGATCAGATTGTGCTGAATAAACCGTGTCACGAATTTCTTGGTTACAGTAGCATAGGAAGATGCTTCAACCCACTTCATAAAGTAATTGATAGCTACCAGGATGAAACGATGCCCGTTGGATGCCGTAGGTCTGATCTCGCTGATCATATCAATGCCCCATATTGCAAAAGGCCAAGGTGTCGTCAAGACGTTTAGAGGGATTGGAGGTATGTGTACTTTATCAGCATAGACTTGACACTTGTGACATGTCCGAGAATACTGATAACAGTCAGCTTCCATTGTGGACCAATAGTATCCTGCCCGAAGGATTTTCTTTGCCATAGTGTCTCCACTGGAATGAGTCCCGAAAGTACCTTCATGTAACTCTGCCATGATCCTTTCTGCTTCATTCTTATCCACACAACGCAGTAAGGTCGAATCGTGATTACGCTTGTAAAGGATGCCATTGCTGGTGAAGAATTTTGCCACGAACCTCCTCAGAAACTTCTTGTCATTAACAGATGCACCCTCGGGGTATTCTTGAGCCTCAAGGTACCTCTTTACTTCATGAAACCATGGCTTTTCTGTTACCTCTTCAGTCTCAATATCACAGTAATGTGCAGGTTCATTCGATCTTTCGATGATGATCCAGGGAGCCTCGTTGTCCCAATTGACTTTGAACATAGAAGACATTATAGCCAGCGTGTCTGCTAACTGATTCTCCTCTCTCGGGAAGTGTTCAAAGGTTATCTCCTCGAAATGGGGAAGCAGCGTCAATACATACTCCTTGTAAGGAATAAGATTTGGGTGTTTCGTATCCCACTCGCCTTTGATCTGACTGATCACGAGAGCGGAATCTTCGAAGACACTCAAGAACTTGATCCTTAGGTCAATAGCTGCTCGAAGACCCATGATGCATGCTTCATACTCCGCCATATTGTTGGTGCAGTTGAAACATAGTCGGGCGGTGAATGGAGTATGAGAGCCTTTAGGAGATATGATCATGGCGCCAATGCCATTACCCAAAGCATTTGATGCTCCATCAAAGTACATAGACCATCAGGATCCTTCCTCAGGTCCTTCATCCGGTCCAGGTGTCTCACAATCAGTTACCAACATGATATTCTCGTCCGGGAATTCAAAGTTCATAGACTGGTAATCATCCACTGCCTGATGTGCCAAATGGTCTGCCAACACACTTCCTTTGATTGCCTTTTTGGTCGTGTACTGGATGTCATACTTAGTCAAGATCATCTGCCATCTCGCTATTCTTCCGGACAATGCAGGCTTTTCGAAGATATACTTGATTGGATCCATCTTTAATATCAACAGAGTTGTGTAAGTCAACATATACTGTCTTAGTCGGTGAGCAGCCCATGCCAAAGCGCAACAAGTTTTCTCGAGCAGTGAGTATCGGGTCTCACAATCGGTAAACTTTTTGCTAAGGTAATAAATAGCATGCTCTGTTCGGCCAGACTCGTCATGTTGACCCAGCACACACCCCATTGAGTTGTCGAGTACTGTCAAGTATAAGATCAAAGGTCTCCCTTCAATTGGAGGCATCATAATAGGTGGCTCTTGGAGATACTCTTTGATCATTTCGAAAGCAGCCTGACATTCATCGTTCCAACGTACCACTTGGTCTTTCTTCAGTAGCTTGAAGATTGGCTCACAAGTAGCAGTCAGGTGCGAGATGAATCGGGCAATGTAATTTAGTCGTCCCAGAAAGCCCCTGACTTCTTTCTCTGTTCTGGGAGTTGGCATTTCCTATATGGCCTTCACTTTGGTAGGGTCCACTTTAATACCTTTATCGCTTACGACGAAACCCAGCAGTTTACCAGATCTCACCCTGAAGGTGCACTTGTTCGGGTTTAACCTCAGTTTGTACAACTTCAGCCTGTCAAACAGCTTCTGCAGATGGTCAAGGTGTTCCTCCTCTGTTTGGGACCTTGCAATCATGTCGTCGACGTATACTTCAATCTCATGATGGATCATGTCATGAAACAAAGAAACCATGGCACGCTGATATGTTGCCCCAGCATTCTTTAATCCAAAGGGCATGACCTTATAACAAAAGGTACCCCATTGAGTAACAAAGGTTGTCTTCTCCATGTCTTCGGGAGCCATCTTGATCTGATTATAACCGGAGAAACCATCCATGAAGGAGAATACCTTGTGCTGAGCGGTGTTGTCAACCAGAACGCCGATATGAGGCAGAGGGAAATCATCCTTGGGACTTTCCCTGTTCAGATCCCTATAGTCGACACACATTCGAACCTTACCATCCTTCTTCGGTACAGGAACCACGTTGGCCACCCACTGTGGGTAAGAAGTAACTTCTAGGAAACCGGCGTCAAACTGTTTCATAACTTCAGTCTTGATTTTCTCAGACATCTCTGGGCGCATTCGGCAAACCTTCTGTTTCACCGGAGGATGGTCTTCCTTGGTAGGCAGGCGGTGAACCACAATATCAGCATCCAACCCAGGCATATCTTTGTAAGACCAGGCAAAGATCTCAACATAGTCATGCAGCATCTGAATCAACCGTTGCTTCACACTAAGCTCCAGATTTGCACCGATCTTAACTTCCTTCTTGTCTATCTCCGTACCCAGATTCACTGTTTCCACCGGCTCTTCATGTGGCTGTATAGCCCTCTCCTCCTGGAGTAGCAGTCTTGCAAGTTCACTAGGCACTTCACAATCATCTTCACCTTCATCTTCGGCTAAGTTGATCAAATTTTCGAAGTCATAACCGGCAGTAGCAGAGTCGTTACCAGTAGGATCCAGAGTGGACGTAGACCTGTATATGTGAGTGTGTGTAAAATAGCTGTTTTGAAATATATAATAAAAGAAAAACAAGGAGCGCAAAATTTGAAATGCAAGAACGTCCAATGCTTTTATTAATGATATATGAAAATGACACACATAAAGCCCTCACAAATGAAGCCACGGTGCCCCGGGTAAGACATCGGGCCGTAAAGTTTAAAACATTGTCTGTTACAAATTCAGAATAAAAAGTTTCATTACTGGGGGATAACAGAAACATGCATAGAATCCTTCGCTGTCCAGTTGCTTAATCCACCGTTGGCAGTCGGGTATATCTAATTGTCAATGTTAAACTCTTCATCATCGTCATCCCTGATAGCATTCACCCCTGCATCTTGTTTAGGGTTTTCTGGTGCTCCAAACTCGATCTCCTTAGCATCAATGAAGTCCTGTACCTTGTTCTTCAAATCCCAACAATCATCTGTATCATGCCCCGGGCTATCAGAGTGAAAAGCACAGCGGGCATTAGGGTTGTACTTTGGTGATGTTGTATTTGGATTCTTCGGGGCTTCCCTTGGCATCACCAGATTAGTTTTCAATAACTGCGGCAGAATCTGAGACAAAGTCATGCTAAGACGGGTGAATTGCCTTCGAGGTCTCTCGTCCTTTTGTTGATTGTTGTGCTGAGCAGCACCAGCAGGTCTTGAAATAACAACCGCATTAACAGCTTGGCGGCGTTCAGGTCTACTCCGGCTTTTCGAACTGTAGACAACACTTGACTCTTTCTTAAAGGGCTTCTTCTCGGTGCTTAATGAAGCACCCTTTTGTATCTTACCATCCTTAATACCAGCCCCAATCCTCTCACCGGTCATTATCAGCTCTGTAAACCCAGCTGAAGAGCTTCCGATCAGATGGTTGAAAAATGGACCAGACAAGGTCCCCAAGAACATATCCACAAGCTCCCGATCAGCCAAGGGTGGTTGCACTCTTCCGACGAGGTCCCTCCACTTCTGAGCATAATCTTTGAAACCTTCACACGTTCCCATAGACATACCCTGGAGTTGGATACGCGTAGGAGCGAGGTCAGAATTGTATTGATACTACCTGTAGAAAGCAGTAGCCAAATCCTCCCAACTGCGGATACTGGTTCCGTCCAACTGATAAAACCATTCAAGCTGACTCCCTGAGAGACTGTCTTGAAAGAAGTGGATCCATAAGTTCTTATCAGTGGTGTACGACTGAATCTTCCTTACATATGACCGGAGGTTCAACTTCGGACAAGAAACTCTGTCATACTTAGCAAAGGTTGGTGCCTTGAACTTGTGGGGAATCACCACCCCAGATGATAGACCTAAATCACCAAAGTCCAGACCAGGCACTTTCTGAACTTCCATCGCACTCAACGGTCCTCCAATTGTTTGTATCTATCCTCATCAGGAGGATACTGGTCTTCGTCGAAGTCCATCTCGTTGTCAGAGACCACAAGGCTAGGAGCCCTCCTTTCTTCTTGACTATCTTTCCCTCCAGATGAGGTGGTCAAATCAACTTCATCCCGTAGCCTGTTTCCAAACCTATGACCTGTGTTAAATAGGACAATCCTCTTCTTCTTCTTCTTCTTCTTCTTCTTCTTCTTCTTCTCTTTCAGAATCAGGGTCTTCAGATCCTGCTGACCCTTAGCTAGATTCATGAACAACTCTTGAAATTGGGCATTCTAGGCCTGTAGGGCCTTGATTGCTTGCTCGGTGGATGGTTCAGCAGACATGATAAGTGCTGAAATAAACAGCGAAGAAGATAAGAGACCTGTAATGGGTACCTGTTATGGAGTGCATGGGATGCAATGCGTATGACATGATTTCAAAGACAATCGAGAGATTCAAATTTGTAAACCAGAAAGGAAACACACTTTATTAGATAAAGTTTGAAATTCAAATTGTTCAACTGATGCCCTTAAGGCGTTACAAGAAAGGAAATACTGAAAAGTAAATAAAACTGAAATGGAAATAATCAAAGGCCAATCAATGCTCCCATGGTCACTTCTTGTCGGTGCAGACATAGTCATTGAGAATCCGCTCGTTCTCCAGTTGTCTAGTCAACTTCTGGATCTTCTGCTCTTTCTTGTTAAACCTTTCTCGGTAAGAGTCTCGTTCTTCTCTCAGCTGCATCCAAGATCTCTTTAGTGCCCCAATGTCAGTGGGCATATGAGGATGAAGGATGGTTGGAAGAACCCCTTCTTCATTAGCAACTTCAACAATGATAGGCAGGACTGCTTCATACGTCATACCCAACTTTTGGGCACGGATACGAACCCATATGAGATATGGCTCCATCGGAAGTGAAGTCTTTAGACCCAGCTCATGTGGATCAGATTTGTGAACTCTATCCCAAGCCCTTATGAATCTGCGGAGTTGCTCGTCGCTATCCTTCTGAAAATCAAAGATGATACTAGGCATTAGCAGCTCACGAGGTCCTTCTCTTCTAGCACGCCCAAACTGACGTAAGGCCAAGCATGGATTGTAAGAAATTCCTCCACAGGTTCCTATCAATGGAACATTGGGGTATTTCCCACAGCGATCAATAATGGCTACCTCATTCATACCCTTGATAGTCCAGATGATGTCATTATGCGAGAGAGACATAACCCTAGAGGCCCAGCCCATTCCTTCTTTGTTCTTCAACACTGATTTGGGGAGGTGCGAAATAAACTACCTCGCCAATAATGGAGCACAGCACATCAAGGTTCCCCGCTTTCGGACAGTACGGGCATAAAGCTGATGAAGAATGTCACCCAAGAGAGTGGGTACAGGATTACGAGAGATGAAGTTTTTCACCGCATTCACATCAACAAAGGAGTCAGGATTCGGAAACAATACCAAGCCATATATCAGAAGAGCCAGAATATCCTCGAATTCCTTGAAGTCTAGACTACCCCAGATATAATTAGCCTTACCAACCAAGAAATTAGTCAGAAAGCCCTTTGCTCCACTTCTAGTCCCCCAATTAGCCATTACTTCATCCTGTGTCATATGAAGGGCAGCAACAATCTCTTCCGGCCTAAGGATCTTTTCCCAACCAGTAAACAGGGTCTGCTCCAGAATAGAGATACCGAGCAGATCATAGAACTCTTCTAAGGTGGGAACCAACTGGTAGTCCTGAAAAGTAAAGCAATGATACAATGGATCATAGAACTGGACTAGGACACTCATCATCTGCTCGTCCAATTTTGAAGTGACCAAAATGAGAAGATACCCATGTCTTCTGATGAAGGAAGTAGTATCAGGCATCTTTGAAATCAAATCCTTAAGCATAGTGGGAGCCTGGACAAAGTTGATCCGGATGGTGTTCCTACGCATGGGAATCATGGCCTACAAAATAAAACAAAGATGAATCCCTCCTGTCTTTGAAATAGGTTAGTTCAATGCAAGATGTATGCAATGTTATGATGTCATGATGTCATGATAGAAAGCACATCACGAGTATCCACAAAAAGAAAACATGGTAAAGGCACACAAGTCACAAAGAGAGCCCTTAGATTTCAGGCTGGCAAGGAGCTTAGGTACTACCCTCTTTCAGTTCAGTTGGTTTAAACCTGTCCTAAAAATAGTAACCAGGTTCTAGAGGATCTTAATATCACTGACTACCCTCGATCGGTCATAATTCCAGTTTAGCAACCTTTTCTTGAGGCCGGAATCATCGCGAGAGTTTAGTCTCAATGAGTGTAGCATACTGCTACTGTTCTATGGCCAAGTTGGTCAATTTAAAGGTTCTAAGGTCAGTTGGTGCTTAATGACCCCTTAGAAGACCCATATTCTCCTCGTTCCAACACAAGGGATATCGGTACAGACTAAAGTGCCACACCAACGTAGCTACTGCTTCAACTATATCGTCTACGCTGTACAGTTCCCTCACAGTTTATTGCTACTTACCTAAAGGGTATCCCCAGATCCGGGTTAGGATCTATAGTAACTCCGATACAAGCCCACAAATATAAAGCATACAAAGCAAACAATTGAAAACACAATGATCTAATCCTAAGGTACACCCCACTTATGTTTATTCCCTAGCAGAGTCGCCAGTTCTGTGATACGGTGGGAAGAGAACTGACTGTTTTTGGAATGCTGGTTCGCGTTTTGCGTTTGTTTTCACAAAATGCCGCGGTAAGCAAGAGTCGCCACCGTCTTTTATTTTATCCAACAAGGAAATGAAAAAAGCACAGAAAAATTCCTTTTTCAAGATGTTTCTCGGGTCCGGGGGGTAGATTATAGAAAGGGAAGGTGTTAGCACCCTTTCTATCCATGGTTATCCACGGGCTCTTAGGTACTTGCTCAAAGTGTTTTAAAAATTTGCTTTTCTTTGTGTTTGTGGGTTTGAAAGAAGTTTTTGTTTGAAAGGTGTAAGTGTGAAAAGTTTTTTTTTTTGAAAGAGCAAGCATCTAAGAACCATCTACCTACTCGAAAAAAGGAATCAAGTTGTGCTAATGTCCTTTAGACAATGCTATCCCACTATGAATGAGTAGGTAGCACCGTCGTTGGAGTTTAAGGGTCAATTCGATTAAGGGACGTGTGGTCACTAAAGCAATGTTAGGACGCCTTAGCGGTAACCCTAATGTCTTAGATCATTTTTCTGAGGCAACCGTTTCGAGGCAACTATGATCTTTGGACAAGAGGGCGACCTCTAAAACTTCCTATACTCAATGACCACGTTCGAAGGCAACCAAGTGAGGTGTACCCTAAGAGTGCGTATGTGCGAGTGTGTTATTTTCAGTTATTTATCTTTGTACATGTCAATGGTTATTTATGTTGATTTTAGGTTCAAACATTCGATCTTGTCATGCATTCCCTATTATCAAACATCTAACAGTTTATAAGTTGCGGAAATTAAATTGCGGAAATTAAACTAACTATTACAAGGCGTCGGGTATTTACATCGCCAAAAGCAACCCTTGAAATTAAAATGCGGAAAGTAAATAAAGCGATAAAAATAGTAAAGGTCCTAATTAAAGCTATTACATTCCAGAAGCAAGTACAATAATATGATAAATGGATCGCGTGTGGAAAATTAAATCGGGCGCATTCTAGTTTTTTAGGGTTTTGACCCTTTTTTGAAAGAAAGCATTTTTTGTTATTTTTGAATTTATGGAAAAAATTAAATTAAGTTAAATATTAAATTAATAAAAATGATATTTTTGGATTTTTGATATTTAAAGAAATAAAAATAAATTAATCAAAGTTAGTAAAACCTAATTATCTAAATTAATTTTAATTATTTGCAAAAGATATTAAAGTTATTTCCTAATTAAACTAAATTAATTAAATTAGTATTTATTAACAAAAATAAAAATGCTGAAAATTAATTTAATGAATAAAATATATTTTTTGGTTTTTTTTATTTTAAGAGGAAAAAAGTTTTGATTGGTTAGTAAAATAATAAAAATAATTAATCAAACAAATAAATAAAATAAATAAAGATAAAGAAATAGAAATACTCAGGGGGTTTTGGGCCCAAATTGGAGGTGAGATTAGCAGTTGGATGGCCCAAACGAATTGGCCCTTTGTTGACCTTTCCTGATACTCTACGGCACGTTGACTAGGGAACATGATGCACGTCCCATTTGGACCACCAGATCTGGCCTGGGGCCATCTGGCGCTTTGAGATTTGAGGGAGTATGATGGGCTTCCACTATTTGTTTGCACTTGATTGCATAATAATACAAAAGAAAATGTAAAGCGCTGGAGGCAGGGATCGAACCCCTGACCTCCAACCAACAATGCCTTGAGAAAGCTCCCCTTGACCACTGGACCATTACGCTTTAATTGTTAGTAAAATGCAAACTAATCATAATATAACAAAAACAAATTAATGGATCATAAAAAAAATAAAAGCGCGCTATATTTGAAACAACCAATGGGAGGGAGACGCGTCATCGTCTTCTTCGTTGGAACCTGGTTATTTACCTGTGGATTTATATCCGCAGCTAAATGCGCATGGTCATCCTAAAATCTATCCTAGGCCATAGAAATTGATTCTAAGACCATAGTCGTGCTCGTCTAGGCCTCTTGATTACATCCATGTCCATTAATTGTACTGATTTTGCCTGAAAATAAAACGCCCAAAAACAAAGACCAAGAACCCTAAATTCGGCTAGGGGGTTACATGCTATATAAATACAATCAAATAATGCAGAAAGTTTAGAAATCGCACAAGGATCATGAATATGCCAATAATTTATCAAAAAAATGCAAGAACATGAGGATACGATTTCGAGTACAGGGCGGTTTTTTGAGAGACTTACAGTGCAATTGAGAGGGTATGAGAGTGTGCTTTTGATTGCTTTTGACTCAGTGGATGTCCAGCAAGTGAATGGTGTTGAGATTTTGTGTTGAAACTGCCTCTAAGCACGATTTCAGATTCAAGCTTTTTTCAAGTTTTCTCAAGTTTGGTTTTTGTTTTCTTGAAGCTTCTAACCTCTAATTCGTGTGCCTTTGCATTGTATATGTATGCTGCATTGGATTAGGTCAAGTTTTGGGTCTTGAATCTTTGTGCATTGATGTTTGGAGATATGATTTGATTCACCATTGAAAACCTTCCAATTTGGTCGAAAATCCAATATTTTTGTACATGAAAAGCTTGATACGGATTTGATCATGTCATTGATGATGATTAGGTCCTGAAAATAGAAAAAGATCCCATGTAATCAAGTTTTGGGATTTTATTTGATTTAAATTGATTTAAAATGAATTAATTCAATAAAAATCCAATAAAATAGAAAAATTGATAAATGGACATAAGGCTGAAGCTAGGACACGTGTGTAGTGTGACAAGACCAAATCAAGTGGAAAAGAATGGGCCCCTTTGACAAAATTTGAAGTTTTGGGGATAGTTGACTTTTGGCAATTTTGGAAAACTGCCCAACTTCAACAATGCATAACTTCTTCAATTTTGAAATTTTGGAAGTGTTCTTGGACTTTTTAGAAAGCTTGAGATGTCCTCTAACCAACCCTTGTGGTATCATCTCATTTTTATATTCCATGCTCAAGTTATAAGCTTTGGAAAAAAGGTGTTTTTGTTGACTTTCAAAAATGACCTATAATATCCAATTTTGTAACTTTTTGTGAGTGCATTTCTTGATCTTGGGGTATGAAGATGGATTGTAGGAAATTGCATCCTCTTCAAAATGATATTTATATGGCTCATTTCTCATAAAGTATGAGAAAGTTATGCTTGGTCAAAGTTGAGTTGACTTTTCATACAAAACCCTAATTTAGCAACTTTTGAATCTTGATGAATTTTGAGCAATCCTTGATGAATCATGGTCAAACCTTGATCAAATGATGAAATATCCTTCAAAATGAGAATGTTGACAAAAAATCTTGAAGTTTGACTATTTGTAGGTCACAGTTGACTCTTGCCCTAGCACAATCGATTTTTGGATCTCTTGAGCAATTGACTGACCAAACTTCCTCTACAAGGCTTGAAATTTGACATGGATGATCTTGAGAGCATATTAGGACATTGGGGGAGAACTTGAGGTCATTTGGATTTAAGGACCTTGATGCAACACAAAACCCTAATTTGAGGTTGACTGCCTTAGGAGATAGCTTGAATGTCCAACTCTTGAGCAATCTTGAGCCACTTGGAGATTTTTCTTGCAATGTTTTGAGAATGGGAGGGAAAATTTTGGGGTACAACAGATACAACGCCCAAAACGGCATCCAAAAAGGAGTCACGGATCAAAAGATACGATCAATCAAAGTTTAGAAATTTTTTCACAAAAACAAGGCTTTCAGACAAATTTAAAGGTAACTTCCACTGGTGGAAGATCAGTGCAAAAACTGACAAAAAGTATTTTTAGCAGATTTTTAAGGTAACCTCCATTGGTGGAAGTTAAGTGTAAAAACTGACAAAACCAGTTTTTAGCAGATTTTTAAGGTAACCTCCACTGGTGGAAGTTAAGTGTAAAAAGTGTCAAAAACCAGAAAACCAGTTTTTCAATACAACTTCCACTGGTGGAAGTATAGTGTAAAAAGTGTCAAAAACCAGAAAACCAGTTTTTCAATACAACTTCCACTGGTGGAAGTATAGTGTAAAAAGTGTCAAGAACCAAAATACCAGTTTTTCAATACAACTTCCACTGGTGGAAGTATAGTGTAAAAAGTGTAAAAACTGACAAAACCAGTTTTTCACCATTCAAAACACTTCAAACATCATTATAACACATATATTTCACATGTCTG
Source organism: Vicia faba (assembly GCA_948472305.1). Lineage (NCBI taxonomy): Eukaryota > Viridiplantae > Streptophyta > Magnoliopsida > Fabales > Fabaceae > Vicia > Vicia faba. The sequence continues at coordinate 1,689,612,771 of OX451737.1, read as the reverse complement.
CTATTAATCATCAAAATATAACACCAACACATGGTTATATCATTAAAATCACCAAAAACTTAATTTTCTTAAAATTCAAGAAACTTGGAAAAACAAACAATCACACAAATCATCACTACATAAACCATACAAATTCGAGATAAATTATATAATGCCCCTTACCTTGGATTTATTGGGGTTAGAAAGGTGTTCTTTGCTGCCATGGACTTCTCTCTTGATCAAAATTCCACCTCTAACATGAACAAACCCGTAACCCTCTTATTCACACTTTCAACATGGACCACTCAACTTCAAACCTGTTTATCTCCATCAATACAACACCTTTTTAGTGCAGCTGGTCCATGGAAAATAAGAAAATGGAAGCTTTTCTCTTCTCTTCCTCTCCTTCTCCCTTCCTTTCTTCTTTTTCCTTTCCTTTCCTTTCCCTTCTTTTCTTTTCTTATTTTCTTCTCTACCTATCCTTTCTGTTTTTGTTTTTACACAACTATTCTCTCCATGTCATTTACACTGTCTCCCACTAATTTCACAAAATATCTCATAATGCGGTCTAAACTTAATTGCTCCGTAAATTCCCAAAATGCAGAATATTACCTCATTAATATTTCTACTATGGAAAATATAAAAATATCGATTAAATATCGACCCGCCATGTCGAATCAATATCGACTGAAACGACCCAAAAGCGGTAAAATTTCGATAAATGTCACAAACATCTAAATTAAGCAGAAAATCATATTTCCGGGCGTTACAACTCTCCCCCACTAGAATATTTTCATCCTCGAAAATAGAAGTTACCTGCCTCAAACAACTCGGGATTAGGAATCTCGCATCTTGCTCTCCAATTCCCAGGTCAAACTTTCACCTTCTCAATAGTCTCTCTAACAATCTCGGGTCTAAGTACCGCACTCTCGCCCGATTCAAACCAACACAACAGAGTTCTACACTTACGACCATACAATGCTCCAAAAGGTGTCATTCCAATACTAGAATGAAAACTGTTATTGTAAGTGAACTTTATCAACGGAAGATAAGTATCTCACGAATCTCCCTTCTCCAGAACACATGCTCTTAGAGATCTAAGCTGCCACCTCTTCTGGTGGTAAGAAATCTTATGGTGGAAAGGGTGAAACCAATGCTGTGTACGGCCAGAAGGGTCGTAATAGTCGGAATTCTCGAGATCAGGCTATCGGAGCTGTTCTTATTTCTACACCGTCTGCGTCTGCATCAACAAACCAGAGACCAGCTAATCAGCGTAGACAAGATGTGCAGAAGAGACAGTATACCAAGATCAATATGTCACTATCGGAGGCCCTGCGCCATATGTTGAAAGAAAAATTGATTACTCCGAGAGAACCACCCTAGAAGGTGAACACTGGTTCCCCTTACTATAATCAGAATGCGAGGTGCGCATATCATTCTGACAGTCTCAGGGACGATACTAACAATTGTTGGGCCCTCAAGAATAAGATACAAGATATGATCGAGGCAGGTGACATAGTTTTCGATCCTCCTGAAACACCGAATGTCATTAATGCACCATTGCCTGATCATACCAAAGGTGTGAATGCTTTGATTGAATGATATTACAGTAACATAGTTAGGTGTTTGGGAAATAATCCCAACATTGTTTCAAAGATCATAGAACATCATGGTTAAAATAGAAAAAAATTGTTTCAAAAATCATAGAACATCATGTTTAAAAGAGCAAAAAAAAATAACATTGTTTCTTGCATCGCCGAACACTGACGAGAATGCTGGACCTCGCAGTTTGGCAACCTTCTTGAGAGAGAATATGCCTACTTTCCAAGGAAAGTATGACCTTGGAGGTGCTTGGCATGGCCGAAGGAGATCGAGAGGATCTTCCGTGTGATGGATTGCACCCCTGTGCAAAGAATCAGATATGGTACTCACAAGTTGAGTGCTGAGGCTGACGACTGGTGGGTTGAGACCCGTCAGAGGCTTGAGATTGCTGGAGAGGAGGTAACATGGGAAATTTTCAGGAGGGAATTCTTGAGGAAGTACTACCCAGAAGATGTTCGGGGCAAGAAAGAGATAGAGTTCCTTCAGTTAAAACAAGGGAACATGTCTATCACTGATTATGCAGCGAAGTTTGTTGAGCTGGCTAAGTACTATCCTCATTATGATGGAGCTAATGCCGAGTTTTCTAAGTGCATAAAGTTTGAGAATGGGTTGCGTGCTGAGATAAAGAAGGCCATTGGTTATCAAAAAATATGTGTCTTCGCGGATTTGATTGACAGTTGTAGGATCTTCGACAAAGATAGCAGTGCGCATTATAAGATGATTTCTGATAAGAGAGGTAAAGGTCAACAAAGTCGAGGAAAGCCGTATGATGTTCCAGTTGGTAAAGTGAAGCAAAAAGTATTCCATGGGAGAAGGGCTAGTGGGGGAGATGCTCCTGCTAGCATTGTTTGTTTCAATTGTGGAAAACCCGGCCATAAGAGCAATGTTTGTAGAAGTGAAGTGAGGAATGAGATGAGGTGTTTTAGGTGCGGTAAAATAGGACATACCATTAATACTTGCATGCATAAGGATATGATTTACTTTAACTGTGGCGAAGGAGGTCATATTAGTACTCATTGTCAGAAGCCAAAGAAGGCGCAAGGTGTTGGAAAGGTGTTTGCTTTGTTGGGTGTTTCGGCGACAAACGAAGACGGTCTTGTTCGAGGTACTAGTTTCATTAATAGAATTCCTCTCAGTACTATTATTGATACTGGTGCTACTCATTGCTTCATTTCTGGTGATTGTGTGAAGAGATTGAATCTCACGTTATCATCTCTTGATAGATATATGGTGGTAGAAGTTCCGGCGAAGGGAACGATTACTACTTCCTTTGTTTGTGCGAGTTGTCCTTTATCGATCTTCGATAGAGATTTTATTGTAGATCTTGTTTGCTTACCGCTTTTAGGATTGGATGTGGTTCTAGGTATGGATTGGTTAAAAGCTAATTATGTCCATATCAACTGCTATGACAACACAGTAAGGTTTTCTTCCTTAGTAGAAGAAGAACAGTCTATGTTGGAGACGACGAAGCAGTTGAATAAGTTCATGAAGGATGAGGCGTTGGTTTTCTTGTTGATGGCGACTCTTTATGTGGAGAGTCAATATGTAATTGCAAACTTTCCGGTGGTGTGCGACTTTCCCGAAGTGTTTCCTGATGAGATTCCTAGTGCATCACCCGAAAGAGAAGTTGAGTTTTCTGTGGATCTTGTCCCTGGTACCAGACCTATATCTATGGCACCATACAGGATGTCCGCATCTAAGTTAGCTGAATTGAAGAGTCAATTGGAAGAATTGCTAGAGAAGAAGTTTGTTCGGCCTAGTGTATCGCCGTGGGAAGCTCCTCTGTTGTTAGTGAAGAAGAAAGACGGTAGCATGAGACTTTGCATTAATTACCGTCAGCTGAATAAAGTAACTATCAAGAATAGATATCCACTTCCGAGAATTGATGACTTGATGGATAGTTTGGTGGGTGCCCAAATGTTTAGTAAGATTGATTTGAGGTCGGGTTACCATCAAATAAGGATGAAAGACGAAGACGTTCAGAAAACTGCTTTCAGAACGAGGTATGGGCATTAAGAGTATTCGGTGATGCCTTTCGGTGTCACTAATGCCCCGGGAGTATTCATGGAGTACATGAATCCTATTTTCCATCCTTACTTGTATAGTTTCGTGGTGGTGTTCATTGATGATATTCTGGTTTATTCTAAATCAGAAGAAGAACACGCGGAACATTTGCGTATTGTGTTGGGAGTATTGAAAGAGAAGAAACTTTATGCTAAGTTGTCTAAGTGTGAGTTTTGGATAAATAAAGTGAATTGCAATTAAATCTTTTGAATTGTTGTTCATATTGAAATAAATCAGTGTCCCTACCTACTAGATATGTACCCCCTACTAGGGACATAACCCCTACTATATTATATATAGTAGGGGTTATATTGCCACGTCCCTAGTAAACATATAACCCTAGTAAACATATAACCCCATTAAGCATATAACCCCTACTACTATGAACATAACCCCTACAATGGTCATAACTCCTTCTAGTAGGGTTTATGCCCCTAAGTTATATATAGTAGGGGTTATATTGGCACGTCCCTACTAATGGTATAACCCCTACTAGACATATACCCCCATTAAGCATATAACCCCTACTAACCCCTTTTTTTTATTCCCAATATATTATTTTGTTGCAATTCAATCTTTTGAATTATTGTTGATATTAATATATTATTTTGTTGCAATTCAATCTTTTGAATTGGTGTTCATATTGAAATAAATCAATGTCCCTACCTAATAGACATGTAACCCCTACTACGAAGGAGCCTTCTTGTAGCACATTGTCCCCCTGAGGCTCGACAATTCGGACTCCCTGTGAAGCTCGGACTGCTGGAGAGGCATTGCCCAAGTCGACTTTTCTTGCTTTTCTTGGATGAACGGTTTACTAGTAGGGGTTACATATCTAGTAGGAACAGGTTCATATTGAAATAAATCAATGTCCCTACCTAATAGACATGTAACCCCTACTAGGGACATAACCCCTACAATGTTCATAACTCCTTCTAGTAGGGTTTATGCCCCTATGTTATATATGGTAGGGGTTATATTGCCACGTCCCTAGTAAACATATAACCCCTACTAAGGTATAACCCTCACAAGGGACATAAACCCCTACTTAGTAGGGGTTATATCTCCTACTAGACGTATAACCCCTACTGTAATAGGGGTTTATGACTTGTAAGGATTATGTCCCTAGTAGGGGTTACATATCTAGTAGAAACGGGTTACATGGCTAGTAGGAACCCCTACTATATATGTAACCCCTACTATGAACATAACCTTTATAATGGTCATAGTATGGGTTTATGACTAGTAAGGAATATGTTCCTAGTACGGACGTGGCAATATAACCCCTACTATATATAACATAGTAGGGGTTATGTCCCTAGTAGGGGTTACATGTCTAGTAGGTAGGGACATTGATTTATTTCAACATGAACAACAATTCAAAAGATTGAATTGCAACAAAATAATATATTAATATCAACAATAATTCAAAAGATTGAATTGCAACAAAATAATATATTGGCAATAAAAAAAAGGGGGTTAGTAGGGGTTATATGCTTAATGGGGTTACATCTCTAGTAGGGGTTATACCATTAGTAGGGGTTATATGTTTACTAGGGACGTGCCAATATAACCCCTACTATAATTCAAAAGATTTAATTGCAACAAAATAATATATTGGCAATAAAATAAAGTATTAGTAAGGGTTATAGGCTTAATGGGGTTATATGTCTAGTAGGGTTTATACCCTTAGTAGGGGTTATATGTTTACTAGGGATGTGGCAAAATAACCCTTACTATATATAACATAGGGGCATAAACCCTACTAAAAGGAGTTAACCATTGTAGGGGTTATGTTCATAGTAGGGGTTACATATCTAGTAGGGGTTCCTACTAGACACGTAGGGGTTATATGTCCAGTAGGGGTTATACCATTAGTAGGGGTTATATGTTTACTAGGGACGTGCCAATATAACCCCTACTATATATAACTTAGGGGCATAAACACTACTAGAAAGAGTTATGACCATTGTAGGGGTTACGTGCTTAATGGGGTTATATGTCTACTAGGGGTTATATGTTTACTAGGGACGTGGCAATATAATCCCTACTATATATAACATAGTAGGGGTTATGTCCCTAGTAGGGGTTACATGGCTAGTAGGAACCCCTACTATATATGTAACCCCTACTATGAACATAACCTTTACAATGGTCATAGTATGGGTTTATGACTAGTAAGGAGTATGTTCCTAGTAGGGGTTACATGTCTAGTAGGAACACCTACTATATATGTAACCCCTACTATGAACATAACCCCTACAATGGTCATAACTCCTTTTAGTAGGGTTTATGCCCCTATGTTATATATAGTAGGGGTTATTTTTCCACATCCCTAGTAAAATATAACCCTTACTAAGGGTATAACCCCTACTAGACATATAACCCCATTAAGCATATAACCCCGACTAGCCCCTGCTCCTCTTCCTGACCGGAGTATCTGGCATGGATAGAAGAGCTTCTACGAATGAGCCTTCTTGCAGCACATTGTCCCCCTGAGGCTTGACAATTCGGACTCCCTGTGAACCTCGGACTGCTGGAGAGGCATTGCCCGAACTCCCTTGCCCGAGTCGACTTTTCTTGCTCTTCTTGGATGAACGATTTACTAGTAGGGGTTATATAACTAGTAGGAACGGGTTACATGTCTAGTATGAACCCCTACTATATATGTAACCCATACTATGAACACAACCCTTACAATGGTCATAGTAGGGGTTTATGACTAGTAAGGAATATGTTCCTAGTAGGGGTTACATGTCTAGTAGGAACCCCTACTAGATATGTAACCCCTACTATGAACATAACCCCTACAATGGTTATAACTCCTTTTAGTAGGGTTTATGCCCCTATGTTATATATAGTAGGGGTTATTTTGCCACATCCCTAGTAAACATATAACCCCTACTAAGGGTATAACCCCTACTAGACATATAACCCCATTAAGCATACAACCCCTACTAACCCTTTTTTTTTGCCAATATATTATTTTGTTGCAATTCAATCTTTTGAATTATAGTAGGGGTTATATTGGCACGTCCCTAGTAAATATATAACCCCTACTGAGGGTATAACCCCTACTAGACATATAACCCCATTAAGCATATAACCCCTACTAACCCCTTTTCTTTTATTGCCAATATATTATTTTGATGCAATTCAATCTTTTGAAGTATTGTTGATATTATTATATTATTTTGTTGCAATAATCTTTGAATTATTGTTGATATTATTATATTATTTTGTTGCAATTCAATCTTTTGAATTATTGTTGATATTATTATATGATTTTGTTGCAATTCAATCTTTTGAATTGTTGTTCATATTGAAATAAATCAATGTCTCTACCTACTAGACATGTAACCCCTACTAGGGACATAACCCCTACTATGTTATATATAGTAGGGGTTATATTGCCACGTCCCTAGTAAACATATAACCCCTAGTAGACATATAACCCCATTAAGCATATAACCCCTACTACTATGAACATAACCCCTACAATGGTCAGAACTCCTTCTAGTAGGGTTTAGGCCCCTAAGTTATATATAGTAGGGGTTATATTGGCACGTCCCTATTAAACATATAACCCCTACTAGACATATAACCCCATTAAGCATATAACCCCTACTAACCCCTTTTTTTATTGCCAATATGTTATTTTGTTGCAATCTAATCTTTTGAATTATTGTTGATATTAATATATTATTTTGTTGCAATTCAATCTTTTGAATTGTTGTTCATATTGAAATAAATCAATGTCCCTACCTACTAGACATGTAATCCTTACTAGGGACATAACCCCTACAATGGTCATAACTCCTTCTAGTAGGGTTTATGCCCCTATGTTATATATGGTAGGGGTTATATTTCCACGTCCCTAGTAAACATATAACCCCTACTAAGGTATAACCCCCACTAGGGACATAAACCCCTACTTAGTAGGGGTTATATCTCCTACTAGACGTATATCTCCTTCTACGAAGGAGCCTTCTTGCAGCACATTGTCCCCCATGAGGCTCGACAATTCGGACTCCCTGTGAAGCTCAAACTGCTGGAGAGGCATTCCCCGAACTCCCTTGCACGAGTCGACTTTTCTTGCTCTTCTTGGACGAACGGTTTACTAGTAGGGGTTACATATCTAGTAGGAACGGGTTATATGTCTAGTAGGAACCCCTACTATGAACATAACCTTTACAATGGTCATAGTAGGGGTTTATGACTAGTAAGGAATATGTTCCTAGTAGGGGTTACATGTCTAGTAGGAACCCCTACTGGATATGTAACCCCTACTATGAACATAACCCCTACAATGGTCATAACTCCTTTTAGTAGGGTTTATGCCCCTATGTTATATATAGTAGGGGTTATTTTGCCACATCCCTAGTAGACATATAACCCTTACTAAGGGTATAACCCCTACTAGACATGTAACCCATTAAGCATATAACCCCTACTAACCCTTTTTTTTATTGCCAATATATTATTTTGTTGAAATTCAATCTTTTGAATTATAGTAGGGGTTATATTGGCACGTCCCTAGTAAACATATAACCCCTACTAATGGTTTAACACCTACTAGACATATAACCCCATTAAGCATATAACCCCCTACTAACCCCTTTTTTTTATTGCCAATATATTATTTTGTTGCAATTCAATCTTTTGAATTATTGTTGATATTAATATATTATTTTGTTGCAATTCAATCTTTTGAATTGTTGTTCATATTGAAATAAATCAATGTCCCTACCTACTAGACATGTAACCCCTACTAGGGACATAACCCATACTATGTTATATATAGTAGGGGTTATATTGCCACGTCCCTAGTAAACATATAACCCCTAGTAGACATATAACCCCATTAAGCATATAACCCCTACTACTATGAACATAACCCCTACAATGGTCATAACTCCTTCTAGTAGGGTTTATGCCCCTAAGTTATATATAGTAGGGGTTATATTGGCACGTCCCTAGTAAACATATAACCCCTACTAATGGTATAACCCCTACTAGACATATAACCCCATTAAGCTTATAACCCCATTAAGCTTATAACCCCTACTAACCCCTGCCCCTCTTCCTGACCGGAGTATCTGGCACGGACAGAAGAGCTTCTACGAAGGAGCCTTCTTGCAGCACATTTACCCCCTGAGGCTCGACAATTCGGACTCCCTGTGAAGCTCGGACTTCTAGAGAGGCATTTCCCGAACTCCCTTGCCCGAGTCGACTTTTCTTGCTCTTGTTGGACGAACGGTTTACTAGTAGGGGTTACATATCTAGTAGGAACGGGTTACATGTCTAGTAGGAATCCCTACTATATATGTAACCCCTACTATCATCATGACCTTTACAATGGTCATAGTAGGGGTTTATGACTAGTAAGGAATATGTTCCTAGTAGGGGTTACATGTCTAGTAGGAACCTCTACTAGATATGTAACCCCTACTATGAACATAACCCCTACAATGGTCATAACTCCTTTTAGTAGGTTTTATGCCCCTATGTTATATATAGTAGGGGTTATTTTGCCACATCCCTAGTAAACATATAACCCCTACTAAGGGTATAACCCCTACTAGACATATAACCCCATTAAGCATATAACCCCTACTAACCCTTTTTTTTATTGCCAATATATTATTTTGTTGAAATTCAATCTTTTGAATTATAGTAGGGGTTATATTGGCACGTCCCTAGTAAACATATAACCCCTACTAATGGTTTAACACCTACTAGACATATAACCCCATTAAGCATATAACCCCCTACTAACCCCTTTTTTTTATTGCCAATATATTATTTTGTTGCAATTCAATCTTTTGAATTATTGTTGATATTAATATATTATTTTGTTGCAATTCAATCTTTTGAATTGTTGTTCATATTGAAATAAATCAATGTCCCTACCTACTAGACATGTAACCCCTACTAGGGACATAACCCATACTATGTTATATATAGTAGGGGTTATATTGCCACGTCCCTAGTAAACATATAACCCCTAGTAGACATATAACCCCATTAAGCATATAACCCCTACTACTATGAACATAACCCCTACAATGGTCATAACTCCTTCTAGTAGGGTTTATGCCCCTAAGTTATATATAGTAGGGGTTATATTGGCACGTCCCTAGTAAACATATAACCCCTACTAATGGTATAACCCCTACTAGACATATAACCCCATTAAGCTTATAACCCCATTAAGCTTATAACCCCTACTAACCCTTGCCCCTCTTCCTGACCGGAGTATCTGGCACGGACAGAAGAGCTTCTACGAAGGAGCCTTCTTGCAGCACATTTACCCCCTGAGGCTCGACAATTCGGACTCCCTGTGAAGATCGGACTGCTAGAGAGGCATTTCCCGAACTCCCTTGCCCGAGTCGACTTTTCTTGCTCTTGTTGGACGAACGGTTTACTAGTAGGGGTTACATATCTAGTAGGAACGGGTTACATGTCTAGTAGGAATCCCTACTATATATGTAACCCCTACTATCATCATGACCTTTACAATGGTCATAGTAGGGGTTTATGACTAGTAAGGAATATGTTCCTAGTAGGGGTTACATGTCTAGTAGGAACCTCTACTAGATATGTAACCCCTACTATGAACATAACCCCTACAATGGTCATAACTCCTTTTAGTAGGGTTTATGCCCCTATATTATATATAGTAGGGGTTATTTTGCCACATCCCTAGTAAACATATAACCCCTACTAAGGGTATAACCCCTACTAGACATATAACCCCATTAAGCATATAACCCCTACTAACCCCTTTTTTTTATTGCCAATATATTATTTTGTTGCAATTCAATCTTTTGAATTATAGTAGGGGTTATATTGGCATGTCCCTAGTAAACATATAACCCCTACTAATGGTATAACCCCTACTAGACATATAACCCCATTAAGCATATAACCCCTACTAACCCCTTTTTTTTATTGCCAATATATAATTTTGTTACAATTTAATCTTTTGAATTATTGTTGATATTAATATATTATTTTGTTGCAATTCAATCTTTTGAATTATTGTTCATATTGAATTAAGTCAATGTCCCTACCTACTATATATGTAACCCCTACTAGGGACATAACCCCTACTATGTTATATATAGTAGGGGTTATATTGCCACGTCCCTAGTAAACATATAACCCCTACTAAGGGTATAACCCATAATAGACATATAACCCCATTAAGCATATAACCCATACTGTGATACGGTGAGAGAACTGACTTGAGGTTTTGCGTTTGTGTTTGTAAATGTTTCGGTATTCGGCATGATTGACCAGATCTTCAAAGTCACTGAAGACCATAGCAAAATTGTTACCCATGGAATCCAGAATGGAAGGGTACCTGCATTTTGTGAGTGTGGGTGTGTATAAGGGATAGCCACCTTTAAACAAATAAAATGTAAAAAGAAAATGAACATAAAAGTTTATATATGAAAACGTCCATGATTCATTAAAAATGGCATATGAAGATGAAAAATCAAACCGTTACAAATGGACCTATGTGCCTCGGGTAAGGCACAAAGGCAAAAATAGTGTACGAATTGTTTAAGAATTATTACAGACCAACAGAAATGTTAGAATGATAAATTACAGATTTATGAAAGTAATGGGAACAAAGTCTTTCGCCTCCCAGTTGTTCAGCCCTCCTTCAATAGTTGGAAAGATCCAGTCTTCAAGGTTTCTCTCCTCTTCAACATCCTCCAAAGCATTGACTCCATGATGGGTGATCTTCAATGGTGGCCCTCCAGCCCGGGAGCGGCGCACAACCTTTTGAACAAAAGCAGTGAAACCCAAGGCAAATTTATCTGTCTTGTAAGGAAAATATGGCAGCTGACCCCATACTGTGCTTCCTCCTTCTTCAATCACAGCCTTCGCATCTTTAAGGGATGACATCCGGGACACAGGTTTGGTAATGATGGGTACAGAAGTCATTGTCTTGGTTGCCGCAACTTCAGGAGAAACCTCTTCAAAGTGCTGAAAGGGGGTCTCGATGAATTCACCATCCAATTCAACATAGCGGAATGAATTTAGATGGCTTATCATGTACTCCTCTTCGCCATGAACTGTTATAAATTTCCCCTGGACTGGGTACTTGAGCATTTGGTTCAAAGAAGAAGTGACTACCCCAGCGTAGTGGATCCAGGGTCTCCCCAACAAGCAAGAATAGGAGGGACGGATGTCCATCACATAAAACATGGAGTTGAAAGTTTCCGTTCCCACTTTAATCGGGATGTTCACCTCCCCGTGGACCATCCTTTTAGAACCATCAAAGGCTCTGACAATGATGTTGCTGGGCTTCAAAGTTAAACCTTCACAACTTAGTCTGTCCAATGCTTTCTTAGGCAAGACATTTAAAGACGACCCGATATCAACCAGAACGTGAGCTAGAGTAGTCCCTCTGCATTCCACCGAGACATGCAGCGCGTCATTATGCTTTCTCCCCTTAGATGTTAGATCGGCATCGGAGAAGCCAAGACCATTGTCGGCCGTTAGGCTAGCTACACACTCCTAGAACTGGGCCGCGGAGGTTTCCTGAGGCACGTGGGCCGTCTTCAAGAATCTGATCAAGGCTTTGGCATGAGCTTCGGACAAAGCAAAAGGGCCATCATAGAGATTTTTGAGGGGGTTTGCCCCAGTTGCTCCACAACATTATAGTCGCTTTTCTTAATTATTTTCAAAATCTCCTCCATTTCCTTTTGGGTGGTCTCAGGGATGACCAAAGGTTGAGCCCTCGTCCTGATGGGCGCTTCTTGGATCCCCTTACCTTTATCAGCAGCAACATCAGAGGGTACAACCACGGGAGTAACAATTTCTTCAGTAACTGGAGTTCGCACAGATATGTTGACTAGCACAGGAGTAACCTTAGGAGCATTTGAGGGTCCGAAGATTGCCCTTGGAGGAGAAATATCCGGAGATAAAATTCTTCCGTTGCGGGTGATTTTACTCGTCCCAGCAATGTTCCCAATGTCAGGAGTCTCTTCATCGAAACTTTCTTCAACTGATTCAATCTGCTTAATACAGTGGTAGAAGATCTCTCCTCCATAGTTCCACGGTATTGATTTGTTGGACTTGTATGGGATAGGCCCCGACATAGTTATCTTCAGAGGTACAATCTTTGGATCAGATGTAATCTTAACAGGTCTTTTGGAGACCTTGGAAAGATTGGCAGAAATGGTAATTACAACAACATCTTTGACAGGAGTCATAGTAACAGGAGTTTTCTCAAAAAGGATTTCTTGATTATCCATTAGGCGTTGGATTCCTAACTTTAACAACGGACAATCGGATGGTAAGGATGAAAAGAGGTAACAATATTTTTCATAGCCTGGGAAAATCCCGGCTTTCAACAGATTCATCTTGATTATTGGTAACGGAGTCATCAAATCATCAACAGTAGCAACATACAGATCTTCTTCAATAGCATGGGCATTGTGGCCATGCTTTGGCATTGGAGAAGAGATCGCATTCGGCTTCTCGGGGGCGTCAAATTCCACTTCCTTAGCGTCTATTAAATCCTAAATCTTATTCCTGAGGGCCCAACAATTGTTGGTGTCGTGCCCTAAGTTGTCCGAATGATAAGCACACTTGGCGTTAGGATGGTAATACGGAGAAGTTATATTCGGATTTTTCTGGGCCTCTCTCAAACTGGCAAGGTTTAACTTTAAGAGATGGGGTAGAACCTGAGCGAGAGTCATGTTTATCCGGGTATATTGCCGTGCAGGCTTTTCCACCCTTTGTTGGTTGGTTCTGGGTTGATTATTTCTGGGTTGATCAGCTGAAGACTTCTGAATCATTACGGCCCCCACCGCTGGCCGGCGCTTAACTCTTCCCTGACCTCTTTGGGAGTAGACAGCCGAGACTTCTTTCTTTGCTGGAAAAGTCTTATTGATGGCAGCGGAAGCAGATGCATCTTTTTGAATTTTACCGCTCTTGATTCCGGCTTCAACTCTTTCACCAGTCAGAATTAACTCGGTGAACCCCACAGACGAACTTCTGACCAAGTGATTAAAGAATGGACCTGACAGGGTCCCCAAAAACATATCCACAAGCTCTCTCTCAGAAAATGGTGGCTGCACCCTTCCAGCCAAGTCCCTCCATTTCTGGGCATACTCCTTAAAACCTTCATTGGAGACCATACCCATACTCTGTAATTGAGTACGAATAGGTGCTAAGTCCGTATTATATTGATATTGTCGGTAGAAGGCAACAGCCAAATCCTCCCAATTGTGTACATCAGACCTCTCAAGCTGGTAGGACCAATCAAATTGCGTACTCGACAAACTATCTTGAAAAAAATGGACCCACAGGTCCTTGTCAGAAGAATGAGGTTGAATTTTTCTGACGTAAGACCGCAGGTGCATCTTTGGTTAAGACACCCCGTCGTATTTAGAAAATAGTGGAACTTTAAACTTGGGGGGAATGAAAATCCCAGAAACCAAACCTAACTCTTCGAAATCCAGCCCAGGCACCCTCTGTACCTCCATGGCTGCCAGACGCTCTTCCAGATTCTTGTACTTGTCATCTACAGGAGGATACTGCTGTTCAGAATAGTCTTCATCCTCTTCATCTTCTTCTTCAGACTCAGATTGCACCACTGCTGTCCCTTTACCCTTTCTTACCCCTTCATCAGATGTTGAGGGGAAATCCAGGACCCTTCTAGCTTGGTTCTCAAATCTTCTACCCAAAGTAGCCACGCCAACTCTTTTCTTTTTCTTTTTCTCCTTTTCCTTCTCTAACAGTGCTTTAAGATCCTCCTGACCCTTTGCCAAGGTCATGAGTAGTTGTTGAAACTGTGAATTCCGCGCTTGCAAATCTTTGACCGTATGCTCTATATCCATCTTGCTGAAATAAACATCAGAGAGATAAGGAAACCTGGTGTGAAGACCTGTTTATGCATATGATGAATGATGTGTATTCATGTAACGCAATCAAGGATTCAGAATTTCAAATTTGTTGTAAACAAAAAGGAACACACGTCATATTAATAAGATAGAATTTGTTAGTACATAGATGCCCCATGGGAAAAATAAAACAAAATTCTAAGGTAAAAAGACATTGCGCATCCTCTTTGGTGCGATGTAGGTGTTGAGAGTCTGCTCTTCGTGGAGTCGGCGAGTAAGTTCCAAAACCTTCTTCTCACTGGCGTAGAATTGGGCTTCAAAAGTATTGTGTTCTCCCTTGAGCTGTATCCAACTCCTTTGCAAATCTTCCAATGATGTTGGCATGTCTGGATGTAGGAGGGTGTATGGAACCTCTCCTTCCATAACAGGCTCTTTGATCACAGGGAGAATGTAGGGGTAAGGCATCATAAGGTTCTGGGCACGGGTTCGTACCCACTTGAGGTAAGGCTCAAGGGGGATGGAATTCTTGTGTCCCAGTGTCTTACTGTCTACTTTGTTGGGCATCCTCCAAGCTCGGATGAACCTTTGTCGAAGTCCTTGAGCGTCATTGTTGAAGTCAAAAACCAAGCTTGGAATCAGCATGTCATGTGGGCCATCCCTTCGGGCATACCCAAATTGTCTCAGAGCCAAGCAGGGGTTGTAGGTAATGCCTCCCCTAATGCCAAGTAGTGGGACATTAGGGAATTCCCCACAACGATCAATGATGATGACATTTTCTCTGAACCGAGAACACCAATGAACTTCAGAATGTGTGAGGGTCATCAATCATTGTGACCACCTCAAGCCTTGCTCATTCTTCAAGACTGACTGGGGAAGGTGATAAATAAACCACCTTGCTAGAAGAGGAGTACAGCACATGAGAACAACTCTTTTCCTCATTGTTCGTGTGTGAAATGAGTGTAGGATGTCCCCAAGCAATGTAGGCACATGATTCTGAGATATGAAAATCTTGACAGCATTCATATCTATAAGCTGATCAGGGTTTGGGAATAAGACCAAACCATAGATGAAAAGTGCTACAATCTCCTCAAAAGCTTGTAGATCTAGAGAATTCCAGCAGTCTTGAGCTTTCCCAAACAGAAACTTTGCCAAGAAACCCTTGACACCACTTCTGGTTTCCCAATGACCTTTGACATCAGATGGTTGCAAGTGTAGAGCTTGAGCAACATCTTCAGGCTTTGGATCTCTCTCCGTACCGTTGTAGGGTAGTTGATGGAGAATAGGAATCCTCAGGAGTTGAGAAAATTCCCCCAAAGTAGGCACTAGTTGGTAATCAGGAAATGTAAAGCAATGGTGTAGGGGGTCAAAGAACTAGAAGAGAACTTTCACCATGTCTTCCTCTATGTTGGAGTTGACCAAGTTGAGAAATCTACCATATCTTTCAGTGAAGGGAGAATTCTCTGGAATCTTGGAAGCAAGCTCCTTGAGTTGAGGAGGGATTCTCACAAGGTTGACCTGAATTGTTTTTCTGCGGAGTGAATCCATTACCTACAAAACAGGAACAAAGATGAAGATCCAAACCCTTGAAATGGTTAGTGGATGCATATGATGCTTTATGATGCTCATGATGTTTATGCACAAGTATATGTACAAGAAAATCACACAGGATCCTAGTTTCAGGCTTGCATGGGGTTTCATAGGTAAGTACCCTCTTGAAGTTTAGTTGGCTCAACATGTCCTATAAATAGTAAGCGGGTTCTAAGGAGCTCAATATCACTGGATTATTTTCTGTGTTCATTGTTTCAGTTTAGCCACTTTACTGGCAATCGAAATATTCCCAAAAAACCACCCTTAATGAGTGTAGTATCGAGTATCTACCAACTTCGGACTGCACCAAAGCCGGTCATTTCACTACCCTTAAAAAGGCCAAGATGGTCAAGTAAAGGTTCTAAAAGTCCACTAGTGCTTCATGACATCACTCAGCGGCCCCGTATTCTCTTTGATTGACTCAAAGGCTACCCGTACCCACAAATATGTTGCACTAATATAGTTATTGCTTCAACCATGTCGATATACCCCGCACAGTTTCCACAACATATTTCTATTTACCTATGAATGTTTCCCAAATCCGGGTAGAGGATTTCAAACCCAAACAATAGAACCAAATGTAAAGCAATCAAAGCAAACAAGATAAGCATGCAAAGGTGATATAAACCCTAAGGTAACCCCACTTTTAGATTTATTTTCCCCAGCAGAGTCGCCAGTTCTGTGATACGGTGGGAGAACTGACTTGAGGTTTTGCGTTTGTGTTTGCAAATGTTTCGGTTTAGCAAGAGTCGCCATCGACTTTTTATTTTATTCAAAGGAAAGGTCAAAAAGCACAGGAAAGAACTTTGAGATGTTTTCTTGGGTTCGGGGGGTAGATTATGAAAAGGGAACGTACTAGCACCCTTTTCATCCATGGTTTTCCATGGGCTCTTAGTTACTTGTTTTAGATCACTTGATTTTGCTTTTCAATTGTTTGAAATGGTGCTTTGTGTGTGGTTTTGAAAGTAATTTGAAAAGAGGCCTTGTCTAGGCAACCTTTGTGTTGTCCCCCAAAATTTGCCCTCGCATTTTTCCACAAGAAGTCACAACCTCGGGCGTTCCCTGATTTTTCAGATTGGCGAGAGAATCGGTCAGACAGATTTTTCTTATCAGTCAGACAAAATAAGGGTTTTCATGGCCCTGGAACAGTTCAAATAGCTTGCTTAGGGTTTGGTTGATTTTGGCTCAGGTTTTGATCAGGCGGACGTTTCTTCGGCATTTAATCAAGAATCGGGGTTTTGTGCGCATATTTCCCAGAAAGAATTAATTCTATAGTGTTTTTCAAATTATTCTGAGATATGGACTGAGGCATTTGATTTGAGTTTGCAGTATTTGGATTTAATCAGTAAAAGGAAAAGACATTTGGGCATGTGTTGATTTGACTGTGCAGTGCTATGTTTTATTCGGAACGCTGGACGTTTATTAATTTATTTTCCTAAGTCAGAATAATTGGATTTACATTCAATTGTTTTAATTTAGGAAATTCAAATGATTAAACAGACAGCTGAGACGAAAGATATATCTGACAAATTTGGATTTTTATTCATCTTTAAATTATTTGTTACAGTTATTATTTGTACACTGTAAATTCATTTACAGAGGTTTACATTAATAATTTTACAATAATTCAAAGTAAAATAAAACTATCCTAAATATTCCTAAGTCTTCAGATCTTCAGCTTCTATCCATTGCTCCAATGCTCCATTTGACTGTTTATCTGCAAAACAAAGAAAAGAAAGAAAAAGTCAAAGCAGATAAAATAATTAAAGGTAGACAGTTTAAAAAAAATTCATCATTAAAAGCAACAGGCCGGAATCAGTTCGCCCTCTCTGCAAATCACGAGATTTCTCCCGGTTCACAAAGAGGGATGAAAAATGCTTGCAAAAAGTATGAAATGCACAAAAGTTTTAATTGCACAAATTCAAATTTGTCAACATACTGCATAATCAAAAAGGCAAACTGAACTAAGCCAACAAAGTCCAAACTAAATTCCAATTTCAAACTTTCCACAAGCTGCCAAAAGGCTATTCAAAACAAGTACAAAATGCTGCCACAAAGAAGCAGAAAATATGAAAAAGGAGGTAAAAAGTATGCAGAGCTAAACTACATTGCAAGCAACATCCTATTTTCATCATTTTCCAGCCTGTATGCTTTTTCAGAAATACAGTTCTAAGAAATATAATAGTGCTTAAAAAACTGTCAAGAGAGGAGAGAGAGTAAAGGAAGTACAGGTTTGCAAGGCTTAGGCTTGAGGAAGAGAAAATATAAAACAGAACTTATCAGAACATAGCAAAAGGGAGAGGTAGAGATATCAAACAGATAAAAAAAAACCTCCAAACTGTAACATAGAAAAATATTACAGAGCTGCCTCCAAACACAAACTCATAAAGCAACATAAACCTTCAAACACCAAGCTCTCAAGAACCTTACAACCTGCTGAAACACAAACCAGGAGATCAAAACAGCAAAAGCCATGCCAAGCTGTGTCAAGCCTTAAACCTTACCTAGTCAAGCCTTAACCTGCCTGAACTGCTCAAGCTCAACCTGTAAACAGCATAAGCCTAACCTGCTGCAAACAAACAAGTTCAAAACACCATAACCTGCTAACCTGCAATTCAGTTTCATTCCAAAAGCCTAAACAAACTATCAAACAGCAAAAGGCCTTACAAACAAAAAGCCTTTTACCTGCAATAGCAAGCCAAAGCCCAGATCTGCCTAGCCTAAAACCTGTGTACAAACCCAGTACACACAAGTCCAAAACTTGCATTAACCTTCAAAGACAAAGCCCTCCAGCATCAAACTGTCAAGCCCTTTCCAGAACCAATTTCCAAACCAACACGAGCCCTCAGAAAAATTTCATCATTGGGCAAGCACACAAATCAAACACAACACATTCAATAGCATATCAAAGGCATCAAGCCATTACACAGGCAACTCAGAAGCCAAAAGGTAGAAGAGGAAAAGAAGCAATATATTCAAGATCAAGGCATCAAGCTAGGATACGAGGAAACCAAACATATCATCATCAACACAGGGGCAAGCATTAATATCAGCATACTCAAAATCAATAACAAGTATTCAGAGGCAACTCAGAAGCGAGGCAAGCAGAGAAGAGGAAAATATACTCAAAGGCATTTCAAGCATATCATCATCAAATAATCTCAGAGTATACAAGGCTTTCAGACAGCATCATTAAACCACAAAAAGGCGAAAATACACAAACCAGGGAAACTTCCAAAGCTCGCGCATCATCAAGCCTCCGTCCAGCCATCCTGAGCGCCTCCCAAATCCGCCTCCTTCTCCCCGTCCCCAAGGGTCAAGGTAGCATTTCTCTTCTTTTCTTTCCTTTCCACAACCTCAATAACAAACAATAATAAACACATAATATCAGAAGACAGAATCAGAATATGCAAGGACGGAGTTAACAAACCCTAAAAAACGTTACCTTTTTCTCATTTTTTGCGTTGCCCAACCAATGGAGGGAAGAGGGCGAACGGCGGCGCTCGGTGGCCTTGGACGAAGGTGTTAACTCAGAGGTTTGTTTAAGAAGATGAAGAGGAAGCGAAGTAACGAAGAACGGCGCCTCTGTGTTTCACAAGCTCACGAACCCTAATGAAAACAAACCTTGCAACCCTAAACGAAATGAACAAACTTGCAATGGGCCTTGCCCTTTTCCAGTAAGCCTAAGCCCATTGCCACTCAGTCGTGCACCCCCCCCCCCCCCTTTGACTTAGCCTATTGCTTTTGATTGGGTTGTAAAACCCCTTTAGCCCATTTGTTTTAAAACTTATACCTTTTTTTTACTTATCATATTTTTTTTTATTAATTTTTTTTTTACATCAAATTTTTATTAATAATACTTTTTTATATATAACATAATTATAATTTTGTATATAATACATTAACTAAAATACAAATAACATTTTTCTTTAAACTTAAAACATTTTCTTTTTTAGTTAAACTTTTGTACATAATTAATTAAAATTCATTAATTTGTAAATACATAAGAAATACTTTTCTTTAAAGACATTAATATATAGAATTTGAATATTTTCTTTTCTTAAAACATTTTATTCTTGTACATCAATACGTAATACTTTTCTTTTCTTGAGATATTTTGTTTGTATATACCTAACAAGAATACAAGAATACAATAATAATTAAATCAAATACTTAATTTTCTCATTAAGTTAACCTTTCTCAAACTTGTAAATAAACCTCATACATTCACATAATCATTTACACATACACTTACACATTTACAATACCCGATACATTTACTTTGCTTTACACATATACATTTGCCTATCTTGCACATTTGATACATTTACATTTGAGATCGCAATTCGATTTGGTTGTAATTATTTGGACATTACTCTCCTATAAGTCTCATCCCCATTTGTAAACATTTGTACCCCCACTCCCGGATACTTATTTTGTAATAGCGTAGACTTTAAATTCCCGCAATTTACCGCTTTCAAATATACCATGGTTAGACCTAGGGTTTGTATGTACAATCAAACGCTAGATAACCTAATACAAGACAAATACATGAAATCAATACACAATCACACTTGCACCCCTAGGATAATCCCGCTTGTTGCCTTCCAAAATGGGCCATGCTTGCACGTCGAGTTTCTTTGGCAAAACAATTCAAATGATCATAAGTCCCTCGATGACGCTTTCGAAAGTTGCCTATCAAAATGATCATAGTCCCTTCAAGCAAAATTGCCAAAGACACTTGGCATCATTGCATTCATGGTCCATACGATGACCCGCGCCCGTCCCGTTAAACATCCTAAACGCAAGATTGCCCACCAAATACAATGGTGGAACAAAATTGTTAAAAAGGGTTAAAACATGAGAAAAACCTTTGAGTATATTAGGGGTAGACAAAACTCTTAGTTACTTGATCAACTTGCAAAACACACTTGCCTACTTTTCAAACCACTCCACAAACACTTTCAAAACAAACTTTCAAAAACATTTGAAACATCTTTTCGAAAAGATACACACCTTCGTATATACTCAAACACGAGTCATTACCACGGTTGCAGAAACAAAGGCGTCTATTTCAAAACATTTTCAAAACACACACACACACCATTCCAAGCAATCAAAAATCAAGGCAAGTGATCTAAAACCAAGTAACTAAGAGCCCATGGATAACCATGGATGAAAAGGGTGCTAATACCTTCCCTTTTCATAACCTACCCCCCGAACCCACGAAACATCTCAAAAGGTTTTTCCTGTGCTTTTTAAACTTTCCTTTAGGATAAAATAAAAATTCGGTGGCGACTCTTGCTAAACCGAACAAGTGCGAATACAAACGCAAAACTCAAGTCAGTTCTCCCACCGTATCACAGAACTGGCGACTCTGCAGGGGAATTGGAAACTTAAAATTGGGGTTACCTTAGGGTTTAGATCACCTTTGCATACTTGCTTTGATTGCCTTGATTGCTTTACTTTTTGGGTCCTTGTTTGGGTTTGTTGTAAATCCTACACCCGGATTTGGGGCACCTTCTTAGGTAAATAGCAATAAAACTGTGAGGGAATTGTGCGGGGTATACCGACATGGTTGAAGTAGTAAGCTATGTTAGTGTGACATATTTGTGAGTACCGGTAACCCTTGAGTTCAATCAAGGAGAGTACGGGGCCGCTGAGTGATGTCGCGAAGCACTAACGAACTCTTAGAACATTAACTGACCATCTTAGCCTTTTTAGGGGTAGTGAGATGACCGACTTTGGTGCAGTCCGAAGTTGGTAGATACTCGATACTACACTAATTGAGGGTTGTTTTCTTGGAATATTTTGGTCGCCAGTTAAGTGGCTAAACCAAAACAATGAACACAGAAAACAATCCAATGATATTGAGCTCCTTAGAACCCGGTTTCTATTTTTAGGACAGGATGAACCAACTAACTTCAAGAGGGTACTTACCTACAACCCCATGCAAGCCCGAACCTAAGGACTTGTTTTGCTTTGTGTGAATATGATTGCCTGTATATACACCCATTTGCTTTTGCATACATGTACATAACATCATAACATCATACCATAGCATTTTCAAATAACCATTTCAAGGATCTCGAGGGTTCTTTTGATGCAGGGTTACGTTGAACCAGACGTCTACCAAAGGGCAAGAGGTTTCTCCTCTAACAAATGCCATCAAAGATCAAGTGCAACAACGTGAATCAGGGGCTATGACCCACTTGACATGGTGAGCTTGATTCTTGTGGAAAGACATCCACCGGTGCAAAGGTCTCCAGTCAAAGATCGAAGTTCAACCTCTAACATTCTCTTGTGTTTACCCCAAGGGATGCTTGAAAACATTGCATATATATAATACATATCATTGCATAACTGGTTTCTCCCATACAGGTCTCCTTATCTTCCTACTGTTTATTTCAGCAAGATGGATATGGAACAAACGGTGAAGGATCTCCAAGCTCAAAATGCTCAATTCCAACAAATGCTGCTGGTTATGGGTAAAGGGCAAGAGGATCTGACAACTCTTCTTCTCAAAGACAAGAAGAAGAAGTCCAAGAAGGCAGCCCGCATCCTGAACTTGAGAAGAAGACCTAAGACCCAGGATCTTGCAACTCCATCCAACATAGGGGATAGTCTTGAAGAAGACCACAGTGTGGAGATTGTTGAAGAGGAAGCTGACTACTCCGAGGAATAATACCCTCTCGCTGATAACAAGTACAAAGAGTTGGAGGATCGCCTCAACGCCATGGAAGTCTAACAAATACCTGGCTTGGATTTGGGAGACATGGGTTTAGTTCCTGGATTGGTCATCCCGCCAAAGTTCAAGGTCCCCACCTTTGCCATGTACGATGGAGTCTCTTTCCCTAAGATGCATCTAAAGTCTTATGTTCGCAAGATTCAACCATACACAACTAATCCAAGGCTTTGGATCCATTTCTTCCAAGAAAGCCTAGTAGGAGCTCAACTCGAGTGGTTCTATCAACTGGAGAGTTCTCGCATCCACACCTGGAAGGACTTAGCTTTTGCTTTCTATGAGCAGTATCAGTACAATGCTGATCTTGCACCAACCCGTGTGCAGTTGCAGAACATGACCATGGGTTCTGACGAGAGCTTCAAGGGATATGCCCAAAAGTGGAGAGATTTGGCTGGTAGGGTGCAACCTCCTTTAACTGATAGGGAGCTGATTGACATCTTCATGGGAACTTTGACCGGGCCTTTCTTCAATCACTTAATTGGAAGCTGCTCTGTCGGGTTCACCGAGCTAATACTGACCGGCGAGAGGGTCGAAGCTGGCATCAAAAGTGGAAAGATCCAAGGAACTACATCCTCGGATACTCAGATAATTCCCTACAACGGAAAGAAAGAGTCCAATGCTGCGAACAGTCAAAAGGGTCGTCATGATCAACATGCAGGGGCAGTCCTGATCTCTGGTTCTACGTCACGCCGACAACAGCCAAAGGGAAGTCAACAAAGGCCAGACGAGCCTAAGAGACAGTTCACTAACATCAACATGCCGATGTCTCAAGCACTACAACATTTGTTGAGGATGAATCTGATTGCATTGATAGGGCCTCATCCAAACCCCAAGACTTCATCTCCTAACTACAATCCTAATGCAACTTGTGCTTATCATTCTGACAGTCTCGGGCATGACACTAATGACTGTTGGGCATTGAAGTACAAGATTCAGAATTTGATTGATGCCAAGGAGATTGAGTTTGGTCCTCCAGAGGCCCCAGCATGATCACTGCTCCTATGACAGCTCATTGAGATTGTGTTTGTTTCATTTCGAATTTTCAAAGTTGTAATCTTTTGTTATTCAAACAGTTATCTTTTAATGTCAAAACTCTGTTTCATTAATGCATTGCATATGTTTGTCTTGAATTCATCCATTCGTTTTCACTACTCTTATGCTTTCTTTATGATATTTGACTCTTGATAAAAAGCTGCAAGCCTTTAGAGGGAGGATGACGAAACAATACCATAATCTCATACATTATGCTTTTTAATAGACCTTGCTGATGATGTACAGACATTTCTTTCAATTCCCAAACACTGGAGTTATAAGGAAGATAATCCCTAGTCAACCCCTTCGAGCCAAAGAAGTAGGAGTTTTTTGTTCTAAACAATCAAAACCTTTGATATAAACCTGGGGTAGGGTAGTATCTCAGTTAATTCAAAAGAAAATGCGCATTGAAGTCGCAAACTCTCAGTTCGTAATACAACGAACAACGTCAAAAAAAAGAAAAGCATTCCCTTGGAATCAAAAGGCAAGGGTGGTTCCCTATTACATAGGCAGTCAATCTCTCAAAAGAGAAAAGCCCACCAAGCCGAAACCTGTAAAGGAGGCTTAAGAAAGATGGGGCATCCCGCCGACTGTAATCTCGAAAACAGGAACAGTCAGGCGAAAGTTAGGGATAACAAATCAAAATCAAAATAGAGAGGTCGTTACAAATCCTCAACAACATAAAAGAATGTTGTAAAGAAAAAAGGAAATGATGGTTGTCTCCCAAATTCATCTAGTGAACCATCACCCAAAAGTCGTTCCAAACTCAAACAGAGTGCGACGCACAATTAACTGAGCTTAGGATTGAAGAACATCACGAAGAACGGGTGGGTACAAATACACTTTGAGCCTTTATCCTTTGTTTCTTAAGCCGTGAACCAGGCCACGTTACAACCCTTTAAAAGTCCTAATTGAAGCATGGGTTAGTTCGAAAGCATACTGTTACAAAGGTATCCTAACTCCTGTAAGGCTTTGCTCTAAATCTTGTGTTGAATTTGTCTTATGAAAAGTTTTCTGCTAAAAAACGCATTTTTCAAAACTTCAAGACAGACATAAACTTTGCATTGCTTGAATATCACTGTTTGCATTTGGCTATTTGTTTGACAGTGAAGAAATTCATACAACGAATGTTCGGAGGAACGAAAACTCTCTCAGTGATTAAAATCACTTCCAAAAGGATGATACTTCCAACGACAAGTCTCCTATCAACAAGGGGCATGACAAGACACCATCCGATTAACCTGGGGCACTCCAGTCAAGGTTTCAACAGATCGTCCAAAGTTCAGTTAACCTGGGGCAGTCCAGTCAAGATTTCAATAAAATCTCTCAATTGCAGATTAACCTGGGGCAAGTCTCCCTCACCATCACTTGGGGCATTCGAATGTCAAAAGTGTTCAACATTTCCTTCATCACCTGTTGGAAGATGCAGTTTTACACGGACTCATCATGAAGCAACCCTACACCGGTTCCTTCTCAAAACCTCAGATGCAGTTTTACACGAACTCATCATGAAGCAACCCTACACAGGTTCCTTCTCCATCCAAGATGCAGTTTTACACGGACTCATCATGAAGCAACCCTACACCGGTTCCTTCTCAAAACCTCAGATGCAGTTTTACACGAACTCATCATGAAGCAACCCTACACAGGTTCCTTCTCCATCCAAGATGTAGTTTTACACGGACTCATCATGAAGCAACCCTACACCGGTTCCTTCTCAAAACCTCAGATGCAGTTTTACACGAACTCATCATGAAGCAGCCCTACACCGGTTCCTTCTCAAATCCAAGGTGCAGTTTTACATGGACTAATCATCAGGAAACCCTACGCCGGTTCCTTATTAAACTCAAAAGATTCTTGGAATCCCCAGTCGGAGAACCTTCCAGAATCTAATTCCCCTCAGAATCAAGTTTCAATATCCCCAACGGAGCTAAAACTTCCAACTATCAATCCCCAAGCAGAGTGGAGACTCTCATTTTCAGTTCCTCACAGAATATTCGAATATCCCCCAGTGAAGATTTCCTCGAGACAGGAATTCCCCAGTAGATTGGCATACAACCCAAGCCCCTGATTCTCCAACAGTGGTCCCAGGACTTCTCATCTACAACAATCAGAAGATTCTTGCCTTCCACAGCAGCAGCCAAGGAATTGTTCTCCCCGTCAGCAGTCAAGATTCTTATCTCCAACCATCCAGGATTCATCTATCCTTAGCAAGACAGCTCGTCATCTTACCTGCGCATTCATCACATTCATATCATCAACATTGATGTAACATACATTGCATCATGCATCATGACATTGCATACAACTAACTCTTTACCTTTTCAAGAAAAGATCAGTCAACAGACAAAAATCATCATCTTCCGAGATTCTCTCTAAAAATAGTTCAGATGTGACCCAGACATGGCGACATTCTGATACTTATTCCAGCTTCACCCAGAGATAGTTCAGATGTGACCCAAACACGGCAACATTCTGATACTTATTCCAGATTCATCCAGATGCAGTTTTACACGGACTCATCATCAGGAAACCCTACACAGGTTCCTCTTCAAACCCAGATGCATTTTTACATGGACTCATCATCAGGAAACCCTACACCGGTTCCTTCTCCACTACTCAACTTTTGAAAATAGTTTACGGACGCTTCCCAACAACGGATGTTGCTCTATTGCTTATTCAACTTCAAGACTTCTGAAAACAATTTACAGATTCTCCAGTAATGGATGTTAATCTATCGCTTGTTCAGATGCAACTTTTGAAAACAGTTTACGGACGCTTCCCAACAACGGATGCTGCTCTATTGCTTATTCAACTTCAAGACTTTTGAAAACAGTTTACGGATTCTCCAGTAACGGGTGTTAATCTATCGCTTGTTCAGATGCAACTTTTGAAAACAGTTTACGGATGCTTCCAGATACGGATGTCAATCTATTGCTTATTCAGACCCCTAGTTCAGAGATGTTCCAAAACATGGTCACCTTTCTGATACTCGTCCACTCACCAATGACATACAATTCAACATTTCCAGATGGCATCGTTAAGCCCATCCCCCGACAAGATTCTGTCACGCTCAAGATGGCATCTTTAAGCCCATTCCCTCTACCATCACATCACCAAATTGCATCTTTAAGCCCATTCCCTCTACCATCACATCACCGAGTGCAAATTTTCTGGGCACTCTAGTGTCCAATCTCCTTTTACCCTCGAGTCGCGAAAGGCAAACTTGCCAATCTAACTCTTCTGGTTCAAGAAGATTGAACAGGGGCAACTGTTGTACCCCAAAATTTGCCCTCGCATTTTTCCACAAGAAGTCACAGCCTCGGGCGTTCCCTGATTTTTCAGATTGGCGAGAGAATTGGTCAGATAGATTTTTCTTATCAGTCAGACAAAATAAGGGTTTTCATGGCCCTGGAACAGTTCACACAGTTTGCTTAGGGTTTGGTTGATTTTGGCTCAGGTTTTGATCAGGCGGACGTTTCTTCGGCATTTAATCAAGAATCGGGGTTTTGTGCGCATATTTCTCAGAAAGAATTAATTCTATAGTGTTTTTCAAATTATTCTGAGATATGGACTGAGGCATTTGATTTGAGTTTGCAGTATTTGGATTTAATCAGTAAAAGGAAAAGACATTTGGGCATGTGTTTATTTGAATGTGCAGTGCTATGTTTTATTCGGAACGCTGGACGTTTATTAATTTATTTTCCTAAGTCAGAATAATTGGATTTACATTCAATTGTTTTAATTTAGGAAATTCAAATGATTAAACAGACAGTTGAGACGAAAGATATATCTGACAAATTTGGATTTTTATTCATCTTTAAATTATTTGTTACAGTTATTATTTGTACACTGTAAATTCATTTACAGAGGTTTACATTAATAATTTTACAATAATTCAAAGTAAAATAAAACTATCCTAAATATTCCTAAGTCTTCAGATCTTCAGCTTCTATCCATTGCTCCAATGCTCCATTTGACTGTTTATCTGCAAAACAAAGAAAAGAAAGAAAAAGTCAAAGCAGATAAAATAATTAAAGGTAGACAGTTTAAAAAAAATCATCATTAAAAGCAACAGGCCGAAATCAGTTCTCCCTCTCTGCAAATCACGAGATTTCTCCCGGTTCACAAAGAGGGATGAAAAATGCTTGCAAAAAGTATGAAATGCACAAAAGTTTTAATTGCACAAATTCAAATTTGTCAACATACTGCATAATCAAAAAGGCAAAATGAACTAAGCCAACAAAGTCCAAACTAAATTCCAATTTCAAACTTTCCACAAGTTGCCAAAAGGCTATTCAAAACAAGTACAAAATGCTGCCACAAAGAAGCAGAAAATATGAAAAAGGAGGTAAAAAGTATGCAGAGCTAAACTACATTGAAGCAACATCCTATTTTCATCATTTTCCAGCCTGTATGCTTTTTCAGAAATACAGTTCTAAGAAATATAATAGTGCTTAAAAAACTGTCAAAAGAGGAGAGAGAGTAAAGGAAGTACATGTTTGCAAGGCTTAGGCTTGAGGAAGAGAAAATATAAAACAGAACTTATCAGAACATAGCAAAAGGGAGAGGTAGAGATATCAAACAGATAAAAAAAAAACCTCCAAACTGTAACATAGAAAAATATTACAGAGCTGCCTCCAAACACAAACTCATAAAACAACATAAACCTTCAAACACCAAGCTCTCAAGAACCTTACAACCTGCTGAAACACAAACCAGGAGATCAAAACAGCAAAAGCCATGCCAAGCTGTGTCAAGCCTTAAACCTTACCCAGTCAAGCCTTAACCTGCCTGAACTGCTCAAGCTCAACCTGTAAACAGCATAAGCCTAACCTGCTGCAAACAAACAAGTTCAAAACACCATAACCTGCTAACCTGCAATTCAGTTTCATTCCAAAAGCCTAAACAAACTATCAAACAGCAAAAGGCCTTACAAACCAAAAGCCTTTAACCTGCAATAGCAAGCCAAAGCCCAGATCTGCCTAGCCTAAAACCTGTGTACAAACCCAGTACACACAAGTCCAAAACTTGCATTAACCTTCAAAGACAAAGCCCTCCAGCATCAAACTGTCAAGCCCTTTCCAGAACCAATTTCCAAACCAACACGAGCCCTCAGAAAAATTTCATCATTGGGCAAGCACACAAATCAAACACAACACATTCAATAGCATATCAAAGGCATCAAGCCATTACATAGGCAACTCAGAAGCCAAAAGGTAGAAGAGGAAAAGAAGCAATATATTCAAGATCAAGGCATCAAGCTAGGATACGAGGCAACCAAACATATCATCATCAACACAGGGGCAAGCATTAATATCAGCATACTCAAAATCAATAACAAGTATTCAGAGGCAACTCAGAAGCGAGGCAAGCAGAGAAGAGGAAAATATACTCAAAGGCATTTCAAGCATATCATCATCAAATAATCTCAGAGTATACAAGGCTTTCAGACAGCATCATTAAACCACAAAAAGGCGAAAATACACAAACTAGGGAAACTTCCAAAGCTCGCGCATCGTCAAGCCTCCGTCCAGCCATCCTGAGCGCCTCCCAAATCCACCTCCTTCTCCCCGTCCCCAAGGGTCAAGGTAGCATTTCTCTTCTTTTCTTTCCTTTCCACAACCTCAATAACAAACAATAATAAACACATAATATCAGAAGACGGAATCAGAATATGCAAGGACGGAATTAACAAACCCTAAAAAACATTACCTTTTTCTCATTTTTTGCGTTGCCCAACCAATGGAGGGAAGAGGGAGAACGGCGGCGCTCGGTGGCCTTGGACGAAGGTGTTAACTCAGAGGTTTGTTTAAGAAGATGAAGAGGAAGCGAAGTAACGAAGAACAGCGCTTCTGTGTTTCACAAGCTCATGAACCCTAATGAAAACAAACCTTGCAACCCTAAACGAAATGAACAAACTTGCAATGGGCCTTGCCCTTTTCCAGTAAGCCTAAGCCCATTGCCACTCAGTCGTGCACCCCCCCCCCCCTTTGACTTAGCCTATTGCTTTTGATTGGGTTGTAAAACCCCTTTAGCCCATTTGTTTTAAAACTTATACCTTTTTTTTACTTATCATATTTTTTTTTTATTAATTTTATTTTTACATCAAATTTTTATTAATAATACTTTTTTATATATAACATAATTATAATTTTGTATATAATACATTAACTAAAATACAAATAACATTTTTCTTTAAACTTAAAACATTTTCTTTTTTAGTTAAACTTTTATACATAATTAATTAAAATTCATTAATTTGTAAATACATAAGAAATACTTTTCTTTAAAGACATTAATATATAGAATTTGAATATTT
Organism: Vicia faba; assembly: GCA_948472305.1. Classification (NCBI taxonomy): domain Eukaryota; kingdom Viridiplantae; phylum Streptophyta; class Magnoliopsida; order Fabales; family Fabaceae; genus Vicia; species Vicia faba. The sequence goes on along the minus strand of OX451737.1, from coordinate 1,689,582,572 downwards.
TCTTTTCTTAAAACATTTTATTCTTGTACATCAATACGTAATACTTTTCTTTTCTTGAGATATTTTGTTTGTATATACCTAACAAGAATACAAGAATACAATAATAATTAAATCAAATACTTAATTTTCTCATTAAGTTAACATTTCTCAAACTTGTAAATAAACCTCATACATTCACATAATCATTTACACATACACTTACACATTTACAATACCCGATACATTTACTTTGCTTTACACATATACATTTGCCTATCTTGCACATTTGATACATTTACATTTGAGATCGCAATTCGATTTGGTTGTAATTATTTGGAAATTACTCTCCTATAAGTCTCATCCCCATTTGTAAACATTTGTACCCCCACTCTCGGATACTTATTTTGTAATAGCGTAGACTTTAAATTCCCGCAATTTACCGCTTTCAAATATACCATGGTTAGACCTAGGGTTTGTATGTACAATCAAACGCTAGATAACCTAATACAAGACAAATACATGAAATCAATACACAATCACACTTGCACCCCTAGGGTAATCCCGCTTGTTTCCTTCCAAAATGGGCCATGCTTGCACGTCGAGTTTCTTTGGCAAAACAATTCAAATGATCATAAGTCCCTCGATGACGCTTTCGAAAGTTGCCTATCAAAATGATCATAGTCCCTTCAAGCAAAATTGCCAAAGACACTTGGCATCATTGCATTCATGGTCCATACGATGACCCGCGCCCGTCCCGTTAAACATCCTAAACGCAAGATTGCCCACCAAATACAATGGTGGAACAAAATTGTTAAAAAGGGTTAAAACATGAGAAAAACCTTTGAGTATATTAGGGGTAGACAAAACTCTTAGTTACTTGATCAACTTGCAAAACACACTTGCCTACTTTTCAAACCACTCCACAAACACTTTCAAAACAAACTTTCAAAAACATTTGAAACATCTTTTCGAAAAGATACACACCTTCGTATATACTCAAACACGAGTCATTACCACGGTTGCCGAAACAAAGGCGTCTATTTCAAAACATTTTCAAAACACACACACACCATTCCAAGCAATCAAAAATCAAGGCAAGTGATCTAAAACCAAGTAACTAAGAGCCCATGGATAACCATGGATGAAAAGGGTGCTAATACCTTCCCTTTTCATAATCTACCCCCCGAACCCACGAAACATCTCAAAAGGTTTTTCCTGTGCTTTTTTAACCTTTCCTTTAGGATAAAATAAAAAGTCGGTGGCGACTCTTGCTAAACCAAACAAGTGCGAATACAAACGCAAAACTCAAGTCAGTTCTCCCACCGTATCACACTTTGTAACAATTCTTGTTTGATTGTTTTACAAAGGTGTTTGTCTTTTGAAAACTGTTTCAATGTTTGAAAGTTTGTTTTGGAAAATATTTTGAAATTGTGTTGTGATGTGTTTTTCAAATTAGCAAGGATGTTTGCAAGTTTTGATCAAGTAACTAGGAGCATCTACCCTACTTACTCAAAAGTCTTTCCTACACATTTTAAACTCTTTGACATTGTTGTTTTACCATTGTATTTGGTAAACAACCTTGTGTTTGGATGTTAAACGGGACAGGTGTGGGTCATCGTATTGACCATGATAGCAATTGTGCTAAGTATCTTAGCAAGTTTTTGTTTGAGGGACTGGATCATTTTGTATAGGCAACCAAGATAGCGTCATCGAGGGACTATGATCTTTTATTTTTGTTTTTGTTTTGCCAAGATACTTAACATGCATACCATGGTCATTTTTAAGGCAACAAGTGGATGAAACCCTAAGGGTGCTTGTGTGCATTGTGTTGTCATTTTCATGCATTTAGTCTTGTGTTAGTCAAGCTATTTGTTTGATTTTGGATTTTTTACATACAAACCCTAATCTTTCTATCATGCATATTTGAAAGCTATAAATACGTAAAAGTAAATCTACAACTATTACAACATTGATATGGGGAGGGGGATACAATTTTGAATTAATTGTGCAAATAAATAAATAGACAATATTTAAATATGCAAATAAATATAAATATGCAAAAATGTTTTTTGTATTATTTTTATGTATGTAAAAATAAGTTTATTTAATGTATCAAAAATAAAAAAATAAAAAGCTTATTTTTATTAAGGGTGAAAACCCTGATTTGTTTTAAGAAAATATATATATATATATATATATATATATATATATATATATATATATATATATATATATATATATATATATATATATATATATATATATATATATATATATATATATATATATATATATATATATATATATATATATATATATATATATATATATATATATATATATATATATATATATATATATATATATATATATATATATATATATATATATAAGTAAATAAAATAAAATATATACAAATGTTTAGAAAATAAAAAATATATGAGAAAATATTATTTAAGTGTATAAATAATAAAAAATAAAAATATATGGTATTTTTTGTATTATTTACAAGCCTTTATTTAAGAAAATAAAAGTATATTATTAAAGTAATTATTTTTATGTTCAAAAAAATAATAAAAATAACAAAATAAAATGTGAAAATTTATGAAAATATTTTTAATAATTTTTTATGTTTAGAAAAATAAAATAAAGTCAGAAACTAAAAAAGAAATGAAAAAAAATATGAAAATATAAAATAATGGGCCAATGGGGTGTAAACAGCAATATGGGTGTGTCAATAGTGGAAACAAACAGGCCCAACCCATGATCTCTTCATCCCTGACCTTGTGACAAACAAAAACGCACGCTTGATGTTCAAATCTGGAAATCCTGCATACTTGCTCTAAAGCAAAAACATGCAACATGAAAGTTATAGAGCATGATCATACGATTCTAACCATGTAAAAAACTTAATCTAACTCTCAAAGACCGGAGAGAATTTCTGTGGCCCTAATTTCTAACCTAACTTTTTCAGAAAGTTCATCAATCAAATTCTCCCAACTCAGTTAACTTAAATGAAATCTATGCATATGTACAGCTCAAGGGAAATAAGTACTACATTTTTTATTCACAAACCTAAGCCTAATGATTCCTAAATAGAGAGATAGAAGTTTTAACTTTACCTATTTCAGTTGAGCTCGAGTATGGCAATGCAGGGGTTTTCAATGAGGCCTGAGATGTTTGTGAGCTTGCTTGAAGTTCCTTTGACCTTCCCCAATGCTTAGTTTGCTTAGAACTTGCTTGAATAAGCTTGTAGAAGTCAACCTGCACAGTCAGAATTCAAAAATGGTGAAGCTTGAAAACAAGGTTACAGTTGCTGGCCAATGGTTGGGATAACTTAGGTGGGTTGTTTAGAATGTGTTTGAAGTGTTTGCAAGCAAAACGCACGAGTGGATTTTGCTTTGGATGTTAAAATGCAGAAGCTGCCCTATTTTGCAAGTTTTTGGTGTTTTGGTGTTCAAGGGTGTTTGAGGACTGGCTAGCTCATGTTTCTGACCTTAGGCAATATGCAAAAGTTGTTTGGAATGGTTACAACCCTTGGTTATATCAGATACAAGAGTTATGTGATTTTGGCAAGTTGACTTGGTTTTGAAGAAAAGTGTGAAGTGACCAAGGGCATGCCTTTACAGGCTAGCTTCAAGCATGCACAAAGTTGATGTACCTTTACCTAAGTTTATGGAGTTTGTTTGCTGCAAAGAGATGGGTTCAAGGCTCAAGGGAAACAAAATGACATAAAGCCACCTTTATCAAAATGGCATTGTTAACTTTTTGCCATTTTTAGATTAATTCAATGTGTAAACCTCTATTGATCAGAACAATGTCTTAAACCATTGAGTTTGCATTCAATTTTTTAGTGTGGAAGGGTTTAAAGACCTGTAAGCAAGTACAAGCAAGGCTGGATAGAAATTGCAACTTGTAGCAACATGAAAAATGCCATGGATCAAAGTGACATTTTGCCAAATTCAAACCTTCGATTATCCCTAACCACAAATGATCTTGGAGATTTCTTTGACATTTTGGAAAGCTTGTAACATGCTATACAATCCATCTTTGAAATGCATTTTGAAATTCCAATGGGAACTAGGTGAAAAATTGCCATGAAGATAGGTCAAAATCCTACCTAAACTAGGGCAAAATTTCACTAAGTTAGAAAGTTTTTGGACCCTTATTCCAAAAATCATAACTTGAGATCCAAGCATCTTTTGGGAAAACTATGTGAGTCAAAGTTGTAGGTTTTGTGGAGTACTACAACTTTCTTGTTGGAAGTTTTCTTTGAATCCAATTGCATCATGGTGAAAAAGTTGGGAAACGTTGGAAAAAAATAAGAAATTTTCATAACTTAGAAAATTTCTAAGTTATGCAAAATTTTCATTTTAAACCCTAATTTTCAAAATTAGGTTTCTTGGTGAACAAGTTTCATGTTTTGACATATCTTGATGAAAAATGAACCTTGGAACTTGATTTTGACCAAAAAGTCAAAGTTTGACTTTTCAGTGTACAGTTGATTTTTGATTAGTTGAATGGAAAATTCATTTATCAATCCAATGCATTTGAGATCTTTTGAACCTTGTGATTAGGTCAAGATGATGCCATTGAGTCCTTCAATCCATGCTTGAACCTAATTTACCATTGGCTAGGTTAAAAATCAGAAATTGCCCTTCTGCAATCAAAACCCTAAAAATGACCATTTTACCCTTTTGATGATCTGATCAAATTTCTTGAGAAGTTATGGTCCAAACTTGACCAAATGGTTCATATGAGTTTATAATGTTGATATGGATCAAAAATTATGAGGTTTGACTGTAAATTGGCCACAGTTGACTTTTTCCCCAATACTACTAATTTATAGGTCAACTGTCCAATTGACTGGGCAAAATTTTGATTCAAGGCTTGAAACTTGGTATGAGCAATCTTATAAGTCCAACATGAAGTATGGAAGTCACTTTGAGCATCAAAAGTCCAAAAATCATTGTGCAAACTCAAACCCTAATTTAGGTCATCAGTGCAAGGAGATGTCTTGAGCAAAGCAAACCCTAGCTTGGTCTTGAGTCCAAAGAGTCTTGTGAGGGGAAATCTTGATAAAATGAGAGAGAAAATTTTGGGGTGCAACAGCTGCCCCTGTTCAATATTCTTGAACCTGAAGAGTTAGATTGGCGAGTTTGCCTTTCGTGACTCGAAGGTAAAAGAGGATTGGACACTAGAGTGCCCGTAAATTTGCACTCGTCAAAATATAGTTGAGGGAATGGGCTTAAAGATTCCATTTGGAAGTGTGAATCTTGTTGGAGATGGGCTTAAAGATGCCATCCAAGAATGTTTGTTGAAAATCAGGAGAGTGAGCATCAGAATGGTATCCGTGTCTGGAACGTCTCTGAGGTGGGGATCTGAATAAGCAAAATAATAGCATCCGTGTCTGGAGTGTCTCTAAGCTGTTTTCTGAATTTTGAATTTGAATAAGCAATAGAATTACATCCGTGTCTGGAGCGTCTCTAAGTTGTTTTCTTTGTTTGAATCTGAATAAGCAATAGAATTGCATACGTTTCTGGAGCGTCTCTAAGCTGTTTTCTGAGCTTTATATCTGAATAAGCAATAGAATTGCATCCGTGTCTGGAGCGTCTCTAAGCTGTTTTCTGAAATCTTTGAATAAGCAATAGAATAGCATCCGCGTCTGGAGCATCTATAAACTGTTTTCTGAGATTTTAATCTGAATAAGCAATAGAATTGCATCCGTGTCTGGAGCATCTCTAAGCTATTTTCTAAAATCTTTGAATAAGCAATAGAATAGCATCTGAGTCTGGAGCATCTATAAACTGTTTTCTGAGATTTTAATCTGAATAAGCAATAGAATTGCATCCGTGTATGGAGCGTCTCTAAGCTGTTTTCTGAACTTGAATATGAATAAGCAATAGAATTGCATCCGTGTCTGAAGCGTCTCTAAGCTGTTTTCATGATTATATATTGGTAGCTTGTAAATCTTATCCTGAAAAAGGGTAAAATGTTAGCTGAACACAAAGTTATGTTGCATGAAATGTATGCTTAATGGGGTTATATGTCTAGTAAGGGTTATATGCTTAATGGGGTTATATGTCTAGTAGGGGTTATACCATTAGTAGGGGTTATATGTTTACTAGGGACGTGCCAATATAACCTCTACTATATATAACTTAGGGGCATATACCCTACTAGAAGGAGTTATGACCATTGTAGGGTTTATGTTCATAGTAGTAGGGGTTATATGCTTAATGGGGTTATATGTCTACTAGGGTTATATGTTTACTAGGGACGTGGCAATATAACCCCTACTATATATAACATAGTAGGGGTTATGTCCCTAGTAGGGTTTACATGTCTAGTAGGTAGGAACATTGATTTATTTCAATATGAACAACAATTCAAAAGATTGAATTGCAACAAAATAATATAATAATATCAACAATAATTCAAAATATTGAATTGCAACAAAATAATATATTGGCAATAAAAAAAGGGGTTATATGCTTAATGGGGTTATATGTCAAGTAGGGGTTATACCATTAGTAGGGGTTATATGTTTACTAGGGACGTGCCAATATAACCCCTACTATAATTCAAAAGATTGAATTGCAACAAAATAATATATTGGCAATAAAAAAAAGGGTTAGTAGGGGTTATATGCTTAATGGGGTTATATGTCTAGTAGGGGTTATACTCTTAGTAGGAGTTATATGTTTACTAGGGATGTGGCAAAATAACCCCTACAATATATAACATAGGGGCATAAACCCTACTAAAAGGAGTTATGACCATTGTAGGGGTTATGTTCATAGTAGGGGTTACATATCTAGTAGGGGTTCCTACTAGACACGTAGGGGTTATATGTCTAGTAGGGGTTATACCATTAGTAGGGGTTATATGTTTACTAGGGACGAGCCAATATAACCCCTACTATATATAACTTAGGGGCATAAACCCTACTAGGGGTTCCTACTAGACACGTAGGGGTTATATGTCTAGTAGGGGTTATACCATTAGTAGGGGTTATATGTTTACTAGGGACGTGCCAATATAACCCCTACTATATATAACTTAGGGGCATAAACCCTACTAGAAGGATTTATGACCATTGTAGGGGTTATGTTCATAGTAGTAGGGGTTATATGCTTAATGGGTTTATATGTCAACTAGGGGTTATATGTTTACTAGGGACGTGGCAATATAACCCCTACTATATATAACATAGTAGGGGTTATGGCCCTAGTAGGGGTTACATATCTAGTAGGTAGGGACATTGATTTATTTCAATATGAACAACAATTAAAAGATTGAATTGCAACAAAATAATATAATAATATCAACAATAATTCAAAAGATTGAATTGCAACAAAATAATATATGCTTAATGCTTAATGGGGTCAGTAGGGGTTATATGCTTAATGGGGTTATATGTCTAGTAGGGGTTATACCATTAGTAGGGGTTATATGTTTACTAGGGACGTGCCAATATAACCCCTACTATATATAACTTTGTGGCATAAACCCTACTAGAAGGAGTTATGACCATTGTAGGGGTTATGTTCATAGTAGTAGGGGTTATATGCTTAATGAGGTTATATGTCTACTGGGGGTTATATGTTTATTAGGGACGTGTCAATATAACCCCTACTATATATAACATCCTATTAGACATGTAACCCCTACTAGGAACATATTCCTTACTAGTCACGAACCCCTACTATGACCATTGTAAATGTTATGTTCATAGTAGGTGTTACATATATAGTAGGGGTTCCTACTAGAAATGTAACACGTTCCTACTAGATATGTAATCCCTACTAGTAAACCGTTTGTCCAAGAAGAGCAAGAAAAGTCGATTCGGGAAAGGGAGTTCGGGCAATGCCTCTCCAGCAGTCCGAGCTTCACAGGGAGTCCGAATTGTCGAGCCTCAGGGGGACAATGTGTTGCAATAAGGCTCCTTCGTAGAAGCTCTTCTGTTCGTGCCATATACTCTGGTCAGGAAGAGGGGCAGGGGTTAGTAGGGGTTATATGCTTAATGGGGTTATATGTCTAGTAGGTGTTATACCATTAGTAGGGGTTATATGTTTACTAGGGACGTGCTAATATAACCCCTACTATATATAACTTTGGGGCATAAACCCTACTAGAAGGAGTTATGACCATTGTAGGGGTTATGTTCATAGTAGTAGGGGTTATATGCTTAATGGGGTTATATGTCTACTAGGGGTTATATGTTTACTAGGGACGTGGAAATATAACCCTTACTATATATAACATCCTACTAGACATGTAACCCCTACTAAGAACATATTCCTTACTAGTTATAAACCCCTACTATGACCATTGTAAAGGTTATATTCATAGTAGGGGTTACATATATAGTAGGGGTTCCTACTAGACATGTAACCCGTTCCTACTAGATATGTAACCCCTACTAGTAAACCGTTCATCCAAGAAGAGCAAGAAAAGTCGACTCAGGCAAGGGAGTTCATGCAATGCCTCTCTAGCAGTCCGAGCTTCACGGGGAGTCCGAATTGTCGAGCCTCAGGGGGACAATGTGCTGCAAGAAGGCTCCTTCATAGAAGCTCTTCTATCCGTTCCAGATACTCCAGTCAGGAAGAGGGGCAGGGGTTAGTCGGGGTTATATGCTTAATGGGGTAATATGTCTAGTAGGGGTTATACCATTAGTAGGGGTTATATATTTACTAGGGACGTGCCAATATAACCCCTACTATATATAACTTAGGGGCATAAACCCTACTAGATGGAGTTATGACCATTGTAGGAGTTATGTTCATAGTAGTAGGGGTTATATGCTTAATGGGGTTATATGTCTACTAGGGGTTATATGTTTACTAGGGACGTGGCAATATAACCCCTACTATATATAACATAGTAGGGGTTATGTCCCTAGTAGGGGTTACAAGTCTAGTAGGTAGTGTGATACGGTGGGAGAACTGACTAGTGTTTTGCGTTCGTATTCGCACTTGTGCGGTTGAGCAAGAGTCGCCACCGACTTTTTATTTTATCCTAAAGGAAAGGTTAAAAAGCACAGCAAAAACCTTTTGAGATATTTCTTGGGTTCGGGGGGTAGATTATGAAAAGGGAAGGTATTAGCACCCTTTTCATCCATGGTTATCCATGGGCTCTTAGTTACTTGGTTTTTTAGATCACTTGCCTTGTTTTTCGATTGCTTAAAAAATGGTGTGGGTGTGGGTGTTTTTTGAAAATGTTTTGGAAGAAGATGCCTTGTCTTAGGCAACTAATGTATTTGACTCGTGATTGAGTGTTTTACAAAAGTGTGGATCTTTTCGAAAAGATGTTTCAAATGTTTTTTGAGAGTTTGTTTGAAAGTGTTGTGGATTGTGGTTTTTTTTGAAAAGAAGGCAAGTGTTTTTGCAAATTGATCTCAAGTAACTAAGAGCTTTGTCTACCCTATTGTACTCAAAGGTTTTTGTCATGTTTTAACCCCTTTTAACAATTTTGTTCCATCATTGAAATTGATGGACAATCTTGCGTTTAGGAATTTTATTCGGGACGGGCGCGGGTCATCGTATGGACCATGAATGCAATGGTGCCAAGTGTCCTTGGCAATTTGCTTTGAAGGGACTATGATCATTCCGTTTAGGCAACACTTTGAGACTTATGATCATTTGATTTTGTTTTGCCAAAGATACTCAACGTGCAAGCATGGCCCATTTTGGAAGGCAACATGTGGGATTACCCTAGGGGTGCAAGTGTGATTGTGTATTGATTTCATGTATTTGTCTTGTATTAGGTTATCTAGCGTTTGATTTTATGTACATGCAAACCCTAGGTCTAACCATGGTATAATTGAAAGCGGTAAATTGCGAAAATGTAAAATCTACGCTATTACAAAATAGTATCCGGGAGTGGGGGTACAAGTGTATGAATGGGGATGAGACTTATAGTATCCAATAAGTTACAACCAAATCGAATTTGCGATCAAATGGAAATATCGAATATACAAATATAAGATAAACAAATGTGTATAGGGCAATGTGAATGTATTTGTATTGTGTAAGTGTACAAGTATATGAGATTATTTGCAAATGCGACAAGGTGAAATTAATGAGGTATTGTTAGGTATTGTTTTAACCTAAATGATAATTAAATGTTTATTTAATTATTGATCTTGTATTTCTTTTAATATGTACAAAAGAAAATGTTTTGAATTGAATGTTCAAGTTCTAATTAAATTATGAATATGATGTTCCAAGAAAAGAAAATATTATGTATAAAAAGTATATTTTCATGTGTTATGTATAAAAAGTAAGTGAAAAGAAATGTTTTTAATTTAATCACATTATATATAAAATGTATTAAATGTCAAAAAGTTGAATTATGTATAAAAAGAAGTGTATTTTTAATTGTTATGTACAAAAGTATATTTTAATTAAAAGAACGGAAATGTATTTTCAATTTTAAATGTATGATGTAAAAAAATGTATTTTTATGTGTTTAATATTTCAATATGTATTAAAACGTTTTCAAGTTAATTAAGTATATAGAAAAGTATTTTAATTATATGCTTAAAGAAGAGATGTATTTTTTTTACTAAATGGATTACATTAATTAAGAGTGTATTTTTCATTAAAACTATATTAGGTTAGAAAATAAGTATATTGTTTATATAAAAAAAAAAGTTATTAATATTTTGTTAGAAAGGAAAAGAAAAGAAACATTTTAATGGGCTTCAGAGGAAATTAGAAACGGGTCAGGCCCATTGATTGCTGGAGCAGCGTTTTTAGGGTTTGAGAATTGTTGTTCATTTGATAACGCGTTTAGGGTTTGGACAGCGCCGTTCGTGGGTTTTGTCTTCTCCGTTGCATGTCTCTGTGTCCCCTTTGCTTCGAGGCCACCGGCGCTACCCCCACATCTCTTTTCCCTCCAGCTCGAGTTCAAAGGTCTTATGATACGAGGTTTGATTTCAATGTTTTTGTTCTTTTTTTACGAATCGCGTGCTTCATTTCAGTTTGAATCTTAACCTTAATCTTTTATTATTATGAGGTGAAGGAGAAAAGAGAGGGAGAAGATTGTACTACCTGACCTTGGAGAAGGAGGAGAGACAGGGGATGTGGCGCTCAGGAGGCCCGATGGCGGAGGTTCGGTGATGAAGCTGGAAGCTATCTTGGGAAAATTTGGTACTTTTACCTTTTTGCCATTTTTTTTAGGTTTTGATGATGATTTTGAACTGAAAAACCTTTCTCTTAGATTTACCTCTTTCTTCCTCTCTTCTTCTCCTTTTTGCCACTGTATGCTTGTTTATGTTTCCCTTGGATGCTTTCCTGACTTTCTTCTGATTTGTGGCCTCGAAAGTTGGTCGTATGCTCGCTTATGTTGCCCTATGATGATCTCAGAGGTCTGAGGGCCTTGTACACGCGCTTCTGGATGCCTTGGTATCAGTATGTTTTGAATGCTTATGTTGATTATGTTGAGTTGAGTGTTGCCTTTGAATATGTTTGAATATGCTGGGATTGACGCCTTGTTTGATGCCTGTTGAAATGTGTTTCTGTTGCCTATTGCATTTTGGCCTGTGATGAAGATTTCTGAGGCCACTTCTTTCCTCTTCTCTATTTCCCACTTTGCCTTTGAATGTTTGTGGCCTATGATGAAGAGATTCTGAGGCCTGAGTTTGCTTCAGGAAGAATTGTCTTTGAGGCTTGGACTTTGTTTGGCTAGTTTTATATGGATAGACCAGGTTTTGCTTCAGCAGGTTTTATGTTTAGACAGGGGTTCAGCAGGTTTGTACATTGGTATGGCTCATTTTAGGTTCAGGCTAATGCAGGCAGCAGGTTTTATGCTGGTGCAGGTTAACTCAGGCCAAGGCTTATGCAGGTTTTACTTCTTGAGGGTTTTTGATGTATGGTTTCAGGCAATTTTGTACTTGTTAGGCTTTTTAGGTTATGTGTTTGTGACAGGTTTGTATGTTTATGTGTTTTGACAGTATGTGGGTTTTGAGGTTTCACAGGTTTGGGTTTGTGAGGTCTCAGGCGAGTATGCTTGGTTGGTAAATGGTTTTAGCAGGTATGGTGAGGTTTTGACAGCAGGTAAGCTTCAGGCTTGAACTTGGTTTATCAGGCCCTTGTTTGGCTTGCTTCAGGCCAGGACTTGGTAGCAGATTTTAGTATGGAGGTTATGGCTTAGCAGGTCTTGTGCAGATTTGAGTCAATGCAGGTTTTAAAATGCTCTGCCGGTTTTAGGCTTGTTTAGCAGTATGCTATGTATATTTTTTTTGTTGAGGGCCTTCAGCTTGGCAGTTTTTTATCTCTCTCTGTTTCTATGCAGTGGGGAGTCTTTGTATATTTTTTTCTTCTCTTTTCTGCCTAAGCATAAAGCCTGAACCCTGCCTCTTATCTCTCTTCTCCTGACTCTCTTAGTACAGTTTAAAGAAATTTAAATGTTTTTTTTTACTGTACTTTCTGAAGGGGCCACTGATGGGAAATGATGATAAAAGAAAAGTTGCTTGCATATAGGATTTCCTCTGCATCTTTATCTTTCTTTGATAGCTTTTGAGTAGACTTTTATTTTCCATATCTTTGCCAAATCTGCTTTTGACAACTTGGGTAGATTTCTTGATATTTTGACAGTAAGTTTGTACCTTTGGCTTTTGATAGAAAGTGGGAGTTTGGGTTTTAGTTGGTTTGAACTTACTTTTGAACTATGCAGTTTGACATTTTAAAATTATGCATTTTGACATTTTTTATTCATGATAAAATTCTTCCCTCTTTGTGAACTGGGAGAAATCCCGTGATTTGCAGAGAGGGTCAACTGATCCCAGTCAGTGGCCCTTAATGATGACTGCAAATTTTACCTGTCTTTAATTAATTCAACTGCTTTTGACTTTTCCTTTTCTTTTTGCAGATGAATAATGGAGCACCGGAGCGAAGTGAAGAATGAAGAATTAGAAATAAATAGGATAGTTTTCTTTTTATTTAAATTTAAATCAATGTAAGACCAATGTTTGTAATTTAAATTCCAAACATCAATTGTACATTTAATTTAAAGATAAATAAAAGTTTCCATTATCCAATTTAATTCTATTTTCCCTTTATTGTTTATTTATTTATTTAAAATTCTTTGAATTAAAACAATTGAAAAATAAATTTCAATCACTCAATTTAGAATAATAAATAACTTAAATAAAACAATGTCTTAGTAATATTGATCAATTAAACCTGTCTTTTCCAATACACAAAGCAAAACAGCAGTTAACCAAAATAAACTGATCAAGCGCATTCCTCTTTTCACTGATTCTTTGTGAGGCACTGTAGATTCAATACTGCATATTTCTTTTGACTGGCTCAAACAAACCAACGTGAATTCAAACCAACTGTCTCTTTTACTGATTAAATCAAAACAATGCGAATTTAACCCGAATCTCGGAATAAACTGCAAAGTACTGTGGAATTTTAACCTTCTGAGAATATACCCATAAAATCTTAATTCCTGATTAAATGCCAACGAACATTCGCCTGATCAAAATTGAGCCAAAATCAACCAAAACCCTAAGCCAATTGTGTGAAACAATCCAGAGCCCTGAAAATCAGTAAAAACCCTAATTTTGTCTGACTGACGAGAAAAGTCTATTTGTCCGATTCTTGAGCCAGTTTGAAAAATCAGGAAATGCCTGAAGCTGAGATTTCTTGTGGAAAAATGCGAGGGCGAATTTTGGGGTACAACAGTTGCCCCTGTTCAATCTTCTTGGACCTGAAGAGTTAGATTGGCAAGTTTGCCTTTCGTGACTCGAGGGTAAAAGAAGATTGGACACTAAAGTGCCCAGAAAATTTGCACTCGTCGATATGATGGTAGAGGTGAATGGGCTTAAGGATGCCATTTGGTGATGGGCTTAAAGATGCCATCTGGTGCGATAGAATTTTGTCGGGGAATGGGCTTAGAGATGCCATCTGGTGACTGCTAGTAGGAGGATGGGCTTATAGATGCCATCTAGTGACGCTGAACTGTATGTCAATGGTGAGTGGACAAGTATCAGAAGGGCCTCCATGTTTCGGAACATCTCTGAATCGGGGTCCGAACAAGCAACAGATTGACGTCCATGTTTCGGAGAATCCGTAAACTATTTTCAGGAGTTGGGATTGAATAAGCAATAGAGCAACGCCCGTTGTTGGGAAGCGTCCGTAAACTGTTTTCAAAAGTTGAGAAGAGTCTGAACAAGTTGGTAGATTGACATCCGTTGTAGGGAAGAATCCGTAAACTGTTTTCAAAAATTGCACCTGAACAAGTTGGTAGATTGACATCCGTTGTAGGGAAGAATCCGTAAACTATTTTGAGAAGAGTCTGAACAAGTTGGTAGATTGACATCCGTCGTAGGGAAGAATCCGTAAACTGTTTTCAGAAGTCTTGAAGTTGAAAAGGAACCGGTGTAGGGTTTCTTGATAATGCGTCTGGATGGATCTGGAATAAGTATCAGAATGTCTCCGTGTCCGGGTCAAATCTGAACTATTTCTGGATGGATCTCGGAAGATGATCTGTGTCTGTCGACTGCTCTTACCTGAAAAGGTAAAGGGTTAGTTGTATGCAATGTTATGATGCATGATGCAGTGTATGTGACATCAATGTTTATGACATGAATGTGATGAATGCGCATGTAGGCTGAGGAGCTATCTTGCTGAGGATAAATGAATCCGAGATGGCTGAAGATAAAAGCATCTTGACTGCTGTCGGGGAAAATAAATCCTTGGCCGCTGCTGGGGAAGAGAATTCCTGATGACCTCTACTGGGGAGTTCCCAATTAGTAGACTCCTGCTGGGGAGGTAAGATTGAGAATCTTCAGCTTGGCGGGAAGTGACTCTGGCGACTTCACTGGGGAACTCAAGATTTGCCTTCCCAAAACTCTGTGGGGAGAAGGTTCAATGGCCTGGCTCCGCTGGGGATTGATAATGCGAAGTTTTAGCTTTGCTGGAGATAATGAAGCTTAACTCTGAGTGGAGTTAGCTTCTGGAAGAATCTGAACAAGCGATAGGTTAACCTCCGTTACTTGGAGAACCCGTGAACTGTTTTCAGAAATCTCGAAGATGAATCAGCAATAGAGCCGCATCCGTTGTTGGGAAGCGTCCGTAAACTGTTTTCAGAGGTTGCATCTGAACAAGTTGATAGATTAACATCCGTTGTTGGGAAGAATCCATAAACTGTTTTCAGAAGTTTGAAGAAGAATCTGAACAAGTGATAGGTTAACATCCGTTTACTTGGAGAACCCGTGAACTGTTTTCAGAAATCTTGAAGTTGAATCAGTAATAGAGCAGCATCCGTTGTTGGGAAGCGTCCGTAAACTAATTTCAAAGGTTGCTTCTGAACAAGCCGATAGATTAACATCCGTTGTTGGGAAGAATCCATAAACTGTTTTCAGAAGTCTTGAAGAAGAATCTGAACAAGTGATAGGTTAACATCCGCTTACTTGGAGAACCCGTGAACTGTTTTCAGAAATCTTGAAGTTGAATCAGTAATAGAGCAGCATCCGTTGTTGGGAAGCGTCCGTAAACTAATTTTAAAGGTTGCTTCTGAACAAGGCGATAGATTAACATCCGTTGTTGGGAAGAATCCATAAACTGTTTTCAGAAGTCTTGAAGAAGAATCTGAACAAGTGATAGGTTAACATCCGCTTACTTGGAGAACCCGTGAACTGTTTTCAGAAATCTTGAAGTTGAATCAGTAATAGAGCAGCATCCGTTGTTGGGAAGCGTCCATAAACTAATTTTAAAGGTTGCTTCTGAACAAGCCGATAGATTAACATCCGTTACTTGGGAAGAATCCATAAACTGTTTTCAGAAGTCTTGAAGAGGAACCGGTGTAGGGCTTCCTGAAGATGAGCTTGTGTAAAACTGCATCGTTTTTTGAACACTTTTGACATTCGAATGCCCCAAGTGTACATAAATTCCTGGCTTATTACAGGTGTTAATCTGGAATTCTTCAGACATGCCCTGGCTGGATACAGGAATCGAGTCTGGAAATGTGGTAGTTGATTTGTTGAACACTTTTGACATTCGAATGCCCCAAGTGGTGATGAAGGAATATTGAATCGGATTACTCTGCATATTGAGAGATTTCTTGCAATCTTGACTGGACTGCCCCAGGTTTATTGAATTGAAAGATCTGTTGGACCTCGACTGGACTGTCCCAGGTTAATTGAATTGTGATATGCCATGCCCCTTGTTGATAGGAGCTTTGCAATGGAAGTGTTATCCTCTTGAAGTGATTTTGACTTACTGAGAGAGTTTTCGTTCCTCCGAACATTTGCTGTATGAATTTCTTCGCTGTCAAACAAAAGGGTCAAATGCAGACAGTGATATTCGTATAATGCAAAGTTTATGTTTGTCTCGAAGTTTTGAAAAATGCATTTTTAGCAGAAAACTTTTCACAAGACAGATCAACACAAGATTTAGAGCAAAGCCCTACAGGAGTCAGGATACCTTTTGTAACAGTATGCTTTCGAACTAACCCATGCTTCAATTAGGACTTTCGAAGGGTTGTAACGTGGCTTGGTTCACGGTTTAAGAAACAAAGGATAAAGGCTCAAAGTATATTTGTACCCACCCGCTCTTCGTGATGTCCTTCAACCTAAGCTCAGTTAATTGTGCGTCACACTCTGTTTTGAGTTTTGAACGAATTTTGGGCGATGGTTCACCAGTTGAATTTGGGGAGACAGTCATCATCTCCTTTTTTGTTTTTCAACATTTTTCATGTTGTCGAGGATTTTGTAATGACCTCACTATTTTGATTTTGATTTGTTATCCCTAACTCTTGCCTGACTGTTCCTATTTTCGAGATTACTGTCAGCGGGATGCCCCAGCTTTCTTAAGCCTCCTTTATAGGTTTTGGCTCAGCGGGCTTTTTCTCTTTTGAGAGATTGACTGTCTATGTGATAGGGAACCACCCTTGTCTTTTGATTCCAACGGAATGTTTCTTTTCGACGTCGTTCATTGTATTAAGAACGGAGACTTTGCGACTTTAATGCGCATTTTCTTTTGAATTAAACTGAGATACTACCCTGCCCCGGGTTTATATCAAAGGTTTTGATTGTTTTAAAACAGAAAACTCCTACTTCTTTGGCTCGAAGGGGTTGACTAGGGATTAACTTCCTTATAACTCCAGTGTTTGGGATTTGAAAGAAATGCCTGTACATCATCAGCAAGGTTCGTTCAAAAGCATACTGTATAAGATCATGGTATTGTTTCGTCATCCTCCCTCTAAAGGCTTGCTGCTTTTTATCAAGAGTCAAATATCATAAAGAAAGCATAAGAGTAGTGAAACGAATGGATGAATTCAAGACAAACATATGCAATGCATTAACGAAAACAGAGTTTAACATCAACAAATAATTGTTTGACAGCAAAAGAAATTACAACTTTGAAAATTCAAAAAGAAGCAAAAGTCTTTTAGCTCGAGCTTCGTCACTTCAAGTGGAGAACCCTTTAACGGAAGATCTTCATCTCGCCGTCTGGCATGAATTCCAGCACCCCAATGTCAATCAGATCTTGAATCTTGTTCTTCAAGGCCCAACAGTCGTTGGTGTCGTGTCCCGGGCTGTAGGAGTGGTAAACACAGAATGCGTCGGGATGATAATAAGGAGAGGAGATATTGTGCTTCTGAGGAGGGTCCTTCAAGGTAAGCAAGTTGACCTCCATCAGGCGCTTCAGTATAAAAATGATGGTATTTCAGTCTCCGTAAACTGTCTTCCCGACTTTTCTTGCTTACGCCGATTGCCCCGTTGACGCTGGCGAGGTTGTTGATGGGCTTGTGACCCTGAAGCAAGCAAAGGAGCTTTCCCCTTGTCTTCTTGAGTGGATGGAGGCTGAGCGGTGACTTGCTCTTCGACCTCAGATGTTTGCCCCAGTTGGTTGTTTGGAAGCAGTTGGCGGACAAGAACTCTGAGTTCCTCTTGTCTTTGGGATAGGTCTTGGATGAGAGCCATCTGGCCCACCAACTGTCCCATCATTTGAGTCCTCAAGGTTGTCAGATCAAACTGCAGCTCCGCAAGCTGATCACTCCTGGCATTGTTGGAATTCCCCAAGCCCTTGGTGAGGAGAGCTTTCATCTCTTCTTGCCCCAGAGACAAGTTCAGGAACATCTCCTGCAGTTGAGCAGTCTGGTCTTGGATGTCTTTGACAGACCTTTCTAGGGCCATCTCTTGCTGAAATAAACAACAGGAGAGTAAGGAAACCTGAAAAAGGAAAGACTGTCAAAGTGCAATGCATGATATGTGGATGCACGCTTTCAAGGATCTCTTGGGGTAAACACAAGAAAATGTTAGAGGTTGAACTCTGCTCTTGGATTGGAGATCTCTGCACCGGTGGACGTCTTTCCACGAGAATCGAGCTCACCATGTCGAGTGGGTCATAGCCACTGATTCAAGTTGTTGCATTTGATCTTTGGTTGGAGAACTTTGTGTCGGTGGATGTCTTTCCACGAGAATCAAGCTCACCATGTCGAGTGGGTCATAGCCACTGATTCAAGTTGTTGCACTTGATCTTTGATTGGACTGGTTAGAGGAGAAACCTCTTGCCCCTGGATAGATGTCTGGTTCAACGTAACCCTGCATCAAAAGAACCCTCGAGATCCTCGAAATGGTTATTGAAAATGCTATGGTATGATGTTATGTACATGTATGCACAAGCAAGTGAGTGTATATACAGGCAAACATATTCACACAAAGCACACAAGGCTTTAGGTTTAGGCTTGCATGAGGTTCAGGTACTACCCTCTTTCAGTTTGTTGGTTAAAACCTGTCCTATCAAAAGTAACCGGGTTCTAAGGAGCTCAATATCGTTGGATTGTTTTCTGTGTTCATTGTTTCGGTTTAGCCACTTACTGGCGACCAAAATATTCCAAGAAAACAATCCTCAAAAGAGCGTAGTATCGAGGATCTACCAACTTCGGACTGCACCAAAGCCGGTCATCTCACTACCCCTAAAAAGGCTAAGATGGTCAATTAAGGTTCTAAGAGTTCGTTAGTGCTTCATGACATCACACAGCGGCCCCGTACTCTCCTTGACTACTCAAGGGTTACCGGTACTCACAAATATGTCACACTAACATAGCTTACTGCTTCAACCATGTCGGTATACCCCGCACAGTTCCCTCACAGTTTTTTTGCTATTTACCTAAAAAGGTGCCCCAAATCCGGGTGTAGGATTTACAATAAACCCAAACAAGAACCCAAAAGATAAATCAATCAAGTCAATCAAAGCAAGAAAGTAAAGGTGATCTAAACCCTAAGGTAACCCCACTTCTAAACTCATCCCCAGCAGAGTCGCCAGTTCTGTGATACGGTGGGAGAACTGACTAGTGTTTTGCGTTCGTATTCGCACTTGTGCGGTTGAGCAAGAGTCGCCACCGACTTTTTATTTTATCCTAAAGGAAAGGTTAAAAAAGCACAGCAAAAACCTTTTGAGATATTTCTTGGGTTCGGGGGGTAGATTATGAAAAGGGAAGGTATTAGCACCCTTTTCATCCATGGTTATCCATAGGCTCTTAGTTACTTGGTTTTTTAGATCACTTGCCTTGTTTTTCGATTGCTTAAAAAATGGTGTGGGTGTGGGTGTTTTTTGAAAATGTTTTGGAAGAAGATGCCTTGTCTTAGGAAACTAATGTATTTGACTCGTGATTGAGTGTTTTACAAAAGTGTGGATCTTTTCGAAAAGATGTTTCAAATGTTTTTTGAGAGTTTGTTTGAAAGTGTTGTGGATTGTGGTTTTTTTTGAAAAGAAGGCAAGTGTTTTTGCAAATTGATCTCAAGTAACTAAGAGCTTTGTCTACCCTATTGTACTCAAAGGTTTTTGTCATGTTTTAACCCCTTTTAACAATTTTGTTCCATCATTGAAATTGATGGACAATCTTGCGTTTAGGAATTTTATTCGGGACGGGCGCGGGTCATCGTATGGACCATGAATGCAATGGTGCCAAGTGTCCTTGGCAATTTGCTTTGAAGGGACTATGATCATTCCGTTTAGGCAACACTTTGAGACTTATGATCATTTGATTTTGTTTTGCCAAAGATACTCGACGTGCAAGCATGGCCCATTTTGGAAGGCAACATGTGGGATTACCCTAGGGGTGCAAGTGTGATTGTGTATTGATTTCATGTATTTGTCTTGTATTAGGTTATCTAGCGTTTGATTTTATGTACATGCAAACCCTAGGTCTAACCATGGTATAATTGAAAGCGGTAAATTGCGAAAATGTAAAATCTACGCTATTACAAAATAGTATCCGGGAGTGGGGGTACAAGTGTATGAATGGGGATGAGACTTATAGTATCCAATAAGTTACAACCAAATCGAATTTGCGATCAAATGGAAATATCGAATATACAAATATAAGATAAACAAATGTGTATAGGGCAATGTGAATGTATTTGTATTGTGTAAGTGTACAAGTATATGAGATTATTTGCAAATGCGACAAGGTGAAATTAATGAGGTATTGTTAGGTATTGTTTTAACCTAAATGATAATTAAATGTTTATTTAATTATTGATCTTGTATTTCTTTTAATATGTACAAAAGAAAATGTTTTGAATTGAATGTTCAAGTTCTAATTAAATTATGAATATGATGTTCCAAGAAAAGAAAATATTATGTATAAAAAGTATATTTTCATGTGTTATGTATAAAAAGTAAGTGAAAAGAAATGTTTTTAATTTAATCACATTATATATAAAATGTATTAAATGTCAAAAAGTTGAATTATGTATAAAAAGAAGTGTATTTTTAATTGTTATGTACAAAAGTATATTTTAATTAAAAGAACGGAAATGTATTTTCAATTTTAAATGTATGATGTAAAAAAATGTATTTTTATGTGTTTAATATTTCAATATGTATTAAAACGTTTTCAAGTTAATTAAGTATATAGAAAAGTATTTTAATTATATGCTTAAAGAAGAGATGTATTTTTTTTACTAAATGGATTACATTAATTAAGAGTGTATTTTTCATTAAAACTATATTAGGTTAGAAAATAAGTATATTGTTTATATAAAAAAAAAAGTTATTAATATTTTGTTAGAAAGGAAAAGAAAAGAAACATTTTAATGGGCTTCAGAGGAAATTAGAAACGGGTCAGGCCCATTGATTGCTGGAGCAGCGTTTTTAGGGTTTGAGAATTGTTGTTCATTTGATAACGCGTTTAGGGTTTGGACAGCGCCGTTCGTGGGTTTCGTCTTCTCTGTTGCATGTCTCTGTGTCCCCTTTGCTTCGAGGCCACCGGCGCTACCCCCACATCTCTTTTCCCTCCAGCTCGAGTTCAAAGGTCTTATGATACGAGGTTTGATTTCAATGTTTTTGTTCTTTTTTTACGAATCGCGTGCTTCATTTCAGTTTGAATCTTAACCTTAATCTTTTATTATTATGAGGTGAAGGAGAAAAGAGAGGGAGAAGATTGTACTACCTGACCTTGGAGAAGGAGGAGAGACAGGGGATGTGGCGCTCAGGAGGCCCGATGGCGGAGGTTCGGTGATGAAGCTGGAAGCTATCTTGGGAAAATTTGGTACTTTTACCTTTTTGCCATTTTTTTTAGGTTTTGATGATGATTTTGAACTGAAAAACCTTTCTCTTAGATTTACCTCTTTCTTCCTCTCTTCTTCTCCTTTTTGCCACTGTACGCTTGTTTATGTTGCCCTTGGATGCTTTCCTGACTTTCTTCTGATTTGTGGCCTCGAAAGTTGGTCGTATGCTCGCTTATGTTGCCCTATGATGATCTCAGAGGTATGAGGGCCTTGTACACGCGCTTCTGGATGCCTTGGTATCAGTATGTTTTGAATGCTTATGTTGATTATGTTGAGTTGAGTGTTGCCTTTGAATATGTTTGAATATGCTGGGATTGACGCCTTGTTTGATGCCTGTTGAAATGTGTTTCTGTTGCCTATTGCATTTTGGCCTGTGATGAAGATTTCTGAGGCCACTTCTTTCCTCTTCTCTATTGCCCACTTTGCCTTTGAATGTTTGTGGCCTATGATGAAGAGATTCTGAGGCATGAGTTTGCTTCAGGAAGAATTGTCTTTGAGGCTTGGACTTTGTTTGGCTAGTTTTATATGGATAGACCAGGTTTTGCTTCAGCAGGTTTTATGTTTAGACAGGGGTTCAGCAGGTTTGTACATTGGTATGGCTCATTTTAGGTTCAGGCTAATGCAGGCAGCAGGTTTTATGCTGGTGCAAGTTAACTCAGGCCAAGGCTTATGCAGGTTTTACTTCTTGAGGGTTTTTGATGTATGGTTTCAGGCAATTTTGTACTTGTTAGGCTTTTTAGGTTATGTGTTTGTGACAGGTTTGTATGTTTATGTGTTTTGACAGTATGTGGGTTTTGAGGTTTCACAGGTTTGGGTTTGTGAGGTCTCAGGCGAGTATGCTTGGTTGGTAAATGGTTTTAGCAGGTATGGTGAGGTTTTGACAGCAGGTAAGCTTCAGGCTTGAACTTGGTTTATCAGGCCCTTGTTTGGCTTGCTTCAGGCCAGGACTTGGTAGCAGATTTTAGTATGGAGGTTATGGCTTAGCAGGTCTTGTGCAGATTTGAGTCAATGCAGGTTTTAAAATGCTCTGCCGGTTTTAGGCTTGTTTAGCAGTATGCTATGTATATTTTTTTTGTTGAGGGCCTTCAGCTTGGCAGTTTTTTATCTCTCTCTGTTTCTATGCAGTGGGGAGTCTTTGTATATTTTTTTCTTCTCTTTTCTGCCTAAGCATAAAGCCTGAACCCTGCCTCTTATCTCTCTTCTCCTGACTCTCTTAGTACAGTTTAAAGAAATTTAAATGTTTTTTTTTTACTGTACTTTCTGAAGGGGCCACTGATCGGAAATGATGATAAAAGAAAAGTTGCTTGCATATAGGATTTCCTCTGCATCTTTATCTTTCTTTGACAGCTTTTGAGTAGACTTTTATTTTCCATATCTTTGCCAAATCTGCTTTTGACAACTTGGGTAGATTTCTTGATATTTTGACAGTAAGTTTGTACCTTTGGCTTTTGATAGAAAGTGGGAGTTTGGGTTTTAGTTGGTTTGAACTTACTTTTGAACTATGCAGTTTGACATTTTAAAATTATGCATTTTGACATTTTTTATTCATGATAAAATTCTTCCCTCTTTGTGAACCGGGAGAAATCCCGTGATTTGCAGAGAGGGTCAACTGATCCCAGTCAGTGGCCCTTAATGATGACTGCAAATTTTACCTGTCTTTAATTAATTCAACTGCTTTTGACTTTTCCTTTTCTTTTTGCAGATGAATAATGGAGCACCGGAGCGAAGTGAAGAATGAAGAATTAGAAATAAATAGGATAGTTTTCTTTTTATTTAAATTTAAATCAATGTAAGACCAATGTTTGTAATTTAAATTCCAAACATCAATTGTACATTTAATTTAAAGATAAATAAAAGTTTCCATTATCAGATTTAATTCTATTTTCCCTTTATTGTTTATTTATTTATTTAAAATTCTTTGAATTAAAACAATTGAAAAATAAATTTCAATCACTCAATTTAGAATAATAAATAACTTAAATAAAACAATGTCTTAGTAATATTGATCAATTAAACCTGTCTTTTCCAATACCCAAAGCAAAACAGCAGTTAACCAAAATAAACTGATCAAGCGCATTCCTCTTTTCACTGATTCTTTGCCAGGCACTGTAGATTCAATACTGCATATTTCTTTTGACTGGCTCAAACAAACCAACGTGAATTCAAACCAACTGTCTCTTTTACTGATTAAATCAAAACAATGAGAATTTAACCCGAATCTCGGAATAAACTGCAAAGTACTGTGGAATTTTAACCTTCTGAGAATATACCCATAAAATCTTAATTCCTGATTAAATGCCAACGAACATTCGCCTGATCAAAATTGAGCCAAAATCAACCAAAACCCTAAGCCAACTGTGTGAAACAATCCAGAGCCCTGAAAATCAGTAAAAACCCTAATTTTGTATGACTGACGAGAAAAGTCTGTTTGTCCGATTCTTGAGCCAGTTTGAAAAATCAGGAAATGCCTAAAGCTGAGATTTCTTGTGGAAAAATGCGAGGGAAAATTTTGGGGTACAACAGTTGCCCCTGTTCAATCTTCTTGGACCTGAAGAGTTAGATTGGCAAGTTTGCCTTTCGTGACTCGAGGGTAAAAGAAGATTGGACACTAAAGTGCCCAGAAAATTTGCACTCGTCGATATGATGGTAGAGGTGAATGGGATTAAGGATGCCATTTGGTGATGGGCTTAAAGATGCCATCTGGTGCGATAGAATTTTGTCGGGGAATGGGCTTAGAGATGCCATCTGGTGACTGCTGGTAGGAGGATGGGCTTATAGATGCCATCTGGTGACGCTGAACTGTATGTCAATGGTGAGTGGACAAGTATCAGAAGGGCCTCCATGTTTCGGAACATCTCTGAATCGGGGTCCGAACAAGCAACAGATTGACGTCCATGTTTCGGAGAATCCGTAAACTATTTTCAGGAGTTGGGATTGAATAAGCAATAGAGCAACGCCCGTTGTTGGGAAGCGTCCGTAAACTGTTTTCAAAAGTTGAGAAGAGTCTGAACAAGTTGGTAGATTGACATCCGTTGTAGGGAAGAATCCGTAAACTGTTTTCAAAAATTGCACCTGAACAAGTTGGTAGATTGACATCCGTTGTAGGGAAGAATCTGTAAACTATTTTGAGAAGAGTCTGAACAAGTTGGTAGATTGACATCCGTCGTAGGGAAGAATCCGTAAACTGTTTTCAGAAGTCTTGAAGTTGAAAAGGAACCGGTGTAGGGTTTCTTGATAATGCGTCTGGATGGATCTGGAATAAGTATCAGAATGTCTCCGTGTCCGGGTCAAATCTGAACTATTTCTGGATGGATCTCGGAAGATGATCTGTGTCTGTCGACTGCTCTTACCTGAAAAGGTAAAGGGTTAGTTGTATGCAATGTTATGATGCATGATGCAGTGTATGTGACATCAATGTTTATGACATGAATGTGATGAATGCGCATGTAGGCTGAGGAGCTATCTTGCTGAGGATAAATGAATCCGAGATGGCTGAAGATAAAAGCATCTTGACTGCTATCGGGGAAAATAAATCCTTGGCCGCTGCTGGGGAAGAGAATTCCTGATGACCTCTACTGGGGAGTTCCCAATTAGTAGACTCCTGCTGGGGAGGTAAGATTGAGAATCTTCAGCTTGGCGGGAAGTGACTCTGGCGACTTCACTGGGGAACTCAAGATTTGCCTTCCCAAAACTCTGTGGGGAGAAGGTTCAATGGCCTGGCTCCGCTGGGGATTGATAATGCGAAGTTTTAGCTTTGCTGGAGATAATGAAGCTTGACTCTGAGTGGAGTTAGCTTCTGGAAGAATCTGAACAAGCGATAGGTTAACCTCCGTTACTTGGAGAACCCGTGAACTGTTTTCAGAAATCTCGAAGATGAATCAGCAATAGAGCCGCATCCGTTGTTGGGAAGCGTCCGTAAACTGTTTTCAGAGGTTGCATCTGAACAAGTTGATAGATTAACATCCGTTGTTGGGAAGAATCCATAAACTGTTTTCAGAAGTTTGAAGAAGAATCTGAACAAGTGATAGGTTAACATCCGTTTACTTGGAGAACCCGTGAACTGTTTTCAGAAATCTTGAAGTTGAATCAGTAATAGAGCAGCATCCGTTGTTGGGAAGCGTCCGTAAACTAATTTCAAAGGTTGCTTCTGAACAAGCCGATAGATTAACATCCGTTGTTGGGAAGAATCCATAAACTGTTTTCAGAAGTCTTGAAGAAGAATCTGAACAAGTGATAGGTTAACATCCGCTTACTTGGAGAACCCGTGAACTGTTTTCAGAAATCTTGAAGTTGAATCAGTAATAGAGCAGCATCCGTTGTTGGGAAGCGTCCGTAAACTAATTTCAAAGGTTGCTTCTGAACAAGCCGATAGATTAACATCCGTTGTTGGGAAGAATCCATAAACTGTTTTCAGAAGTCTTGAAGAAGAATCTGAACAAGTGATAGGTTAACATCCGCTTACTTGGAGAACCCGTGAACTGTTTTCAGAAATCTTGAAGTTGAATCAGTAATAGAGCAGCATCCGTTGTTGGGAAGCGTCCGTAAACTAATTTCAAAGGTTGCTTCTGAATAAGCCGATAGATTAACATCCGTTACTTGGGAAGAATCCATAAACTGTTTTCAGAAGTCTTGAAGAGGAACCGGTGTAGGGCTTCCTGAAGATGAGCTTGTGTAAAACTGCATCGGTTTTTGAACACTTTTGACATTCGAATGCCCCAAGTGTACATAAATTCCTGGCTTATTACAGGTGTTAATCTGGAATTCTTCAGACATGCCCTGGCTGGATACAGGAATCGAGTCTGGAAATGTGGTAGTTGATTTGTTGAACACTTTTGACATTCGAATGCCCCAAGTGGTGATGAAGGAATCTTGAATCGGATTACTCTGCATATTGAGAGATTTCTTGCAATCTTGACTGGACTGCTCCAGGTTTATTGAATTGAAAGATCTGTTGGACCTCGACTGGACTGCCCCAGGTTAATTGAATTGTGATATGCCATGCCCCTTGTTGATAGGAGCTTTGCAATGGAAGTGTTATCCTCTTGAAGTGATTTTGACTTACTGAGAGAGTTTTCGTTCCTCCGAACATTTGCTGTATGAATTTCTTCGCTGTCAAACAAAAGGGTCAAATGCAGACAGTGATATTCGTATAATGCAAAGTTTATGTTTGTCTCGAAGTTTTGAAAAATGCATTTTTAGCAGAAAACTTTTCACAAGACAGATCAACACAAGATTTAGAGCAAAGCCCTACAGGAGTCAGGATACCTTTTGTAACAGTATGCTTTCGAACTAACCCATGCTTCAATTAGGACTTTCGAAGGGTTGTAACGTGGCTTGGTTCATGGTTTAAGAAACAAAGGATAAAGGCTCAAAGTATATTTGTACCCACCCGCTCTTCGTGATGTCCTTCAACCTAAGCTCAGTTAATTGTGCGTCACACTCTGTTTTGAGTTTTGAACGAATTTTGGGCGATGGTTCACCAGTTGAATTTGGGGAGACAGTCATCATCTCCTTTTTTGTTTTTCAACATTTTTCATGTTGTCGAGGATTTTGTAATGACCTCACTATTTTGATTTTGATTTGTTATCCCTAACTCTTGCCTGACTGTTCCCATTTTCGAGATTACTGTCAGCGGGATGCCCCAGCTTTCTTAAGCCTCCTTTATAGGTTTTGGCTCAGCGGGCTTTTTCTCTTTTGAGAGTTTGACTGTCTATGTGATAGGGAACCACCCTTGTCTTTTGATTCCAACGGAATGTTTCTTTTCGACGTCGTTCATTGTATTAAGAACGGAGAGTTTGCGACTTCAATGCGCATTTTCTTTTGAATTAAACTGAGATACTACCCTGCCCCGGGTTTATATCAAAGGTTTTGATTGTTTTAAAACAGAAAACTCCTACTTCTTTGGCTCGAAGGGGTTGACTAGGGATTAACTTCCTTATAACTCCAGTGTTTGGGATTTGAAAGAAATGCCTGTACATCATCAGCAAGGTTCGTTCAAAAGCATACTGTATAAGATCATGGTATTGTTTCGTCATCCTCCCTCTAAAGGCTTGCTGCTTTTTATCAAGAGTAAAATATCATAAAGAAAGCATAAGAGTAGTGAAACGAATGGATGAATTCAAGACAAACATATGCAATGCATTAACGAAAACAGAGTTTAACATCAACAAATAATTGTTTGACAGCAAAAGAAATTACAACTTTGAAAATTCAAAAAGAAGCAAAAGTCTTTTAGCTCGAGCTTCGTCACTTCAAGTGGAGAACCCTTTAACGGAAGATCTTCATCTCGCCGTCTGGCATGAATTCCAGCACCCCAATGTCAATCAGATCTTGAATCTTGTTCTTCAAGGCCCAACAGTCGTTGGTGTCGTGTCCCGGGCTGTAGGAGTGGTAAACACAGAATGCGTCGGGATGATAATGAGGAGAGGAGATATTGTGCTTCTGAGGAGGGTCCTTCAAGGTAAGCAAGTTGACCTCCATCAGGCGCTTCAGTATAAAAATGATGGTATTTCAGTCTCCGTAAACTGTCTTCCCGACTTTTCTTGCTTACGCCGATTGCCCCGTTGACGCTGGCGAGGTTGTTGATGGGCTTGTGACCCTGAAGCAAGCAAAGGAGCTTTCCCCTTGTCTTCTTGAGTGGATGGAGGCTGAGCGGTGACTTGATCTTCGACCTCAGATGTTTGCCCCAGTTGGTTGTTTGGAAGCAGTTGGCGGACAAGAACTCTGAGTTCCTCTTGTCTTTGGGATAGGTCTTGGATGAGAGCCATCTGGCCCACCAACTGTCCCATCATTTGAGTCCTCAAGGTTGTCAGATCAAACTGCAGCTCCGTAAGCTGATCACTCCTGGCATTGTTGGAATTCCCCAAGCCCTTGGTGAAGAGAGCTTTCATCTCTTCTTGCCCCAGAGACAAGTTCAGGAACATCTCCTGCAGTTGAGCAGTCTGGTCTTGGATGTCTTTGACAGACCTTTCTAGGGCCATCTCTTGCTGAAATAAACAACAGGAGAGTAAGGAAACCTGAAAAAGGAAAGACTGTCAAAGTGCAATGCATGATATGTGGATGCACGCTTTCAAGGATCTCTTGGGGTAAACACAAGAAAATGTTAGAGGTTGAACTCTGCTCTTGGATTGGAGATCTCTGCACCGGTGGACGTCTTTCCACGAGAATCGAGCTCACCATGTCGAGTGGGTCATAGCCACTGATTCAAGTTGTTGCATTTGATCTTTGGTTGGAGAACTTTGTGTCGGTGGATGTCTTTCCACGAGAATCAAGCTCACCATGTCGAGTGGGTCATAGCCACTGATTCAAGTTGTTGCACTTGATCTTTGATTGGACTGGTTAGAGGAGAAACCTCTTGCCCCTGGATAGATGTCTGGTTCAACGTAACCCTGCATCAAAAGAACCCTCGAGATCCTCGAAATGGTTATTGAAAATGCTATGGTATGATGTTATGTACATGTATGCACAAGCAAGTGAGTGTATATACAGGCAAACATATTCACACAAAGCACACAAGGCTTTAGGTTTAGGCTTGCATGAGGTTCAGGTACTACCCTCTTTCAGTTTGTTGGTTAAAACCTGTCCTATCAAAAGTAACCGGGTTCTAAGGAGCTCAATATCGTTGGATTGTTTTCTGTGTTCATTGTTTCGGTTTAGCCACTTACTGGCGACCAAAATATTCCAAGAAAACAATCCTCAAAAGAGCGTAGTATCGAGGATCTACCAACTTCGGACTGCACCAAAGCCGGTCATCTCACTACCCCTAAAAAGGCTAAGATGGTCAATTAAGGTTCTAAGAGTTCGTTAGTGCTTCATGACATCACACAGCGGCCCCGTACTCTCCTTGACTACTCAAGGGTTACCGGTACTCACAAATATGTCACACTAACATAGCTTACTGCTTCAACCATGTCGGTATACCCCGCACAGTTCCCTCACAGTTTTTTTGCTATTTACCTAAAAAGGTGCCCCAAATCCGGGTGTAGGATTTACAATAAACCCAAACAAGAACCCAAAAGATAAATCAATCAAGTCAATCAAAGCAAGAAAGTAAAGGTGATCTAAACCCTAAGGTAACCCCACTTCTAAACTCATCCCCAGCAGAGTCGCCAGTTCTGTGATACGGTGGGAGAACTGACTAGTGTTTTGCGTTCGTATTCGCACTTGTGCGGTTGAGCAAGAGTCGCCACCGACTTTTTATTTTATCCTAAAGGAAAGGTTAAAAAAGCACAGCAAAAACCTTTTGAGATATTTCTTGGGTTCGGGGGGTAGATTATGAAAAGGGAAGGTATTAGCACCCTTTTCATCCATGGTTATCCATAGGCTCTTAGTTACTTGGTTTTTTAGATCACTTTCCTTGTTTTTCGATTGCTTAAAAAATGGTGTGGGTGTGGGTGTTTTTTGAAAATGTTTTGGAAGAAGATGCCTTGTCTTAGGCAACTAATGTATTTGACTCGTGATTGAGTGTTTTACAAAAGTGTGGATCTTTTTGAAAAGATGTTTCAAATGTTTTTTGAGAGTTTGTTTGAAAGTGTTGTGGATTGTGGTTTTTTTTGAAAAGAAGGCAAGTGTTTTTGCAAATTGATCTCAAGTAACTAAGAGCTTTGTCTACCCTATTGTACTCAAAGGTTTTTGTCATGTTTTAACCCCTTTTAACAATTTTGTTCCATCATTGAAATTGATGGATAATCTTGCGTTTAGGAATTTTATTCGGGACGGGCGCGGGTCATCGTATGGACCATGAATGCAATGGTGCCAAGTGTCCTTGGCAATTTGCTTTGAAGGGACTATGATCATTCCGTTTAGGCAACACTTTGAGACTTATGATCATTTGATTTTGTTTTGCCAAAGATACTCGACGTGCAAGCATGGCCCATTTTGGAAGGCATCATGTGGGATTACCCTAGGGGTGCAAGTGTGATTGTGTATTGATTTCATGTATTTGTCTTATATTAGGTTATCTAGCGTTTGATTTTATGTACATGCAAACCCTAGGTCTAACCATGGTATAATTGAAAGCGGTAAATTGCGAAAATGTAAAATCTACGCTATTACAAAATAGTATCCGGGAGTGGGGGTACAAGTGTATGAATGGGGATGAGACTTATAGTATCCAATAAGTTACAACCAAATCGAATTTGCAATCAAATGGAAATATCGAATATACAAATATAAGATAAACAAATGTGTATAGGGCAATGTGAATGTATTTGTATTGTGTAAGTGTACAAGTATATGAGATTATTTGCAAATGCGACAAGGTGAAATTAATGAGGTATTGTTAGGTATTGTTTTAACCTAAATGATAATTAAATGTTTATTTAATTATTGATCTTGTATTTATTTTAATATGTACAAAAGAAAATGTTTTGAATTGAATGTTCAAGTTCTAATTAAATTATGAAGATGATGTTCCAAGAAAAGAAAATATTATGTATAAAAAGTATATTTTCATGTGTTATGTACAAAAAGTAAGTGAAAAGAAATGTTTTTAATTTAATCACATTATATATAAAATGTATTAAATGTCAAAAAGTTGAATTATGTATAAAAAGAAGTGTATTTTTAATTGTTATGTACAAAAGTATATTTTAATTAAAAGAACGGAAATGTATTTTCAATTTTAAATGTATGATGTAAAAAAATGTATTTTTATGTGTTTAATATTTCAATATGTATTAAAACGTTTTCAAGTTAATTAAGTATATAGAAAAGTATTTTAATTATATGCTTAAAGAAGAGATGTATTTTTTTTACTAAATGGATTACATTAATTAAGAGTGTATTTTTCATTAAAACTATATTAGGTTAGAAAATAAGTATATTGTTTATATAAAAAAAAAGTTATTAATATTTTGTTAGAAAGGAAAAGAAAAGAAACATTTTAATGGGCTTCAGAGGAAATTAGAAACGGGTCAGGCCCATTGATTGCTGGAGCAGCGTTTTTAGGGTTTGAGAATTGTTGTTCATTTGATAACGCGTTTAGGGTTTGGACAGCGCCGTTCGTGGGTTTCGTCTTCTCTGTTGCATGTCTCTGTGTCCCCTTTGCTTCGAGGCCACCGGCGCTACCCCCACATCTCTTTTCCCTCCAGCTCGAGTTCAAAGGTCTTATGATACGAGGTTTGATTTCAATGTTTTTGTTCTTTTTTTACGAATCGCGTGCTTCATTTCAGTTTGAATCTTAACCTTAATCTTTTATTATTATGAGGTGAAGGAGAAAAGAGAGGGAGAAGATTGTACTACCTGACCTTGGAGAAGGAGGAGAGACAGGGGATGTGGCGCTCAGGAGGCCCGATGGCGGAGGTTCGGTGATGAAGCTGGAAGCTATCTTGGGAAAATTTGGTACTTTTACCTTTTTGCCATTTTTTTTAGGTTTTGATGATGATTTTGAACTGAAAAACCTTTCTCTTAGATTTACCTCTTTCTTCCTCTCTTCTTCTCCTTTTTGCCACTGTACGCTTGTTTATGTTGCCCTTGGATGCTTTCCTGACTTTCTTCTGATTTGTGGCCTCGAAAGTTGGTCGTATGCTCGCTTATGTTGCCCTATGATGATCTCAGAGGTCTGAGGGCCTTGTACACGCGCTTTTGGATGCCTTGGTATCAGTATGTTTTGAATGCTTATGTTGATTATGTTGAGTTGAGTGTTGCCTTTGAATATGTTTGAATATGCTGGGATTGACGCCTTGTTTGATGCCTGTTGAAATGTGTTTCTGTTGCCTATTGCATTTTGGCCTGTGATGAAGATTTCTGAGGCCACTTCTTTCCTCTTCTCTATTGCCCACTTTGCCTTTGAATGTTTGTGGCCTATGATGAAGAGATTCTGAGGCCTGAGTTTGCTTCAGGAAGAATTGTCTTTGAGGCTTGGACTTTGTTTGGCTAGTTTTATATGGATAGACCAGGTTTTGCTTCAGCAGGTTTTATGTTTAGACAGGGGTTCATCAGGTTTGTACATTGGTATGGCTCATTTTAGGTTCAGGCTAATGCAGGCAGCAGGTTTTATGCTGGTGCAGGTTAACTCAGGCCAAGGCTTATGCAGGTTTTACTTCTTGAGGGTTTTTGATGTATGGTTTCAGGCAATTTTGTACTTGTTAGGCTTTTTAGGTTATGTGTTTGTGACAGGTTTGTATGTTTATGTGTTTTGACAGTATGTGGGTTTTGAGGTTTCACAGGTTTGGGTTTGTGAGGTCTCAGGCGAGTATGCTTGGTTGGTAAATGGTTTTAGCAGGTATGGTGAGGTTTTGACAGCAGGTAAGCTTCAGGCTTGAACTTGGTTTATCAGGCCCTTGTTTGGCTTGCTTCAGGCCAGGACTTGGTAGCAGATTTTAGTATGGAGGTTATGGCTTAGCAGGTCTTGTGCAGATTTGAGTCAATGCAGGTTTTAAAATGCTCTGCCGGTTTTAGGCTTGTTTAGCAGTATGCTATGTATATTTTTTTTGTTGAGGGCCTTCAGCTTGGCAGTTTTTTATCTCTCTCTGTTTCTATGCAGTGGGGAGTCTTTGTATATTTTTTTCTTCTCTTTTCTGCCTAAGCATAAAGCCTGAACCCTGCCTCTTATCTCTCTTCTCCTGACTCTCTTAGTACAGTTTAAAGAAATTTAAATGTTTTTTTTTACTGTACTTTCTGAAGGGGCCACTGATGGGAAATGATGATAAA
The DNA here is from genome assembly GCA_948472305.1 of Vicia faba. Lineage (NCBI taxonomy): Eukaryota > Viridiplantae > Streptophyta > Magnoliopsida > Fabales > Fabaceae > Vicia > Vicia faba. Next base: position 1,689,549,406 of record OX451737.1, on the reverse strand, counting down.
AGAAAAGTTGCTTGCATATAGGATTTCCTCTGCATCTTTATCTTTCTTTGACAGCTTTTGAGTAGACTTTTATTTTCCATATCTTTGCCAAATCTGCTTTTGACAACTTGGGTAGATTTCTTGATATTTTGACAGTAAGTTTGTACCTTTGGCTTTTGATAGAAAGTGGGAGTTTGGGTTTTAGTTGGTTTGAACTTACTTTTGAACTATGCAGTTTGACATTTTAAAATTATGCATTTTGACATTTTTTATTCATGATAAAATTCTTCCCTCTTTGTGAACCGGGAGAAATCCCGTGATTTGCAGAGAGGGTCAACTGATCCCAGTCAGTGGCCCTTAATGATGACTGCAAATTTTACCTGTCTTTAATTAATTCAACTGCTTTTGACTTTTCCTTTTCTTTTTGCAGATGAATAATGGAGCACCGGAGCGAAGTGAAGAATGGAGAATTAGAAATAAATAGGATAGTTTTCTTTTTATTTAAATTTAAATCAATGTAAGACCAATGTTTGTAATTTAAATTCCAAACATCAATTGTACATTTAATTTAAAGATAAATAAAAGTTTCCATTATCCAATTTAATTCTATTTTCCCTTTATTGTTTATTTATTTATTTAAAATTCTTTGAATTAAAACAATTGAAAAATAAATTTCAATCACTCAATTTAGAATAATAAATAACTTAAATAAAACAATGTCTTAGTAATATTGATCAATTAAACCTGTCTTTTCCAATACCCAAAGCAAAACAGCAGTTAACCAAAATAAACTGATCAAGCGCATTCCTCTTTTCACTGATTCTTTGCCAGGCACTGTAGATTCAATACTGCATATTTCTTTTGACTGGCTCAAACAAACCAACGTGAATTCAAACCAACTGTCTCTTTTACTGATTAAATCAAAACAATGAGAATTTAACCCGAATCTCGGAATAAATTGCAAAGTACTGTGGAATTTTAACCTTCTGAGAATATACCCATAAAATCTTAATTCCTGATTAAATGCCAACGAACATTCGCCTGATCAAAATTGAGCCAAAATCAACCAAAACCCTAAGCCAACTGTGTGAAACAATCCAGAGCCCTGAAAATCAGTAAAAACCCTAATTTTGTCTGACTGACGAGAAAAGTCTGTTTGTCCGATTCTTGAGCCAGTTTGAAAAATCAGGAAATGCCTGAAGCTGAGATTTCTTGTGGAAAAATGCGAGGGCAAATTTTGGGGTACAACAGGTAGGGACATTGATTTATTTCAATATGAACAACAATTCCAAAGATTGAATTGCAACAAAATAATATATTAATATCAACAATAATTCAAAAGATTGAATTGCAACAAAATAATATATTGGCAAATAAAAAAAGGGGTTAGTAGGGGTTATATGCTTAATGGGGTTATATGTCTAGTAGGGGTTATATATTTACTAGGGACGTGCCAATATAACCCCTACCATAATTCAAAAGATTGAATTGCAAAAAAATAATATATTGGAAATAAAAAAAGGGTTAGTAGGGGTTATATGCTTAATGGGGTTATATTCTAGTAGGGGTTATACCCTTAGTAGGGGTTACACCCTTAGTAGGGGTTATATGTTTACTAGGGATGTGGCAAAATAATCCCTACTATATATAACATATGGGCATAAACCCTACTAAAAGGAGTTATGACCATGATAAGGGTTATGTTCAAAGTAGGGGTTACATATCTAGTAGGGCTTCCTACTAGACATGTAACCCCTACTAGGAACATATTCCTTACTAGTCATAAACCCCTACTATGACCATTATAAAGGTTATGTTTATAGTAGGGGTTACATATATAGTAGGGGTTCCTACTAGACATGTAACTCGTTCGTACTAGATATGTAACCCCTACTAGTAAATAGTTCGTCCAAGAAGAGCGAGAAAAGTCGACTCGGGCAAGGGAGTTCGGGCAATGCCTATCCAGCAGTCTGAGCTTCACAGGTAGTCCGAATTGTCGAACCTCAGGGGGACGATGTGCTGCAAGAAGGCTCCTTCGTAGAAGGAGATATACATCTAGTAGGAGATATAACCCCTACTAAGTAGGGGTTTATGTCCCTAGTGGGGGTTATACCTTCGTAGAAGCTCTTCTGTCCGTGCCAGATACTCCGGTCAGGAAGAGGGGCAGGGGTTAGTAGGGTTATATGCTTAATGGGGTTATATGTCTAGTAGGGGTTATACCATTAGTATGGGTTATATGTTTACTAGGGACGTGCCAATATAACCCCTACTATATATAACTTAGGGGCATAAACCCTACTAGAAGGAGTTATAACCATTGTAGGGGTTATGTTCATAGTAGTAGGGGTTATATGCTTAATGGGGTTATATATCTACTAGGGGTTATATGTTTACTAGGGACGTGGCAATATAACCCCTACTATATATAACATAGTAGGGGTTATGTCCCTAGTAGGGGTTACATGTCTAGTAGGTAGGGACATTGATTTATTTCAATATGAACAACAATTCAAAAGATTTAATTGCAACAAAATAATATATTAATATCAACAATAATTCATAAGATTGAATTTCAACAAAATAATATATTGGCAATAAAAAAACATGGGTTAGTAGGGGTTATTTGCTTAATGGGGTTATATGTCTAGAAGGGGTTATACCCTTAGTAGGGGTTATATATTTACTAGGGACGTGCCAATATAACCCCTACCATAATTCAAAAGATTGAATTGCAACAAAATAATATATTGGCAATAAAAAAAAGGGTTAGTAGGGGTTATATGCTTAATGGGGTTATATTCTAGTAGGGGTTATACCCTTAGTAGGGGTTATATGTTTACTAAGGATGTGGCAAAATAACCCCTACTATATATAACATAGGGGCATAAACCCTACTAAAAGGAGTTATGACCATGGTCGGGGTTATGTTCATAGTAGGGGTTACATATCTAGTAGGGGTCCCTACTAGACATGTAACCCCTACTAGGAACATATTCCTTACTAGTCATAAACCCCTACTATGACCATTGTAAAGGTTATGTTCATAGTAGGGGTTACAAAATAACCCACGCTAACCCACACTACAATGGGTTATTTTGTAACTTTGGAAGGGGTTATCTTTCGTTGATATAGGTCTGGTAAGAACCCCTACTAGATATGTAACCCCTACTATGAACATAACCCCTACAATGGTCATAACTCCTTTTAGTAGGGTTTATGCCCCTATGTTATATATAGTAGGGGTTATTTTGCCACATCCCTAGTAAATATATAACCCCTACTAAGGGTATAACCCCTACTAGACAAGGGGTGGTGATTTACAGAAAATCACTTTATATTCCGTTAAGGTTCCTTGTTAGAGAAAAGTTCAAACAAAAAATCTCTCTATTCCAATCTCTCTCTCTCTCTTCTTATTTACTCCTATGATTTACCACACTTCTAACATTCGTAACTAAAAATATAACATTATTAATTGGGCATCTTCTCGAAAATGCTTATTTGCACTGAGCACTTGGAACAATTGCAAAAGTGGACATTAGACCAAAGAATTAAAACTCGTCTAGAAGATACCGGTTTTCCATGTTTAAGCGAACTTGGAAAATGTCAACATGATAACCAGCTTCTGGAATATGTGGTATCCCATTTTAATCCCAACACATGTGGATTTGAATTTGGTGATACAAAATTAGTTTTTGGCTTGAAAGATGTGCTCAAAATTACAGGCTTGCACATTACAGGCAAGCCAGTCACTAGGATTGATGATGACATGATTTTTTGGTCCAACAAATGTTTTAGACAAGATTTGAACTTTAAAAAACAAGGTGTAATTCGAGGAGCTATCAAGTTATGTGTTCTTAGAGAAAATTTTATGGAAGTTCCACCAAATGCAACTGAAGTTGAACTAGATCGACATGCTAGAGCATATGCTCTTTATATTCTAGGTTCGTCCTTATTTAGCAGTTCTTCTAAGGGTGATGCTGATACTCTCTATCTTCCACTGCTTTATAATGTTTGAGAAATAAAAGATTATGCCTGGGGTGCTGCAGCTCTTGCACACCTATACTGTTCTATGAAAAATATTGAAGAAAAGGGTATAAAGCATCTGCACGGGATTGCATTGTCCCTGCAGGTAAGTTATTTTATATTTCCATTCTCCAATTAAAAAAATGTATTTCCTTTTAACAATTGAGAAATAAGTGTCACTTCTTTTCATTGTGATTTGATAGGTCTTTATATTCCTACATCTGACAAACATCAAGGTCTTACTCAAGTTATCGAGTTTAAATGTCGTAAATGAACAACTTCCGTTGATCGGTGATTGGTCACGTCATTTAGAACAATTTACCTTGAACAAAAGTAAAAAGGTAGATTATTTGGATTTAATTAACAAAATAACTGCTAAAGAGGTAAGCCTTGTAATTTAACAACACCAATATTTTTATTTGAAGTTTTTCCTTTAATTAATTTAGGAATTGAAAATTGTGTTGCATTTGTAGGTTAACTACAATCCATATGATGATATTCAATTTCCGGACAAGGAAGAATATTCAACTTTCGATTTGGAAAAAAGGGTTTGTTGTAAATCAACCTTACAACAAACTTATCTCATCAACTTTAATGAGGTTGCATTTTTTCAACCGCATAAGTTTAAAAAACAATATTCTAATGCACGTGTCAGGGATAAACATTACAGACACAAATGGAAATTGTACCCAAGAGGTGGTGGAAAGGGGAAAGATTGGCAAGAGCAGAAAAAACATAGAAAATATATCAATCATTGGAACATAAGTTGTTTAGGTAAAAGACCACAACTTGAAAGAGGACAAGATTTTCTAATGAGTGATTGTATTGAAGATGCAGGAGATAACAATGAAGACGGGGGAAGAAACAAAGATCAAGGAAAATGAAAGGAAAAAAATTGATGAAGTGAATGTGTTAGTTTTATCTTTGTTGATAGGGTCATTTGGCTAGGCTGGAGAATTCTAACAGACTATGTCCAATATATAGAATTATGTTATACTATGTCCTTCTATGATACCAAATAGTGCAAAAACTGTACCTGTGAGGGTTCAAAAGATCCTAACACACTCCAATCATTCCACTCCATCCTTTTAGCATTAAATCTTTGGATAGGCGGAGAAGGGAAATCATACTCTTTTTGCCGCAAGGAAGGGATTTTATCAAATACGATCGCCTGAAATCTAGAGAAAGATCCCCCAAATACCTGTGCGTGCTTGTGATGTCTGTAAAAGACCCTAATGGTATTTGGGGGATCTTTCTCTAGATTTCATTACGGGTTTGCCGAAGTCTAAGGGTTATGTGGCTGTACTTGTGGTTGTGAACAGGTTGTCCAAGTATAGTCACTTCATATTGCTCAAGCATCCTTACACAGTTAAGTCCATTGCCGAGTTGTTTGTAAAAGAAATAGTGAGGCTTCATGGAATTCCAAATTCTGTTATCAGTGACAGGGATCCCTTATTTGTGAGACATTTCTGGTTGGAATTATTTAAATTTCCGGGAACTAAATTGCAGATGAGTTCTGCCTATCATCCAGAAACGAATGGGCAAACAGAAGTGATAAATAGATGTCTGGAAAGCTATTTGAGATGCTTTGCTTCAGATCAACCCAAAACTTGGTCAAATTGGCTCTCTTGGGATGAGTTTTGGTGCAATACCACCTATCGTTTGTCGATTGGGAAAACTCCTTTTGAAGTGGTTTATGGAAGGCATCCTCCAAGTATTCTGCGGTTTTTATCAAATGTGAATAAGGTGGCTGCGGTGGCATTAGAGCTAAATGAGAGAGATGAGGCTCTAAAACAACTTAAATCACATCTATAAAGAGCTCAAGAACAGATGGTGGGCTATGCTAACAAGAAGAGAAGAGATGTGCGTTTTCAGGTGGGTGAATGGGTTTTTTTGAAATTACGACCTCACAGACAGCATTCAGTGGTTAAACGGATCAATCAAAAATTATCGGCACATTTTTATGGGCCTTTTAAAGTTGTAGCTAAGGTTGGAGAAGTGGCATATAGGCTGCAACTGCTTGATCAATCCAGGATCCACCATGTTTTTCATGTGTCGTCATTGAAGAAAGCAGTTGGAGACTATCAGGTTCTCGGGGAACTTCCCAAAGATTTGGAACTCACAGATGAGAGTGATGTGTATCCAGAGAAGGTCATGGGCTCTAGGGTGACTATGAAGGAAGGAGTGACTGTGCAACAGAGTCTCATTAAATGGAGGCACAAGACATGGGAGGATGTGACATGGAAAGATAATGCAGTGTTGCAGGGTCAATTTCCAGATTTTTACCTTGAGGACAAGGTTGTTTCTATGGAGGCAGAAGTTGATAGAAAGGTGGATCAAGTGGTGGGCCTTGACAGTGGGCCCAAGACAAAGGTTTGGAGGGTTTACAGGAGAAAGGGAAAGGAATAAGGCATAATGACGTGGCTGCATGAATGGCACGAGAGGTTTCCTATATTAGTGGGTGGAGTCAGAGAGAATAGGCAGCTTAGAATTCTGTTATTGTGTGGGGTCACTTTCACAGTGATTTGGGAGCACTACGTGTTAAGGGGGCTGGTAGTGACTGTCACTATCAGTTTGTTATTTTGTTATTATCCATTTTCTTACTCTTGCAATTGATTCTCCAATTAATTCCACTGAAGTTTTCTTCCATTTCTTTATTAGTTCTCCATTGTTTGTTCATATTTTCACACACCAACTCATCAAGCCTCATGATGATATTAGGAAAACACGACGTATCGAGTGGGGAGTGAGTCCTTAGCCGAGGTGAGGTGGCAGTTCTAGAAAAGAGAGTATCGTTTCTGTTACGAGTAAAATTGTAATAAATAGAGTAATGATGCAAACTTCCCGATCATTTGGGATTTCTCTCGGAGTTTGTTAGAATGGAGAGCAAGCGCTCTATAGGGAATTGGCCCTGTGCCAGTAGGAAACTCTTACCTCTGTAATTTCCCTTCAATTGATATCAATAATAATCAATACTTCTCGTATTTATTTGTTTGTTTGTTACTGCATTAAAATTTCTTACTAACTTTTCCTGCATCACTACAAGAATAGCAATTCAGCACCTATTCATTTTCATTTCTGTCAACTACACTTCTTAATTAACTTCTATCATGTGGATAACTCCATTTCCTCTTCTGTTCTTTGAAGCTTCCTATCTTAGCTGATTGGTTTGGATCACCTAGTCTCTTTACATATATCACCTAGCTGATTGGTTTAGACTCAAATTTTGCATCTACAACACTTGAATGGTCATTTGCTAAATGTATTTTTCTTGATATAATTTTGATGAACAAGTTTAGGAATTGTGTTACTTAACGTATTTCTTGGATTTTATTTTCTAGGATGGAGAAGAAGAAAACCGACAACCTGTTAAACTTGGGGCCTCCTTGAAAACTTATGTGAAACTTAATCTGAGCTGGGAAAAAAAAGAATTAATGTGAAACTCAATGTTTTACAATTTTGTAAACATTAAAAATGATAAAGAGAGCTCAGCACCCTTAATCAAACTTTTCTGGGATATGTACCAACCGGTACATAAAAAGTTTGTATTTAACAAAGTATCATTTTCATTTTATGCTGAAGAAGTGGAAAAAGTCATTGCCATTAAAAATACCGGTGTTGATTTCTCCGCCCCTGCTGCGAAGGAACTACCTAAATTTGTTTATGATCTGATGACAAAATTTAATTTAGGTAGTTTTGAGAAAATCCAAACAGCACAAATAAAAAAACTTTTATGTGAAATTGATGTCAATGAGGAGGAGAGTAAATGTAATTTTAGGAAACTACTTTCTTTTTACTTGATAGAGCTATTTTTCATAAGTTCCCCGGACTACAGGAGACCCCGTAAATCATTTTAGGAAATGGTGGAAGATTTAGATGCATTTGAAAAAGTTAATTGGGCAAAAGCAATTTGTGATAACCTTTACCTATCTTTTGGTAAACTTAAGGATGCCATGAATCGATCACATAAACAAACTTCATTTAACGGGTGTGCTCCAGTTTTTGAGGTAATAGTTAATGTCTATTTTTTTTGTTAATATCTGATATTTTCTGCTATTGATATACACCTCTGAGTTGCCTATTTAAAGAGATTGAAATCAACCTTTCTACGTTTCGCAAATTGAATATTACAAGATTCTGATGCTTCGGTGTCGGAATTAGAACTACCACCAAGAAATTATGATATGAAAGTTAAAGAATAAGAGAACAAACTGAAGAAAAAGGAAACTAAAAAGAGAACTTTCTTGTCTCGCAATTGGTTCGGGTTTGGCTTTTTGAAGTTGTGTTTGAAGCTACTGATTCTTCTTTTACCATAGTTCTTGAGTTTAAGAGTACCTCAAAATAAATCAATATCAGTATTAAGTAGAAGAAATGAATGAGAAAATGCTAGACCTAATAAATTCTTTACCTTCCCTTTTATTGTGATTGGATGGAATAATAAGTTGCTCCAATTTTCCATGGATGTGTCAGAGCTTGCTTGTTGCGCCGCTTCCTTTCCAATCTGTTATCCTCTCCAAAAAAGCTCTGTGCGAGATATGAATGAAATACACCAAGCCACAGGTTAAAAAAATAAAAATAAAAGGTTGCCACATCCTCTCCAAAAAATCTTTGTGCGAGATATGAATGAAATGCACCGAGCCACAGGTTAAAAAAATAAAAATAAAAGGTTGCCATTTTACTTAGGTTAAAAAAAGTAAAATAAAAGGTCTGGGGCGAGGGGGATTCGAACCCCAGACCTTGTACATTGAAGGTTGAAGATAAAACCAGTGCATTAACCACTGGGGCGCAATGCCAATTCATTTAAAAAACAGGCAAATCCCTTATATATATAAAGTTTTAAAAAATAAAATAAAAGGTCTGGGGGCGAGGGGGATTTGAAACCCAGACCTTGTACATTCAAAGTTTCACATTAAATCAGTGTCCTAACCACTGGGGCACAATGCCAATTCCTTCATTTTACACTTTCAAATAAATATATCATTTATTTTACACATTATATTGCATATATTGCATATTTGTCTCTAACTTCCATTGGTGGAGGTTATTGTTATATATTGCATATTTTGGTCTAACTCTAACTTCCACTAGTCGAGTTTATTGTTATTTATTGCATATTTTGGTCTAACTTCCACTAGTGGAGGCTATTGTTATTTATAGAGAATATCTTCAATTTGAAACTGTGCAGGAACATGTTCAACTATCAACGATTTGTTGAGTACTTATGTATGTTCCCACATCGGTACAATTAGTGGACATTTTTACCAAGGCCATGGGAAAGTGCAATTTGAGGTCCTTCTTTGCAAGTTGGGCATTCGAGATCATCACTCTTCAACTTGATGGGGGTATTGAGATTATTGACATGTGTACATATATATTGATCCTATTTTTGGTACAATTTTGCTGGACTTTGTAAAGAAAAACTGTTTTTGGTCACTTTTTACACTTCACCTCTACCAGTGGAAATCCTTTGAAAAACTGTACCAATGTTTTTGGTCACTTTTTACACTTCACCTCTACCAGTGGAAATCCTTTGAAAAATTGTACCTCTAGTTGCTTATAAAAAATATTTTATTCAGAGTAATATCATTGCTAATAAAAAATAAACCATTACTATTTTACTATTTCGTCTCAACATTTACAATACTTAGAAAACAACTTTGGTAGTTAATGTAATCTAAAGTTGAAAGCAAGAAGTGTGTTGTGAATTTAATAAAAGCCGAGTTTTTCAATGGTCATCCACCAGTAGAAGTATAGTGCAAAAAGAGACAAAAATTAGTTTTTCTTTGAGAATCCTGCAACACTATAATTTATCACATACCACCTCTAGAATACCACCAACAGAAACTATAATTGACAGCAGACCTGCTTACCACTTGTGGTGAGACGTATTTGATCTCAGTGACAACCCATCACCACCTGCAATATATACCAATCTCTTCGTCGAGACGAATGTCATGTTCACAGTCAAAGGATGAACTTCCCATGTTTTCCTGCACAACTCCATTTGCCCTTAAATTTCCAACATGAAGTTAGTAACTTCTAATGTGAACAAATTTCGAGAACCAAAGAGGAAGCTGCAAAATGCAAAGCAGCAAAAGAGGTCATAACATTGAACTAGTATTTTACACTTGAACTTTTTTATAAGGCTTTGTGTGTTTTTTGACAGCCGAAAGTGATTTGCGCAGAAGGAGAAACAAATTTGATTTGTGCAACCTTAGTCCACTTTTATTCTGCGATCGTCACATATTTCGTGTAAGTAGAGCTCTAGGAGGGATTGTTTATTCTATATTTGAAATTTTGATTAAGGCACAGATATAATATAACATAGTTTTTAATTGAGAATATGATGGGTCCTGTTTTTCACTAAACTTCCACTGGTTGGGCTTAAATTTAGCAGAATAAGAAAAGTCATGTTTTACAAAAACTTCCACTAGTGGAAGTTAAGCTTTAATTTAATAGAATAAGAAAAAGGTCATCCTTAAATGTAGAACACTAATAGGAGATGGAAATGACTTAGAGCTAATGGAATGGACACACAAAATTTGGCCCTTTCCTAGAAAGACGTTTTCTAGGTGAGGATGGGGAGGCACTAAAGACCTAATCAGTGTTCACATTTGCTTAGTGTTCACATTTGCTTATGATGATAATTGTTATTTACAAATTCACCCATTTCACTATGTTGGAAAATCACAGGCTGACAATGCTCCTCTCCTTCAAGGTCCCGTACTAGATAATACCATTTTCAAGTCTGTGTTATGTCCCTTTATCCATATCAGTTTGTTTCATCTCTGAATAATGTTTCCCTTCCCAAGTGAATTACATTGAATCAAATATTCAATCCACTTACACGAGGTTTAACTGAAGGTAGACCTTATATGGATGACTGTAGAAGATGTAGCATTTTTCAACCTTTTGACTGCATCATCCACAACATGTATAACCATTTTCTTCACCTGTTACCATATTACCAGCAATCAGGAAAAATCAGGACGCATTATATAACATCCCTCAATTCAAAACTAAAGTGGAAGTTAACATATATGAAGTAAACTCAGAGTATAAAATTCATCCCTGCTAGAAGGAGTTATGACCATTGTAGGGGTTATGTCCCTTGTAGGGGTTACATGTCTATTAGGTAGGGACATTGATTTATTTCAATATGAACATCAATTCAAAAGATTGAATTGCAACAAAATAATATATTAATATCAACAAGAATTCAAAAGATTGAATTGCAACAAAATAATATATTGGCAATAAAAAAAAGGGGTTAGTAGGGGTTATATGCTTAATGGGGTTATATGTCTAGTAGGGGTTATACCATTAGTAGGGGTTATATGTTTACTAGGGACGTGCCAATATAACCCCTACTATATATAACTTAGGGGAATAAACCCTACTAGAAGGAGTTATGACCATTGTAGGGGTTATGTTCATAGTAGTAAGGGTTATATGCTTAATGGGGTTATATGTCTACTAGGGGTTATATGTTTACTAGGGACGTGGCAATATAACCCCTACTATATATAACATAGTAGGGGTTATGTCCCTAGTAGGGGTTACATGTCTAGTAGGTAGGGACATTGATTTATTTCAATATGAACAACAATTCAAAAGATTGAATTGCAACAAAATAATATATTAATATCAACAACAATTCAAAAGATTGAATTGCAACAAAATAATATAGTGGCAATAAAAAAAAGGGATTAGTAGGGGTTATATGCTTAATGGGGTTATATGTCTAGTAGGGATTATACCCTTAGTAGGGGTTATATATTTACTAGGGACGCGCTAATATAACCCCTTCCATAATTCAAAAGATTGAATTGCAATAAAAAATTATATTGACAATAAAAAAAAGGGTTAGTAGGGGTTATATTCTAGTAGGGGTTATACCCTTAGTAGAGGTTATATGTTTACTAGGGATGTGGCAAAATAACCCCTACAATATATAAGATAGGGGCATAAACCCTACTAATAGGAGTTATGACCATGGTAGGGGTTATGCTCATAGTAGGGGTTACATATCTAGTAGGGGTTCTTACTAGACATGTAACCCCTACTAGGAACATATTCCTTACTAGTCATAAACCCATACTATGACTGTTGTAAAGGTTATGTTCATAGTAGGGGTTACATATATAGTAGGGGTTCCTACTAGACATGTAACCCGTTCCTACTAGATATGTAACCCCTACTAGTAAACTGTTCGTCCAAGAAGAGCAAGAAAAGTTGACTCGGGCAAGGGAGTTCGGGAAATGCCTCTCCAACAGTCTGAGCTTCACAGGGAGTCCGAACTGTCGAGCCTTAGGGGGACAATGTGCTGCAAGAAGGCTCCTTCGTAGAAGGAGATATACCTCTAGTAGGAGATATAACCCCTACTAAGTAGGGGTTTATGTCCTTAGTGGGGGTTATACCTTAGTAGGGGTTATATGTTTACTAGAGAGGTGGCAATATAACTCCTACCATATATAACATAGGGGCATAAACCCTACTAGAAGGAGTTATGACCATTGTAGGGGTTATGTCCCTAGTAGGGGTTACATGTCTAGTAGGTAGGGACATTGATTTATTTCAATATGAACAACAATTCAAAAGATTGAATTGCAACAACATTATATATTAATATCAACAATAATTCAAAAGATTGAATTGCAACAAAATAAAATATTGGCAATAAAAAAAAGGGGTTAGTAGGGATTATATGCTTAATGGGGTTATATGTCTAGTAGGGGTTATACCATTAGTAGGGGTTATATGTTTACTAGGGATGTGCCAATATAACCCCTACTATATATAACTTAGGGGCATAAACCATACTAGAAGGAGTTATGACCATTGTAGGGGTTATGTTCATAGTAGTAGGGGTTATATGCTTAATGGGGTTATATGTCTACTAGGGGTTATATGTTTACTAGGGACGTGGCAATATAACCCCTACTATATATAACATAGTAGGGGTTATGTCCCTAATAGGGGTTACATGTCTAGTAGGTAGGGACATTGATTTATTTCAATATGAACAACAATTCAAAAGATTGAATTGTAACAAAATAATATAATAATATCAACAATAATTCAAAAGATTGAATTGCAACAAAATAATATAATAATATGACAATAATTCAAAAGATTGAATTGCAACAAAATAATATATTAGCAATAAAAAAAAGGGGTTAGTAGGGGTTGTATGCTTAATGGGGTTATATGTCTAGTAGGGGTTATACCATTAGTAGGGGTTATATGTTTACTAGGAACGTGCCAATATAACCCCTATTATAACTCAAAAGATTGAATTGCAACAAAATAATATATTGGCAATAAAAAAAAGGGTTAGTAGGGGTTATATGCTTAATGGGGTTATATGTGTAGTAGGGGGTATACCCTTAGTAAGGGTTATATGTTTACTAGGGATGTGGCAAAATAACCCCTACTATATATAACATAGGGGCATAAACCCTACTAAAAGGAGTTATGACCATTGTAGGGGTTATGTTCATAGTAGGGGTTACATATCTAGTAGGGGTTCCTACTAGAAATGTAACCCCTACTAGGAACATATTCCTTACTAGTCATAAACCCCTACTATGACCATTGTAAAGGTTATGTTCATAGTAGGGGTTACATATATAGTAGGGGTTCCTACTAGACATGTAACCCGTTCCTACTAGATATGTAACCCCTACTAGTAAACTATTCGTCCAAGAAGAGCAAGAAAAGTCGACTCGGGCAAGGGAGTTCGGGAAAAGCCTCTCCAGCAGTCCGAGCTTCACTGGGAGTCCGAATTGTCGAGCCTCGGGGTGACAATGTGTCCAAGAAGGCTCCTTTGTAGAAGCTCTTCTGTCCGTGCCAGATACTCCGGTAAGGAAGAGGGGCAGGGGTTAGTAGGGGTTATATGCTTAATGGGGTTATATGTCTAGTAGGGGTTATACCATTAATAAGGGTTATATGTTTACTAGGGACGTGCCAATATAACTCCTACTATATATAACTTTGGGGCATAAACCCTACTAGAAGGAGTTATGACCATTGTAGGGGCTATGTTCATAGTAGGGGTTACATATATAGTAGGGGTTCCTACTAGACATGTAACCCCGACTAGGAACATATTCCTTACTAGTCATAAACCCATACTATGACCATTGTAAAGGTTATGTTTATAGTAGGGGTTACATATATAGTAGGGGTTCCTACTAGACATGTAACCCGTTCCTACTAGATATGTAACCCGTTCCTACTAGATATGTAACCCCTACTAGGGACATAATCCTTACAAGTCATAAACCCCTATTACAGTTGGGGTTATATGTCTAGTAGGAGATATAACCCCTACTAAGTAGGGGTTTATGTCCCTAGTGGGGGTTATACCTTAGTAGGGGTTATATGTTTACTATGGACGTGGAAATATAACCCCTACCATATATAACATAGGGGCATAAACCCTACTAGAAGGAGTTATGACCATTGTAGGGGTTATGTCCCTTGTAGGGGTTACATGTCTATTAGGTAGGGACATTGATTTATTTCAATATGAACACCAATTCAAAAGATTGAATTGCAACAAAATAATATATTAATATCAACAATAATTCAAAAGATGGAATTAGAACAAAATAATATATTGGCAATAAAAAAAAGGGGTTAGTAGGGGTTATATGCTTAATGGGGTTATATGTCTAGTAGGGGTTATACCATTAGTAGGGGTTATATGTTTACTAGGGACGTGCCAATATGACCCATACTATATATAACTTAGGAGCATAAACCCTACTAGAAGGAGTTATGACCATTGTAGGGGTTATGTTCATAGTAGTAGGGGTTATATGCTTAATGGGGTTATATGTCTACTAGGGGTTATATTTTTACTAGGGACGTGGCAATATAACCCCTAATATATATAACATAGTAGGGGTTATGTCCCTAGTAGGGGTTACATGTCTAGTAGGTAGGGACATTGATTTATTTCAATATGAACAACAATTCAAAAGATTAAATTGCAACAAAATAATATATTAATATCAACAATAATTCAAAAGATTGAATTGCAACAAAATAATATATTGGCAATAAAAAATAGGGGTTAGTGGGGGTTATATGCTTAATGGGGTTATATGTCTAGTAGGGGTTATACTCTTAGTAGGGGTTATATATTTACTAGGGACGTGCCAATATAACCCCTACCATAATTCAAAAGATTGAATTGCAACAAAATAATATATTGGCAATAAAAAAAAAGGGTTAGTAGGGGTTATATGCTTAATGGGGTCATATTCTAGTAGGGGTTATACCCTTAGTAGGGGTTATATGTTTATTAGGGATGTGGCAAAATAACTCCTACTATATATAACATAGGGGCATAAACCCTACTAAAAGGAGTTATGACCATGGTAGGGGTTATGTTCATAGTAGGGGTTACATATCTAGTAGGGGTTCCTATTAGACATGTAACCTCTACTAGGAACATATTCCTTACTAGTCATAAACCCCTACTATGCCCAATGTAAAGGTTATGTTCATAGTAGGGGTTACATATATAGTAAGGGTTCCTACTTGACATGTAACCCGTTCCTACTAGATATGTAACCCATACAAGTAAACCGTTCGTCCAAGAAGAGCAAGAAAAGTCTACTCGGGCAAGGGAGTTCGGGCAATGCCTCTCCAGCAGTCCGAGCTTCACAGGGAGTCTGAATTGTCGAGCCTCAGGGGGACAATATGCTGTAAGAAGGCTCCTTCGTAGAAGGAGATATATGTTGTACCCCAAAATTTGTCCTCCCATATTTCTTAAAATATTTCAAGAAAAATTCACAAGTCCAACCCGGCGCGTCATATTCAGGTATTCTTTCGCCAAGATATCTCTGATAACGTATTCTCAAATTCAGGTTCAGCTCAAGAGTCAATTCTTTAAAGAAGGTATCCGAATGTGCGAGTTTTCTTGAAGAAATATGGTGAAAAAGTGTGCTGAAAGTGCAGTTTTTACGCGCTAAAAAATTCATAACTTGAAGATCGTGACTCGTTTTAAACCCGTTCCAGTGGCCAAAATTCCGTCTTGACATTATCTACGTTTTCATCTCTCATGGCTGGAAGCCAATTTCAATCAGAAGGTCTTCAAAAATGTGGATTTATCAAGTATTTTCATACAGAAAATTTGTGACAGAAGTTTATTTGCGTCATGTTCAGAAAATCATAACTTGGTCGATTTTCATCGTATCGAGCTGGTTCCGGCGCAAAAATTTCACAAATTGAGTTGACTACATTTTCACAAAAGGTATTGAGTTCAAACGGTATTCAAAAGGTCTTCGTTTTTTGCTCAGAGTGCGTGACACGCTGAAAATCCTGAATGCTGAATAATATTTTATCTGGGCCGAAACTTCGAAAATTCATAACTCGGTCAATTTTTATCGGATCGGGCTCATATTTTTACACAAGGTCCCTGACTCATATATCTACAACTTTTCTTCAGAAGTCGAGACCGGATTATGCTCCGATCAATACCAGTTTTTTATTGAAGAACGTGTCAGAGTCGACACTGGAGCCCAAAATAAGTTTGTCTGAGCTGAAACTTCAAAAATTCATAACTAATTCACCGTTTATCCGATTGAGCCGATTTTCGGACAGGAGTTAGTTCTTGATGTCGGCTACATTTTGTTTTCACATTTCAACTTCAAAAATTGCAATTAAGTCCCTGCGATTTAGCCTGGAAAGTGACGAACTCAAGTGAACATTGGGGGCCCAATTGCACATTCAAAGCCCATTTTCTTTACCCTAATTTCCATTATATAATCACCTTCTTTTCACACAAACCAGAGGAGAAAGGGAGGAGAAAAAGAGAGAAAAAACTTTTCCACAACACTGTTAGAATATCAAACTCTTTCAAGAACCCTAAAACCTTGAAATCCTTATTATAAATCCCTCTCTCACTACAAACAAGCCATCACAGTTACAAACCAACACCTCACTACTTCTTCAGTAAGGGTAAGGCTGGCTTGATCTCCATGATCCAAAAGGCATAAAAGCATTCATGTCACTAGTTTTCCAGTGAGGGTAAGATTGATTTGATCTCCATGATCAAAAGGATATAATCATTCATACATGCCATATTGTGCCTAAACATTAAATTTCTTCATATATTGGCTTTATTTGCATTTTATGATTTTATTTAATGTGTTCATGAGATTCAACACTGCAGATTTAGACAGGATCCCATGCAGGCTCATTAAGGAACATTGAGGCCAAAAGCCAAATGGCCAAAAGCCAAAAGCCAAATGGCCAAAAGCCAAAAGCCAAAAGCCAAAAGCCAAAAGCCAAATGGCCAAAACAACAACTTATGCATGACACCAATACATGGCGAGACAGACATCCTGAGAAGATTAAGGAACGTTGATGCCAGAACACAAATGGCCAACAGCCAGAACACAAATGGCCATGAAACCCAATCCAATGGCCAAAGAATGCAGACCACGGAACTCAGGAGTCAATGAACACGCACGTGATGCCAGAAAGTCAAACAAGGCTTTTTGTCTAATGGGCCAGAATACTTCAAAAAAACCTCCCATTGGGCCTGAAACCCCCCTTGGTTTGCATCCTTTTTAATTTTATTTTCTTTTCTTTTCTAATTCTTTTTTAATTGTTTTAATTGTTTTTTCACCATAAAATAATTTTCTATAATAAAAACAAAAAAATCAAAAATACAAATATATTTAATTATTATTAATTTCATCATTAACCTATTTTTTTTTAAATAAACTCTAACAATTAACTTAGTTTAATTTAGGTTTTTAAACTTTAATCTTTTCTTAATAAATAAAAAATATGTAGAATTAGGTTTTGACATTTTCATCTTTTTCTTAAATAAATTATTAATCATTATTATTCATCATTATTATTAATTATCATTAATTTTGTAAATAAACATGTAAATAAATTAATTAACTAGTAAATTAGGTTAACTTTAATATTTTCATTAATAATTAAAATAATCTAGATTTAGGGTTTCCTTTTAATTCTTGTTCTTTATTTTTCATAAATACAAAAAAAATACTAAAATACTTTCTTTTCTTTAATTAAATAATTAATTGGACTTTAATTTAATTTAATTTCATGCAAAGGGTCAAAACCCTCGGACGTCCTAATTTTAATTCTTTTCACGCATTATTTCTTTCGATCATTATGTAACTGTTTCTCAGATGTAATAGTAATTAGGTTTATCTTTCTGTCTTTACTTTCCGCATCTTTATCAAAAACGGGTCTTTGTAATTTGGCGACGTATAGACCCGCGCCTTGTAATAACGTAGGATTTACCTTTCCACATTTAAATTTCCGCACTCTTAAAACTGCTAAACTTTGCATGAAAGAATGTATGGCCTAAATTAAAAATAAGCGTAGATCACCATGATACACGTACAAGATAAATATTAACATGAAAACAACACACAAATTCACACACCACTCTTAGGGTACGCCTCACTGTTGCCTTACCTTCGAAACGTGGTCGTCGAGTATAGGAAGTTTTAGTAAGTCCTTATGTCCATGACATGATCCAGTTGCCTCGAAACAGTTGCCTCGGAATCAAAAAGGATCAATGGCATAAGGGTAGCTTCTAAGGTGTCCTACTGTTGCTTTGGTGACCACACTGTCCCTAAAAACGAATTGACCCGAACACCTCCAACGGTGGTGCTACCTACCTCTCAATGGTGGGATAGCACTATCTAAAGGACTCTTACACAGCCTAATTCCTTAGGGTAGGTAGATGACTCATGGATACTTGCTCTATTCAAAAATAAATCAAAACTCTTTTCACACCGACACTTTCAAAAAGCTTTCAAAACAATTTTTCAAACACTCTTGAGGACTGATACAAGAGTCAATCTGAAATCTTTAAAACGAAACTTTTTCAAACTCACTCACAATTGAAAAGCAAACACTTTTGAAAACATAAATGAGCAAGTATCTAAGAGCCCATGGATAACCATGGATAGAAAGGGTGCTAACACCTTCCCTTTCTATAAATCTACCTCCCGAACCGAGAAACTATCTCATAAGGAATTTTGTTGTGCTTTTGTCCTGTCCATGTTGGAGAAAATAAAAGATGGTGGTGACTCTTGCTTCCGCGACATTTCACGAACCAGCGTTAAACAGTCAGTTCCAGATCCACCGATCACAGAAGTGGTGACTCTGCTGGGGATAATTTTAAAGTGAGGTGTACCTTAGGACTAAGATCACTTGTGTTTTCAATTGTCTGAATCGTTTGCTTTATTATTGTGGGACTGTTTCGGGAGTTCTATAGATCCTAACCCGGATCTGGGGGGTACCTTCTTAGAAAGTAGCAACAAGACTGTGAGGGAACTGTGCGGGGTATACCGACATGGTTGAAGCAGTCTGCTACGTTGATGTGGCACTTTGGTGAGTACCGGTAACCCTTGAGTTCAGTCAAGGAGAGTACGGGGCCGCCGCGTGGTGTCGTGAAGCATCAACTGACCTTAGGAACCTTAATTGAACCATCTTGGCCTCTTTAGGGTAGTGAGATAACTGACTTTGGTGCAGTCCGAGGTTGGTTGATACTCGATACTACACTCAATTGAGGGTTGTTTTCTTGGAATATTTCGGTTGCCAGTTCAGTGGCTATATCGAAACGATGAACAATGAAAGCAATCCAATGATATTGGGACCCTTAGAACCCGGTTACTTTGATAGGACAGGTTTGAGCCCACCAACTTCAAGAGGGTAATACCCAGACCCCATGCTGGCCTAAACTCTAAGGGCTGTGGTGTGACTTGTGTGCTTTCATACTTGACTACTTGCATGCTTGTTATCTGACACTTGAGTTTCTTGCAGGTTTTGTTTATAATCCTTAATTGGGACTCATAACAGGGTTTACCTACATTACCCCATGCATAGCATAACATCATACCATTGCATGCATCCCGCATAAGGACTAACCCATTTCAAGGATCTCAAGGGTTTGTGATGCAGGTCATGATGAACCAACATGTCTGGCAAGGGGCAAAGGGGATTTATTTTCCTCTAGCCAAGGTTGTCAGGGGCTATGACCCACTCGATATGGTGAGCCTTGACCCTTGAAGAAGGACTCTCAACAACATGAAGTTCCTTCAATCAAGCTATCGGATCCCAACTCTAACAATTTTCTTGTTTACCCCGCGAGATCCTTGAAAACATTGCATGCATACATACATATCATTGCATTACAGGTATCCCTTTTACAGGTTGCTTACCTTCTTCGCTGTTTATTTCAGCCGATCGTCATGAATCCTGAATCATCTACTGAGCAATCCATCAAGGCCCTCCAGGCTCAGAACGCCCAGTTCCAAGAGTTGATCATGAGTTTGGCCCAGGGACAACAAGATTTGAAGACTCTGCTCTCGAAAAAGAAGAAGAAGAGGACAGTGTTGTTTAACCCGAGACGAAAATCTGGGAATGGATCACAAAATGAAGTTGAGCAGACTACCCCATCTGTGGGGAAAGGCAGTCCCCAAGAAAGGGAGGTTCCTAGTGCAGTGGTCTCCGACAACGAGACCGATTACAATGATGAGCAGTACCCTCTAGCTGAGGACAGGTACAACCAGCTAGAAGACAGGCTAAGTGCTATGGAAATACAAAAAGTGCCCGGCTTGGACTTCGAAGATCTAGGTCTGTCTTCTGGGGTAGTGATCCCACACAAATTTAAGGCACCTGCTTTTGCAAAATATGACGGGGCTTCATGTCCTAAGCTGCATCTCAGGTCATACACAAGGAGGATCCAGCCCTACACGGCTGACAAGAATTTGTGGATTCACTTTTTTCAGGATAGTCTGTCGGGAACTCAACTCGACTGGTTCTATCAACTGAATGGAGCCAACATCCGTACCTGGGAAGACTTAGCCACTGCATTTTACAAGCAATACCAGTATAATGCCGACCTTGCTCCCATGCGCACTCAGCTTTAGGGGATGTCTATGGGTACAGGCGAAGGCTTCAAAGAATATGCTCAAAAATGGAGGGACCTTGCTGGAAGGGTACAACCACCTCTGACTGACCGCGAGCTCGTCGACATGTTCTTGGGGACCCTGTCTGGTCCATTCTTCAACCACCTGATTGGGAATTCTGCTGCTGGGTTTACGGATCTGATCTTGACCGAGGAAAGAATAGAAGCTGGCATCAAGTCGGGGAAAATACATAATGGTGATTCCTCAAACATTGAGAAGAAACCATCCAAGAGAGAATCTAGTGCTGTCAACACGATAGCTATTGCAAAGCCGGCCGGTGCTCCTCCGCGTCACCATCAACAAAGGGAAGAGAGACCTAAAAGGCAATTTACTCCCCTCGGCATGACCTTGTCACAGATATTGCCACAGCTGCTGGAAACCAAGTTGGTAACTCTCATGGACCCTCCAAAGAATCCTAACAGGACACCTTCAAGGTACAACCCCAATGTTCGCTGTGCCTATCATTCTGACAGCCCGGGGCATGCTACAGACGACTGTTGGACTTTGAGAAACAAGGTTCAGGATCTGATTGACACAAAGGAAGTCCAGCTCGACTCTCCAGAGACTCCCAATGTGATCACTGCTCCCTTGCCAAAATATGGCTAGGACTGGATTTTTTGTTCATTCGAGTGTTCAATTTGTAATTTTCTTTTGATTGTTCAAACATTTATTCATGTTAAACATTGTTATTTCATTAATGCACTACACATGTCTGTTTTGAAGTAATTATTTCGTATTCACTATATGCTAACTGCTTTCATTTTTTTGATGTCAACTCTCGATTAACAATTCTAAGCCTCTTGAGGGAGGATGACGAAAACGATACCATAATCTACAGTATGCTTTTGAACAGACTCCGCTGATGAGGTACAGGCATTGTGTCAATTCCTAAACACTGGAGTTATAAGGAAGATAATCCCTCGTTACCCCCTCTGAGCCAAAGAAGTAGGAGTTTTTTTTTCTTTCCACAAAAAAATTAAAACCCTTAATTATAACCTGGGGCGGGGTAGTTCTCTCAGTTGATCCAAGTGTACAACGAATAGCACCAAAGAGGTCCTCACAAAACAAAAGACAGTGATTGGTTCCGAATAATCATAAAGATAGGCAGTCGTCATTTCTCAAAATAAAAACCCATTAAGTCAAAACCTATGAAGGAGACTTACAAAACTGGGGCATCCCGCTGACTGTAATCACAAAAGAAATAGTTCAGGCAAAAAATAGGGATAATAAAATCAAAAAAAAGAGGTCCTACAAACCCTCGACAACAAAAAAGGGGGAAATGACTGCCTATTCAAATAAATTGCCAAAATCCGAACCATCACTGGAATTTCAGAGCAAAGACTCAAACAAGGTCTAACGCACGATCAGCTGAGTTTAGGTTTGAAGAACATCACGAAGAGCGGGTGGGTACAAATAATTTGAGCCTTTATCCTTTGTTTCTTAAACCGTGAACCAGGCCACGCTACAACCCTTAAAAGTCCTAGCTGAAGCATGGGTTGGTTCGAAAGCATACTGTTACCAAAGGTATCCTGACTCCTTAAGGCTTGCTATAAAATATTGAGTTGACATCACATTTTACAAAATTTGCTGGTTTTACTGAAAATTGCATTTTTCAAAAACTTCAAGACAGACATAAGCTTTGCATTTTTAACATAACTTTGTTTGCATATGACTTTTTGTTTGAACAACATAGAAATTCGCACGACGAATGCCTAATGAACAAAAGCACCTCCAATCAAGAGGTATGGCCTGATCATTGTCCATCATCTGGGGCAGTCCAGTCAAGATTCAAGGAATCTCTCAAGATGCCAAACAGCCAGGGGCAAACCTCCGCCTGAGCCACTTGAGGCATTGGACATGAATTCCCAGCAACAAATCTTGCATGACCAAACATCTTCTGGTAGCGTGGCGACACAACGCTACAACAGGGGCACCTCCCTACACTCTGAGAGCGTGGGCATAGTCGAAAAAATACTGCGCATAATCAAAGACCCGCTAGGTTGACACACCTAGGCCAAAATAAGGGCTTCCCGGCGAACCAAAAGGGTTCGGGCAAAATAAGGGATGAAATGAAAAAATCTGTGCACCCGGCAAGTCGAAAACCTGAAAAGGCGGCTTGGGCAAAAATGGGTATCCCGGTGGACTGAAAACCCGAAAGGGCGGTCCAGGCAAAAGATAGGGATCAAAGCGTACGACTATGTCCTGTCATCTCGTCACTTGCCTACCAGAAGAAGATTTGTCAATCGGCAATCATCAAACACCTTCACAGGTACCTTCTTCTCCAACATAAACTGGGGCAATAATGAGTTGTCTAAATGATCTGGTTGCTCTGTCCACCGAAGTGCCAAGGTAAGTTCAGCTGAAGAATGCGACCAAGATACCTTCGCTCCATGCAGAGCGAACACGTCTCCCCGGTTTTATTCAAAGGTTATTTCTCCACCAGAGCTTATAACTGGGTTATCCTCAGCTAAAAGCCACAGAAAGATCGTCCTCGACGAAGTCTTCCTATCCCCAGCGGAGTTCATCAAATCTCCCAACATAACTTATCAACGGTATCCCCAGCGGAGTTATCTTCATCAACCCCAGTAAAGTACTTCTCTTTCCCCATAGAGTTCACTCCCCGCAGAGTAATCTACTCGCCAAGTTTATTCCTCAACAGAGTCATCTTCTCCTACCGGTTTATTCTTGCAATTATCATCCCCCAGCGGAAACGAAGAACCCCACTCTTCAAGATCAACCCAGGATTCAGCGAACTTCCCGGCATTCGTCAAGGACTTATTTTCCTAGACGGATATACATTCAAAAACATTACATTATCATAAACATAACACATGCATCACGTCACATAATCTCATTTATGCTAAGAATATCACCGCTTGATCCATACCATGCATTGCATATGACTGACCTTTACCTTTCAGGAAGGATACAGTTAAATGATCAGCTATGTCAAAGTAGACAAATCCAGTCAAAAGAAGACAAGTCCGGTTAAAATTACCTCCACTCGTCGTCATAGACACTCTTCGTTATAGACACTCGTCGTTATAGACACTCGTCGTTATAGACACTCGTCGTTATAGACACTCGTCGTTATAGACACTCGTCGTCATAGACACTCGTCGTTATAGACACTCGTCGTCATAGACACTCGTCGTCATAGACACTCGTCGTCATAGAAACTCGTCGTTATAGACACTCGTCGTCATAGACACCCGTCGTCATAGACACTCGTCGTCATAGACACCCGTCGTCATAGACACTCGTCGTTATAGACGCACGTGATGCCAGAAAGTCAAACAAGGCTTTTTGTCTAATGGGCCAGAATACTTCAAAAAAACCTCCCCTTGGGCCTGAAATCCCCCTTGGTTTGCATCCTTTTTAATTTTATTTTCTTTTCTTTTCTAATTCTTTTTTAATTGTTTTAATTGTTTTTTCACCATAAAATAATTTTCTATAATAAAAACAAAAAAATCAAAAATACAAATATATTTAATTATTATTAATTTCATCATTAACCTATTTTTTTTGTAAATAAAATCTAACAATTAACTTAGTTTAATTTAGGTTTTTAAACTTTAATCTTTTCTTAATAAATAAAAAATATGTAGAATTAGGTTTTGACATTTTCATCTTTTTCTTCAATAAATTATTAATCATCATTATTCATCATTATTATTAATTATCATTAATTTTGTAAATAAACATGTAAATAAATTAATTAACTAGTAAATTAGGTTAACTTTAATATTTTCATTAATAATTAAAATAATCTAGATTTAGGGTTTCCTTTTAATTCTTGTTCTTTATTTTTCATAAATACAAAAACATACTAAAACACTTTATTTTCTTTAATTAAATAATTAATTGGACTTTAATTTAATTTAATTTCATGCAAAGGGTCAAAACCCTCGGACGTCCTAATTTTAATTCTTTTCACGCATTATTTCTTTCGATCATTATGTAACTGTTTCTCAGATGTAATAGTAATTAGGTTTATCTTTCCGTCTTTACTTTCCGCATCTTTATCAAAAACGGGTCTTTGTAATTTGGCGACGTATAGACCCGCGCCTTGTAATAGCGTAGGATTTACCTTTCCGCATTTAAATTTCCGCACTCTTAAAACTGCTAAACTTTGCATGAAAGAATGTATGGCCTAAATTAAAAACAAGCGTAGATCACCATGATACACGTACAAGATAAATATTAACATGAAAAAAACACACAAATTCACACACCACTCCTAGGGTACGCCTCACTGTTGCCTTACCTTCGAAACGTGGTCGTCGAGTATAGGACGTTTTAGTAAGTCCTTATGTCCATGACATGATCCAGTTGCCTCGAAACGGTTGCCTCGGAATTAAAAAGGATCAATGGCATAAGGGTAGCTTCTAAGGTGTCCTACTGTTGCTCTGGTGACCACACTATCCCTAAAAACGAATTGACCCGAACACCTCCAACGGTGGTGCTACCTACCTCTCAATGGTGGGATGGCACTATCTAAAGGACTCTTACACAGCCTAATTCCTTAGGGTAGGTAGATGACTCATGGATACTTGCTCTATTCAAAAACAAATCAAAACTCTTTTCACACCGACACTTTCAAAAAGCTTTCAAAACAATTTTTCAAACACTCTTGAGGACTGATACAAGAGTCGATCTGAAATCTTTAAAACGAAACTTTTTCAAACTCACTCACAATTGAAAAGCAAACACTTTTGAAAACACAAATGAGCAAGTATCTAAGAGCCCATGGATAACCATGGATAGAAAGGGTGCTAACACCTTCCCTTTCTATAAATCTACCTCCCGAACCGAGAAACTATCTCATAAGGAATTTTGCTGTGCTTTTGTCCTGTCCATGTTAGAGAAAATAAAAGACGGTGGCGACTCTTGCTTCCGCGACATTTCGCGAACCAGCGTTAAACAGTCAGTTCCAGATCCACCGATCACAATATACGTCTAGTAGGAGATATAACCCCTACTAAGTAGGGGTTTATGTCCCTAGTGGGGGTTATACCTTAGTAGGGGTTATATGTTTACTAGGGACGTGGCAATATAACCCTTCCATATATAACATAGGGGCATAAACCCTACTAGAAGGAGTTATGTCCATTGTAGGGGTTATGTCCCTAGTAGGGGGTTACATGTCTAGTAGGTAGGGACATTAATTTATTTCAATATGAACAACAATTCAAAAGATTAAATTGCAACAAAATAATATATTAATATCAACAATAATTCAAAAGATTGAATTGCAACAAAGTAACATATTGGTAATTAAAAAAAATGGGTTAGTAGGGGTTATATGCTTAATGGGGTTATATGTCTAGTAGGAGTTATACAATTAGTAGGGGTTATATGTTTACTAGGGACGTGGCAATATAACCCCTACTAGCGGAGGTCTGGTAATTTTCAGGACATGGGACCGGTAACATTTTTTGGAGGAGCAATCTCTATGGAGAATACTCTTCCACTTCGGGTTATTTTGCTAGTTCCCACAATATTGCCAATGTCGGGGTCAGCCTTCTCAAAAATCGAGTCTTCATCAGTCAGTCAATCATGCTTGACACCGTGATAGTAGACGTCACCCCCATAGTTCCAAGGGACAGTTTTATCTGAGGAGTACGGGATCGGTCCTGGCATAGTAATTATCAGTGGAGTCACCTTAGGAACAGATGTAATCCTAACGGGTCTTTTGGTGGATACCCTGGAAGGATGGGCGGAAATGGTTACTATTGAAAATTCCTTGTAAGAAATGGTGGGAACGGGAGTCTTTTCAAACAAAATCTCTTTGTCATCCATCAGGCGCTGGACACCTGCTTTCAATAAATGACAACCAGTTGGTCGGATAAACAGAGGTGGCAGTCTTCGCCACAGCCCACAAATAAACCGGCCTTCAACAGGAACCTCTTGACAGTCAGGAGAGGAGTAACAAGTTCATCAACAATAGTGACAAACACATCATCCTCAACAGCGTTAACATCACGACCATGCTTGGGCATAGGAGCAGTGATAACATTTGGGATCTCAGGAGCATCAAATTCAATTTCTTTTTCCTCAAGAAGGTCTTGCACCTTGTTTTTCAAAGCCCGGCAGTTCTTGGTATCATGGCCTGGACTTTCTGAATGGTAAGCACAACTAGCATTAGGGTGGTAATGAGGAGAGGCGGTTTTGAGATTCTTCAGAGCTTCCTTCAAAGTTACCAGATTGGATCTCAACAAATATGGTAGAACTTGAGACAATGTCATATTTATCCGAGTAAATTATCTTACCGGTCTTTCGGTTCTAGGTTGGTTATTCCTTTGTTGAGTAGGTGCAGGTTTAGGGATCATGACGGCCGCTACCGTTGGACGGAGTTCAGTTATGTCCTGATTCCTTTGAGGGTATACAACACTAACTTCTTTATTCCTAATGAATGGTTTTCTCACGGCACTAGAGGATGCGTCCTTTTGGATCTTCCCACTCTTAATCCCAGCTTCCACTCTTTCCCTGGTCAAGATTAATTCAGTGAAGCCGGCTGAGGAGCTTCCAATTAGATGATTAAAGAAAGGATCGGACAGAGTACCCAAAAACATGTCTACTAGATCCCTGTCAGACAGGGGAGGCTGGACTCTTCCTGCTAAATCCCTCCATTTCTGAGCGTAGTCTTTGAAACCCTCGCTCGAACCCATAGCCAGACTTTGGAGTTGAGTACGAGTGGGAGCAAGGTCTGCGTTGTATTGATACTGCTTATAAAAAGCAGCGGCAAGGTCTTCCCAATTATGGATATTGGCCCTCTCCAGTTGATAGAACCAATCTAGCTGAGTCCCGGATACACTATCCTGAAAGAAATGGACCCACAAATCTCTATCAGCAGTGTGAGGCTGTATCTTCCTCACATAAGATCGGAGGTGCATCTTGGGACACGAAACCCCGTCGTATTTAGCAAAACACTAACACCTTGAACTTTGGTGGAATAACAATACGTAAGACCAAACCCAGCTCTTCAAAGTCCAGCCTGGGCACTTTCTGAATCTTCATTGCACTTAGACGTTCTTCTAGATGTTTGTATTTGTCGTCAGCCAGAGGATACTGCTCTTTAGAGTAATCATCGTCTTCTTCCTCTTCAGATTCTGGATGGACAATCACTCCCTTTTTTCCCCTTCTTGATTATCCTTTTCACCTGATGATGTTGCAAAGTCAAGGATCTGTCTGGCTGGCCCGGGGAACCTTCTTCCTAGATTCAAAACATTGATTGATTTCTTTGCTTTCTTCTTCTTTTCTTCGATCAACAAAGTTTTCAAATCCTCTTGTCCTTTGGCCAGAGTCATGAACATTTGTTGAAACTGAGCATTTTGCGCCTAGAGATCTTTTACTGTTTGCTCAAGATCCATCTTACTGAAATAAAAAGTAGAAAGATAAGGAGACATGTGGTAAGAAATTTGTTTATGTGGTGATGAATGAAGATGCATATGCAATGATTTCAAGAAAATTAGAGATTTAAATTTGCTTTAGACCAAAAAGATACACACGTTATATTAATAAATCAAAGTTTGAGTACATCATGCCTCTTTGGGCTTACAATGAAAGAAATAAAATACAAAATGCTAAGACAAAAAAGTTGAATGCATCCTCTTTGGTGCGATGTAGGCATTCAGGCTCCGCTCTTCATGAAGCTGCCTGGTGAGTTCCAGAACCTTTTTCTCGCTGGCGTAGAATTGGGCCTCGAAAGTATCTTGCTCCCCTTTAAGCTGTATCCAATCTCTTTGCAAGTCTTCGAGAGAGGTGGGCATGTTGGGATGAAGGATAGTGTATGAGACATCTCCTTCCACAACAGGCTCTATGATAACTGGAAGAATATAGGGGTAAGGCATCATAATACTTTGAGCACGAGCTCGTACCCATTTGAGATAAGGCTTAAGAGGGATGGAATTCTTGTGCCCCAGTGTCTTGCTATCAACTTTATGTGTCATGCCCCAAGCTTGCATGAACCTTTTGCGGTAATCCTGAGCATCATTCTCGTAGTCGAAGACGTTCCTTGAATAAGTGCATCATGAGGACCATCCCTTCTCGCATATCCAAACTATCATAGTGCCAAACAAGGATTGTAAGTGATTCCTCCCCTAATGCCTAAAAGAGGGACATTAGGGAATTCTCTGCATCGATCAATGATGATAACATTCTCCTAGAATCGGAGACACCAATGAATGCCTGAATGTGTAAGAGTTATCAACCTTTGAGACCATCTCAAGCCCTGTTCATTTTTCAAGACGGATCGGGGTAGGTGTGAAATAAACCACCTAGCCAAGAGAGGCGTGCAGCACAGAAGGGTTTCTCTCCTCTTTACAGTACGAGTATGCAATGAATGTAGGATATCTCCAAGTAGAGTAGGTACCAGATTACGTGACAAGAAAACTTTAACTACATTCACGTCTATGAGCTGGTCCGGATTAGGAAACAGTACCAACCCATAGATGAGAAAGGCTAACACCTCCTCAAACGCTTGTAAGTCCAAGGTATCCTAAAAATGATGAGCTTTATCGAACAAGAACTTAGCTAAAAAACCCTTGACACCTTTCCGGGTTTCCCAATTTGCTACTACGTCAGACTGTTGTAAGGACATAGCTTTGGCAATATCTTCAAGTTTAGTGTCTCTTTCCATACCATTGAAAGGTACCTCATTAAGGATAGGCACCCCCAACAGCAGAGAAAACTCCTCCATAGTAGGCACTAACTGATAATCCAGAAAAGTGAAACAGTGATGTAGAGGGTCAAAGAATTGAAAGATCACTTTTAACATTTCTTCGTCGGGGTTTGAAGTGACCAAGCTGAGAATTTGACCATGTCTTTCAGTGAATGGGGAGAGCTTTCGGGAACCCTTGATACCAAATCCTTGAGCTTAGGAGGTATTTTTACCAGACTGACTTGGATAGTGTTGTACCCCAAAATTTTCCCTCCTATTTTACCACAAGGAATCACAGCTTCGGGTTTTCCCTGACTTTTCAGATTGGCGTAAGAATCAGTCAAACAGACTTTTTCTTATCAGTCTATCCAAATTAAGGTTTTCATGGACTCTGGAACAGTTCAAGCAGATTATTAGGGTTTGGTTGAGTTTGGCTCAGGGTTTGATCAGGCAGGCGCTTCTTTGACATTAAAAGAAGAATCAGGGTTTTGTGCATGCATTCTCAGAAAGAATTAATTCTACAGTTATTTTCAATTTACTCTAGAATATGAGCTGAGGCATTTGAATTGAGAACTTGCAGTGTTTGTTATAATCAGTAAAAGAAAAGACATATGGGCATTTGTTGTGATTGACTGTGCATTGCTATGGTTAATTGGAGCGCCGGGTTTATTATTGATTAATGCTAGGTGGCAAGACTGCAGTGTTTATTAATTATTTATTTATTCTAAGTTAGAATAGTTGGGATTTACTTCCAGTTATTTTAATTTAAGAAACTTAAATAATTAAATGGACAGTGAATTGAAAAAAAAAGAATTAACTGACAAAGAAGGATTTTTATTCATCTTTAATTGTTTGTTACAAATTATTATTTGAACACTGTAAATTTATTTACATTTTGTTTACAATAATAATATTACAAATGGTTAAAATAAAATAAAGCTATCCTAATTATCCTAAATCTTCATCCTCTATTGCTGCTCCCCATTGCTCAATTGATTTTCATCTGCAAAAACAAGAAAAGAAAAGAAGTCAATGCAGATGAAATAAAAAGGCAGACAGATATTTGTAAACTCATCATTAAAAGTGATTGGCCGGAATCAGTTATTCACCCTCTCTGCAAATCACAAGAAAATTCTTGGTTCACAAAGAAGGATAGAAAATGTATGCAAGCATGAATTAATACAAGGCTGCCTAATTTCAAATTTTCAACCAAAGAGGCAAACCAATTGAAAATGGGCAAACAAGTTGCATAAAATGCATTGTCAACATGAGCAAACTGAACTGCATATAACCAAACTAAGTTACCAAGAGATGCCAACCAAGTGCAGAATTGTCCAAAAGAGATGTCAAAGTTGTAACTATCAAAACTGCCTACAAGCTAGCAAAAGCAAGACAGAAAAGCAGGAAATATGCAGAGGAAAGAAACTATGCAAGCCATATTCAAAAAATCATCATTTCCCAAGCCAATCACTTTTTTCAGAAAGTACAGATTTTAAGCAATATAATATGCTTACTCTGTGGAGAGAGAAAAGAGAGAGAGAAGAGGCTTACAGTACAACAGGCAGGCTGAGAAAGAGATATAAGACAAAAGATATACCAGAAAAAAGAGAAGGTAGAGGCAGAACCACATAACAAAATAACACAAAGCTCATAAGCCTCAAACTGGTGTTCAAAGCTTGTAAACTCTCAAACCTGCCTTAAACATTCAAACACCTCAAAACCTGTTACATAACAAGAGCCTGCCTCCAAAACAAGCTTGAAGCCAAACCTGTAACAAACAAAAGCCATCAACCTGCCTCAAGCCATTTTCAAACTAACAAACCTCTACACAAGCTTACAAACAAACTGTCAAACACAAACTGAAGCCTTAACCTGCATAAGTTATAAACACAAGCCTAAGCCAGACCTGTTTCAACCAATACATCAAACCAGAAAAAGCCAAACAAACCCCTACACAAGCCATAGCCTAACCATACAAACCAGTACAAGAACCAGAAAACAAACTGCTCAGCCTAAACCTTTCAAAGCCAAAGCAAACTACACAAACCATCCTGCATAAACAAGCCTGAAGCCTAAAACTTCAAGGCGTGTAACCTCAAGCCCTTATTCAAACCAGCAAATTCCAACCAAACCTGAAACTTCAAGCCCAACCAAAAAAAGGCCAAAGCATTCAAACCAACTAGACCCTCAGAATGATTTCATCACAGGGTTAGTACCTAAGGCAACTCAGCAATCAACATCATTAATATACAGAGGCAAGCATATCAAGCATATCAGGCATCTCAGAGTCAAACAAGTCTCAAGCTCTCAGAACTGAGTTCATCATTGAGCAAGCAAGCAAGCATTCAAAAGAGGAAAATAAGCGATTAAGGCTAGGGTTTTCAGTGTTCATCACAAAACCATCAAAAAGCGAAATACAAAGTACCAGTTTTCCACAGAGCAAGCTCAACATCGCGCTCCCTCGCCTTGGCCGCCCTAGGATGCCTTCTGTCCACTTCCAGAACTCCTCGTCTCATCTCCAAAGGTAGTATCTCTCCCTTTTTTCTTTTCACACCTCACAAGAAGCAAATAATAGCACACAAAGAATCAGAACAAATAAAAACATGCAAGGATGGAAATCTGAAAACCCTAAAGCGTCTAAAATTTGTTACCTTATTTCCGTCATTAACTGAACGACTGTGAGGAGAGGAAGATGGAAGTAGCATCCTAGTAGCCCGGCAAGGAGGCGAGCGTTCAGTGGCCATGTTTTGAGAAAGATGAAGATGAAGAGGGAAGATGGAAACGGCGCCGCTCTAACCACTGTAACCCTAATTCAGAAATGATGCAAAACATTGAAACCCTAACAAATGTGTAAAATGCGTTTGGGCCTTGCCCCACAAAAGCCTAAGCCCATCAGAATTCCAGCGTGCATACCCCCCCTTTTTCTTAAAACTGTTCGCTTGGGCCTGCCTCTCTTACTAACACTAAAGCCCATTCTTTTTTTTGTTTTGTACATAAACTAATATCTTTTTTACTTATCATTTTATTTTTATTTTTTATAATTTAAACTAATATATTTTATTTTTGTTTGTAAATAAAATAATACATTAACTCTTTTTTTAAATAAAAAATACATTAATTTTTCATAATAATTTATTTTAACAATACTTTTCTTATACCAAAAAATATATAAATATTAGATTTAATTAGGTTAATAGATTTTATCTTAAAACTCTTTTTTAATAAATCTTTTTCATACATAAAAATACTAACTAAAATACATTAACATTAATACATAAAAATAGAATTTCTTAAACATTTTCTTTTCTTTTATTAAATCTTTTGTTTGTACATAATCAACAAAAATCCAAAAAGAATAAAATACTTAATTTTGCATTAAGTTAAACATCTTGCATCACTTGTAAATAATCACATGCACTTACACCAATACATTTGCTTGTCTTTTATTCTTATACATTGATATACATTACATTTGAGAATGCGATTCGATTTGGTTGTAAATATTATTTGGACACTACTATCCTGATAAATCATCCCCATTTGTAAATACTTGTACCCCCATCCCCGCATACTTATTTGTAATAGCTTAGACTTTAAATTCCCGCAATTTATCGCTTTCTATATACTGTATAGTAATTAGGGTTTGTATGCGAAGATTTAAAATCAACCGCTAGATAACCTAATACAAAGACAAATGCATGACAATCAATACACAATTCACACTTGCACCCCTAGGGTAATCCCACTTGTTGCCTTCCAAAATGGGCCATGCTTGCATGTTGAGTTTCTTTGGCAAAACAAAACAAATCAAATGATCATAGTCCCTCGATGACGCTTTCGAAGTTGCCTAAACAAAATGATCATAGTCCCTTCAAGCAAAATTTCCAAAGACACTTGGCACCATTGCATTCATGGTCTAAACGATGACCCGCGCCTGTCCTGTTAACATCCTAACACAAGATTGTCCGCCAAATACAATGGTGGAACAATACTGTTAAAAGGGTTAAAACATGAGAAAAATCTTTGAGTAAATTTAGGGGTAGACAACTCTTAGTTACTTGATCAAACTTGCAAAACACACTTGCCTACTTTTCAAAACACACTCCACAACACAACTTTCAAAACAACTTTCAAAACCTTGAAATATCGTTTCAAAAAGACACACACCTTTTGTAAAACATTCGAGTAAAGAATTGTTACAACGGTTGCCTAGACAATGCATATTTTTCAAAACATTTTCAAACACACACACCACCATTTCAAGCAATTGAAAATCAAGGCAAGTGATCTAAAACAAGTAACTAAGAGCCCATGGATAACCATGAATGAAAAGGGTGTTAATACCTTCCCTTTTCATAATCTACCCCCCGAACCCACGAAACATATCAAAGGTTTTTCCTGTGCTTTTTAACCTTTCCTTTAGGATAAAATAAAAAGTCGGTGGCGACTCTTGCTAAACCGAACAAGTGCGAATACAAACGCAAACCTCAAGTCAGTTCTCCCACCGTACACCAGAACTGGCGACTCTGCTGGGGATTAACTTAAAAGTGGGGTTACCTTAGGGTTTAGATCACCTTTACATTCTTTCTTTGATTGCTTTGATTGCTTTACTTTTTTGGGTTTGTTGTAAATCCTACACCCGGATTTGGGGGCACCTTTTTAGGTAAATAGGAATAAAACTGTGAGGGAACTGTGCGGGGTATACCGACATGGTTGAAGCAGTAAGCTATGTTAGTGCGACATATTTGTGAGTACCGGTAACCCTTGAGTTCAATCAAGGAGAGTACGGGGCCGCTGAGTGATGTCGTGAAGCACTAACGAACTCTTAGAACCTTAATTGACCATCTTAGCCTTTTTAGGGGTAGTGAGATGACCGACTTTGGTGCAGTCCGAAGTTGGTAGATACTCGATACTACACTCATTGAGGGTTGTTTTCTTGGAATATTTTGGTCGCCAGTTAAGTGGCTAAACCAAAACAATGAACACAGAAAACAATCCAATGATATTGAGCTCCTTAGAACCCGGTTTCTATTTTAGGACAGGATGAGCCAACTAACTTCAAGAGGGTACTTACCTACAACCCCATGCAAGCCTAAACCTAAGGACTTGTTTGCTTTGTGTGAATATGATTACTTGTATATACACTTACTTGCTTCTGCATACATGTACATAACATCATGACATCATACCATAGCATTTTCAATAACCATTTCAAGGATCTCGAGGGTCTTTTGATGCAGGGTCACGTTGAACCAGACGTCCACCAAGAGGCAAGAGGTTTCTCCTCTAAACAAATTCCATCAGAGATCAAGTGCAACAACTTGAATCAGGGGCTATGACCCACTTGACATGGTGAGCTTGATTCTTGTGGAAAGACATCCATCGGTGCAAAGTTCTCCAATCGAAGATCGGAGTTCAACCTCTAACATTTTCTTGTGTTTACCCCAAGAGATCCTTGAAAACATGCATCCACATATCATGCATTGCATCATAACAGGTTTTCCTTTTTCAGGTTTCCTCATTTCTCCTACTGTTTATTTCAGTAGAGATGGCTCTAGAGCAGACTACCAAGGACATCCAGGCTCAAAACGCTCAACTTCAAGAGTTGTTCTTGAACCTATCCAAGGGACAAGAAGAGGTCAAGGCGCTCCTCACCAGGGGCATGATCGTGAGAAATCCTGGGGACGACAGAGATAACTAATTGGAGTGGCTACAAACTGAGATAGCCATAATGAAGGGGCAACTGGTGAGTCAGATGGCTCTCATCTAGGACTTGGCTCAAAGACAAGAAGAGCTCGGGGTTCTCGTCAACAAACTGCTTCGGGACAACCAAGTGGGACAAACAACTGGGGCTGAAGATCAAATCATCATTCCACCTTTTTTGAGACAAGAAGACAAGGGAAAAGCTCCTCAACTTGCTTCAGGGTCACAAGCCCAACAACATCTTACGCCTGTTCAACAAAGACAGGGGCATCAGCGTAAGAAAGTCGCGCCTAAAAGATAATTCACCAAGATCAACATGTCGCAGGCTCAAGCGCTACAACGCATGTTGCAGGCATGGCTGATTACATTGAAGGCTCCTCTCCGGAACCCAAATACTTCTGCTCCTACCTATCTTGCCAATGAAAGCTGTGCATACCACTCCTATAGTCCAGGACATGACACTGATAACTGTTGGACCCTGAAGAACAAAATCCAAGACTTGATTGACGAAGAAGTGCTGGAATTCATGCCGGATGGTGAGATGAAAATCTTCCACTTTGGGTGCTCCACTTGAAATGACCAAGCTCAAACTGAGAGACTTTTGTTCCATTTGAATCTTCAAGTTGTAATTTCTTTTGTTGTTCAAACAATTATCTATTATTGTCAAACTTTGTTTCATTAATGCATTGCATATTGTTGTACCCCAAAATTTTCCCTCGTATTTTTCCACAAGAAATCACAACTTCGGGCTTTTCCTGATTTTTCAGACTGACTCAAGAATCGGTCAAACAGACTTTTCTCGTTAGTCAGACAGAATTTAGGGTTTTCATTGATTTTTAAGCAATTCAAACAGTTTGCTTAGGGTTTGGTTGAGTTGGCTCAGGTTTTTGATCAGGCGGACGCTTCTCTGGCAATTTAATCAAGAACTAGGGTTTGTGCGCGTATTTCTCAGAAAGAATTAATTCTACAGTGCTTTTCAAGTTATTCTGAGATGTGGACTGAGGCATTTGATTTGAGTTTGCAGTGTTGGATTTAATCGAATAAAAAAAGGGACATGTGGACGTGTGTTGTTTAGCTGTGCAGTGCTCTGATTATTCAAGATTCTGGAGGTTTATTGATTATTTATTATTCTGAGTTAAAATGATTGGGATTTATTTCCAGTTATTATAATGTTAAGAATTATAAATAATTAAATGAACATTGAATTGGAAGAAGAATTAACTGATAAAAAGAGGGATGTTTATTTATTTTGAATTGTTTGTTACAGATATTATTTAAATACTGTAAATTTATTTACAGTTATTTACATTAATACTATTACAAATAAATTAAAATGGAAATAAAACTATCCTAAAAATCCCTAAGTCTTCAAATCTTCAGCTTCCACTACTACTCCTCTCCATTTGATTTTTATCTGCAAAAAGAAAAGAAGAAGTCAAAAGCAGATAAAATTAAAAAAGACAGACAGATAAAAAAATGGATTCATCATTAAAAGCAGCTGGCCGGAATCAGATTGCCCTCTCTGCAAATCACGAGATTTCTCCCGGTTCACAAAGAGGGATGAAAAATGCTTGCAAAAGAAAAAGACATGAAATGCACAAAAGTTGTAATTGCACAATTTCAAAAATGGTCAAAAAGCTGCATAGTTCATAAAATGCCAAACAAAATCCAAAGGCAAACTGAACTGAACTGAACTAGAACTACAAAGTTCCAATTTCAAACTTTCCACAAGATATCCAAAAAGCTATCAAGATATCAAAGTACAAAGGGCTGTCAAAGAAGCATAAAATCTGGAAGAAGAGATAAAGTATGCAGAGTAAACCAATATTGCAAGCAATGTTCAAATCACATCACTTTCCAAAGGCCATCTACCTTTTCAGAACATAGGACAAACATAAACAATATAAAATTGATGTCTAGTCTGTCAAGAGAGAGAGAGAAGAGAGAAAGAGAAGATAGGCTTACAGGCTTAGGCTTGAAGAAGAAATATATAAAACAAACTGTTATCAACACAGTATAGGGGGCAGATATATCACAAAAGCAAGAAGGTTACATAACCAAAAAAAAACAAAAACTCAGAAAGAACACATAGAGCTGCCTCCAAAACCTCAAAAGGCCATTGTGATCGGTGGATCTGGAACTGACTGTTTAACGCTGGTTCGCGAAATGTCGCGGAAGCAAGAGTCGCCACCGTCTTTTATTTTCTCCAAATGGAAAGGACAAAAGCACAGAAAAATTCCTTATAGAGATTGCTCTCGGTTCGGGAGGTAGATTTATAGAAAGGGAAGGTGTTAGCACCCTTTATATCCATGGTTATCCATGGGCTCTTAGATACTTGCTCATTGTGTTTTCAAAATTGTTTGTTTGCTTTTCAACTGTGGGTTTAAAAAAAGTTCTTTGAAAAAATCAGTTCGGCTCTTATATCAGTCCTCAAGAGTGTTTGAAAAGTTGCTTTCGAAAGCTTTTTGAAAAGTGTCGGTGTGAAAAGTATTTTTTGATTTGTTTTGAAATTAGAGCAAGTATCTACGAGTTGTCTACCTACCCTAAGGAATTCATCTGTGTAAATGTCCTTAAAGTAGTGCCATCCCACCATTGAGAGGTAGGTAGCACCACCGTTGGAGGTGTTCGGGTCAATTCGAGGGTTAGGGACATGGTGATCACCGGAGCAATAA
The DNA here is from genome assembly GCA_948472305.1 of Vicia faba. Taxonomy (NCBI): domain Eukaryota; kingdom Viridiplantae; phylum Streptophyta; class Magnoliopsida; order Fabales; family Fabaceae; genus Vicia; species Vicia faba. Next base: position 1,689,511,385 of record OX451737.1, on the reverse strand, counting down.
GAAGACACCTTAGAAGCTACCCCCATGCCATGTTCATGGACATGAGGACTTACTAAAACATCCTCTACTCGACGACCATGTTTCGAGGGGCAAGGCAACAGTGAGACGTACCCTAGGGGTGGTGTGTGATTTGTGTGTCACGTTCATTTATGTTTATCTTGTCATGCATTTGTGATCTACGCTTTGTTTTTATTTTTGGCATTCATTCTTTCATGTGGTTATTAACAGTTAAAAGGTGCGGGAAGATAAAAGTCCTACGCTATTACAAAGGCGCGGGTCTACATCGCCAAATTAAACCAAGACCCGATTTGAAATAAATAAAATGCGGAAAGTAAATATCCTAATTATCTATTACAAAGCTTTGGGGCAATTACATGAACTTTAAAAAAGGAAATAAAAGTAAATGTGCGAAAAGAAATAAAATCGGGAATGCGAGGGCGTTGGACCCTTTTAAAGAAATTAAATCGAAATCATAAATTCATTAACTTAAATAAAAGAAAGAACCTTTTTTTTGTGGAGTTTTTGTATTTATGGAGTTTAATGAGAATTAATGGAATTAAAACCTAATTCTAAACTATTTTTAATTTATTAAAAAATGTTTAAGTTTGTACCCTAATTTTAACCTAATTATTTACATGGCAATTTATTTACAAAATAAATAATTAATTATTAATAATGGTAAAAGAAAAGAAAAAAGATAAAAGTATTTAAAACCCTAATTCTACATTTTTTAGTTTATTAAAAAAAACATTAAAATTGAACCTAGAATTAAAAACTAAATTAATTAATAGAATTTATTTATATAAAAAAAACATTTAAATAAAACATGTTTATATTTTTTGTCTTTCTGTTTTTTGTTATTTTTATATTAAAGAAAAATTAATTTAAAGAATTAAAATAAATAATGTAATTAAAATAAATAAGAGAAAAAAATAAAAAGAGAAAAAATGCAAACATGGGGGGTTTGTTGGCCCTTTTGGAGGTATCATTGTAGCAATCAGGCCCATCATATTCAGGCCCTTGGTTGACTTTCTCAGCGCGCGTGTGGCATGGTCAACGAAGGTGTATGATGGACCTCTCATCCTGGCTTTTGATTTGATCTCCGTGGCCATGTGGCAAGCCTCAGCGCTGAGTGTTTGGTGGACATCTGGACATATTGAGTACCTGATCATATTGCAAGAAAAAATAGAAAGACATATGGGGGACCTGGGAATCGAACCCAGGTCCAAAGGCTTGCCAATACGCTTCTCCACCAACTGTGCCATTTGAACACGTTGTACATAGAATAAGGAGCAAATAATATAAAAGAAAATTGACGTTAGTGACATAGAAACAAAAAAACGCGCGCTGGAATTCAAACTATCCAATCAGGTCTTGCCACATGATCTTCTTCTTCGTTCGTCCCTGAAATAAAAAGAAGTAGCGGGGGTTTTAAACCCCCCCAAAACACAGTCTTTTCCAAAATAGCGAATAGCTCGTGTGGCCATATAAATAGGGCGCGACTAGTGTATTAAATTCGTCCAAACGTCCTGATTCTAGCCATGGTACTGGGATGTCCTGATTTTACAGCGCGTGCAAACGCCCAATTTGAAGCTTGAGAAACCCTAAAACATTTCAATGGCATATTTCGCTACAAGCATTGTTAGTCAAACTAAAGGTTACCATTAGTCTCAGAACCTTCATATTAGTCTAAATCAATATTCAAAATGTATCAAAAATGTATGCATATTAGAATACGATTATGGAAAAATTTTGAGAAAGTTTGACATCCATATACCAATTCTTGAGGCGTGGGGACTGGGAAAAGATTCAGAAAGCTTCCTTGATGCCTTGGCAAGCTATTGGAATTATTACTTTTCTTTGAATTGTGCTAGAATGCAGTTTTCAGTTTTGAGCTTTTTGACAAAAAATGCAAAATTTTTATCAGACTTGAGGCGCAACTTCAAGGTTCTGGGCATTAGGTTTGCATTCTGACTTATGTATGGGACGAATTAGGGTTGAAATTTGAGTCAAAAAGCCTTTGCATTGATGTATCAAATATTTGATTTTCAATGAATCTTTTCCAATCTTTTCCTCATGAATAACATGCCAATTTGCACCAAATCTTCCCTTTTTTGATGTGCACGAGATCTTGAGTAACCAATGAGGGCATATGCTGCATAAAAAGATTTAAACACATTTGTTTTGTATTTTTGTCATATTTTATTTAATTAAATGAATTAATGGTGATAAAAATTCAAATAAATAATAAAAAATGATGAAATAAATCCCCTTTGGGCCAAATGGTCGTGCATAGCCTTTGGATAATGATTCTTGGAAGAAAATGTGGCCCATTAGCAATTTTGAGGCATTTGAAGTAAAGTTGACTTTTCAAAATTCCCAAAAATTTCCCAACTTCCACAAGGCATATCTTGCTCAATTTGTAATCTTTGATCATGTTATTGGACATTTTGGAAAGGTCTTGAAGTCCTCTAACCAATGCCTTTGGTCCCATGTCATTTTGATTTACCAATCTCAAGTTATGGTTTTTGACTTAAAGTCCCTTTTTGTTGACTTTTGAAAATGACCTATAATGTTGAAATTGATAACTTTTTGTGAGAGCATTTCTTGGACTTGAAGTGTGAAGAGGAGTTGTAGGACATTTCTTTCTCTTCAAAATGAGCTTTGGATGGAATTTTTCTGATGAACCATGTGGAAGTTATGCCTTGGTCAAGTTACAGTTGACTTTTTCAACTGTCCCAATATGGAAACTTTTGCATCTTGAGACATTTTGAGCCATGCCTTGAAAATCATGATCAAGAATTGATCAAATGATGTTTGTGGCTTCAAAATAAGATGTTGACCAAAAATTTGAACTTTTGACTGTCAAGTGACCATTTTGCCCCTACAGATGACTGTTGAGCAATTAGGGTTTTTGACTGTGCAATTTTGTGCTGTGAGTCTTGAAACTTGGCATATGGATGCTTGACCATGTTTATAGGAATGTGGGACTTGATTGGACCCTTGGAAACTTTAACTTCTTTTCCAGAACCAAAACCCTAGTTTTTGATTGTTAGGAGGCCCTTGAACTGTGCAACCCTTGGGAGATTTTGAAGCATGCTTTTGGCAAATCTTGAAGCATATGGGAGGGCAAATTTTGGGGTACAACAGTTGCCCCTGTTCAATCTTCTTAAACCTGAGGATGCATATTGGCTGACGTGCCTTTCGTAATCCGAAGGTGGAAGATGATTGAACACTAGAGTGCCCAGAAATTTGCGCTCACATAGTAGTGTGATGTGGGGAATGGGCTTACAGATGCCATTTGGAGATTGATGGATAGGATGATGGGCTTATAGATGCCATGCTAAGAGATGATGGAAGGTGGATGGGCTTATAGATGCCATCTGGTTGTCAATCGCGTAAGAGATCCCTTAGCGAGAAGTTGCGTACCTGAAAAAGAAAATAATTACCTGACCTGTTACAGGAGTTGGTCTTCAGGCTCTTATGTAGATGTACCCTGACTGGTTACAGGAATTAGGTCTGGAGCTTCAAACGGTGATGAATGAACCAGGGATGGTTACTACCTCAACGGGGCGGTGAGAGAACCTTGGACGATTACTACCTCAACAGGAACGCTGAGAGAACCTTGGACGATTACTACCTCAACAGGAACGCTGAGAGAACCTTGGACGATTACTACCTCAACAGGAACGCTGAGAGAACCTTGGGCGACTTCAACCTCAACAGTAACGCTGAGAGAATCTTGGGCGACTTCAACCTCAACAGTAACGCTGAGAGAATCTTGGGCGACTTCAACCTCAACAGTAACGCTGAGAGAATCTTGGGCGACTTCAACCTCAACAGTAACGCGGAGAGAATCTTGGGCGACTTCAACCTCAACAGTAACGCTGAGAGAATCTTGGGCGACTTCAACCTCAACAGTAACGCTGAGAGAATCTTGGGCGACTTCAACCTCAACTGTAACGCTGAGAGAATCTTGGGCGACTTCAACCTCAACAGTAACGCTGAGAGAATCTTGGATGTCTTCTACTGAGTCTTCATCAGGAAAATCTTTTAGGGATCGATTTAACTGGACTAGAGAAGGCCTTTGACTGGATAAGAAACAGGAAAATCTTAGGGTCGATTTAACTGAACCAGACTAGGTCTTGGAATCTTCAACTGGATAAGAAACAAGGAGATCTTAGGGTCGATCTGACTGAACCAGAGGAGGCCTTTGACTGGATAAGAAACAGGAAAATCTTAGGGTCGATTTAACTGAACCGGACAAGGTCTTGAAATCTTCAACTGGATAAGAAACAAGGAGATCTTAGGGTCAATCTGATTGAACCAGAGAAGGCCTTTGACTGGATAAGAAACAGGAAAATCTTAGGGTCGATTTAACTGAACCAGGCAAGGTCTTGAAATCTTCAACTGGATAAGAAACAGGGAGATCTTAGGGTCGATCTGAATGAACCAGAGAAGGCCTTTGACTGGATAAGAAATAGGAAAATCTTAGGGTCGATTTAACTGAACCAGGCAAGGTCTTGAAATGTAGCTGAGAACTTAACTGGATCTTTCCTGAAAGGTAAAGGTCAGTCATATGCAATGCGTGATATGGATCAAGCAATGATGTTCTCAACATAAATGAGATTTGTAAGATATGATGCATATATGCATGCTATAATGTAAGGAAATGTGATGTTTATGAACATATGTTTTCGTCCTAGGAAAATAAATCCTTGACAGGTGCCGGGAAGTCACTCCTGGGCTGATGTTGAAGAATAGATCTTTGCTTCCGCTGGGGATGATAGTTGCAAGAATACCGGTAGGAGAAGATAACTCCGTTGGGGGATAAACTTGGCGAATGGATTACTCTGCAGGGAGAAAAGTACTCTAGTGATCTTGCTGGGGAGCAATACTTTGTGGGGAGAGAGGTACTTGCTGGGATGTTGATGATAACTTCGCTGGGGATACCATTGTGATGTTGGGAGTGTTAATGGACTTCGCTGGGGATAAGAAGACTTTGCCGAGGACGATCTTCTCATGGCTTTTGGCTGAGGATAACCCAGTTATATCCTAGTAGGGAAATAACTCTTTGAATAAAGCCGGGAGACGCGTTCGTGCTTTTTAGGGGATAAGCTTCCAGAATCTACTGGGGATAAGCTTACTGCTTGGGGAGATGGATTCCAACTTTCCTGGGGAAACTGGATTGGACTCTCCTGGGGAAATTTTGAACTATATTGGGGAAGTGACTCCATTGGATGTCTGATATACCGCCGGGGAACAATCTTTAGACCAAGACTGCCAGGGATGCTTGTTTTAAGAATATTTGTATGATGTGTTGGCGAATGTTTGAGATCTGCGGGGAATACCCAACTTCCTTAAGGCTGATTGGATAGCTCTGCTTGGGGAGAGTGTATTGACTTGCTGGTTCACTCTCTGGGGAATTAAGGTATATGGGTTACCTTCTTCAGCTGATCATACCTTGTATCTTGTGGATAGAGCAATTAGACCGTTTGGACAACTCATCATTGCCCCTGTTTCTGAGGTGGGAGAGGAAGACCTGTGAGGTGTTGATAGTTGTTTGATGGACAAACCTTCTTCTGGTAGGCAGGTGACAAGATGACAGGACATAGTCGTACGCTTTGATCCCTAACTTTTGCCCGGACCGCCCTTTCGGGTTTTCAGTCCAACGGGATACCCATTTTTACCCAAGCCGCCTTTTCAGGTTTTCGACTTGCCGGGTGTACAGATTTTTTTCATTTCATCCCTTCATTTTGCCCGAACCCTTTTGGTTCGCCGGGAAGCCCTAATTTTTGCCTAGGTGTGTCAACCTAGCGGATCTTTGATTATGCGTATTTTTTTTTACTATGTCTGTGCTTTCAAAATGTAGGGAGTTGCCCCTGTTAGAAGTATTTTGTCATGCCACCAGAAGGTGTTTGATCAGGCAAGATTCGTTGTTGGAATGCCCCAAGTGACTCAGGCGGAGATTTGCCCCTGGTTATTTGGCATTTTGAGAGATTCTCTGAATCTTGACTTAATTGCCCCAGATGATGGACAATAATCACGTCTGCCCCTTGATTGGAAGTGCTTTTGTTCACTAGGTATTCATCGTACGAATTTCCCTGCTGTTCAAACAAATAGTCATATGCAAATAACGTTATATCAAAAATGCAAAGCTTATGTCTGTCTTGAAGATTTTGAAAATGCATTCTTTTTCATAAAACAAGTGAATGTTTGTAAAACGTGATGTCAACTCCGTATTTACCGTAGGCCTTAAGGAGTCAGGATACCTTTCGTAACAGTATGCTTTCGAACTAACCCATGCTTCAGCTAGGACTTTTAAGGGTTATAACGTGGCCTGGTTCACGGTTTAAGAAACAAAGGATAAAGGCTCAAATTTTATTTGTATCCACCCGCTCTTCGTGATGTTCTCCAAACCTAAACTCAGTTGATCATACGTTAGACCTTGTTTGAGTCTTTGCTCTGATTTTCCGGTGATGGTTCAGATATTGATGATTTATTCTGAATAGGCAGTCATTTTTCTCTTTTGTTGTTGAGGGTTTGTAGTATCTCTTTCTTTTTGATTTTATCATCCCTATCTTCTTTTTGCCTGAACTGTTTCTTTTGTGATTACAGTCAGCGGGATGCCCCAGTTTTGTAAGTCTCCTTCATAGGTTTTGACTTATTGGGCTTTTATTTTGAAATATAATGACTGCCTTTCTTTATTGATTATTCGGAACCATCATTGTCTTTTGTTTTGTAAGGATCTCTTTGGTGTCATTCGTTATGCACTTGGATCAACTGAGAGACTACCCTGCCCCAGGTTATGATTAAGGGTTTTAAATTTCGAAAAGAAAAACTCCTACTTCTTTGGCTCAGAGGGGTTGACGAGGGATTATCTTCCTTATAACTCCAGTGTTTAGGAATTGAAACAATGCTTGTACCTCATCAGCGGGGTCTGTTCGAAAGCATACTGTAAAGATCGTGGTATCGTTTTCGTCATCCTCCCTCAAGAGGCTTAGAATTGTTACCCGAGCATTGAACATCAGAAAAAATATGAAAATAATTTGCATATAGTGAATACGAATATATTGCTTCAAAACAGACATATGCGATGCATTTAATGAAATAGCAACGTTTAACATGAGTAAATGTTTGAACAAAAGAAAATTTACAACTTAAAAATCCTAATGAACAAAAGTCTTTTCATCTCAGGGCTTGTTACTTCAAATGGTGAGCCTTGGAGGGATGGTAGAAAAACTCAGCCTGACCATCTTGTGTGAACTCCAATGCTCCTTCATCAATCAGGTCCTGGATCTTGTTCTTCAGGGCCCAACACTCATTTGTATTATGTCCTGGACTGGCAGAGTGGTAGGCACACCTTTTATTGGGATCATAGATAGGAGATGCTGTGTTGGGGTTCCGGGGATGAGCCCTTAATGTGATCAGATTCAACCTCAACATGCGTTGTAAAGCTTGAAACAGCGACATGTTGAGCTGGGTGAATTGCCTCCTGGGCTTGTCTGGCTGAAGCTGGTGAGGTTGATGCTGAGTTTGTGACCCTGAAGCCACTTGAGGAGCTCTCCCTTTATCTCCTTGTCTCAAAGGTGGTTGAATGATGACTGGCCCTTCAACCTTAGATGTTTGCCCCAGTTGGTTACCCCGGAGCAGTTGGTTGACGAGAACCCCGGGCTCATCTTGTCTTTGAGCTAGGTCTTGGATGATAGTCACCTGCCCCAGCATCTGGGCTCTCATTGCATCCACTTCAGCTTGCAGATGTTTCAGCCGTTCGTCCTCAGCGCTGTTCCTGACCAAAGTCTCCATGAGAAGTGTCCTTAGCTCCTCCTGCCCCTTGGATAGATTCAGGAGGATTTCCCCGAACCGAGTCTCTTGAGCAAGAAGATCCTGGTTATCTTGTTGGGAAGCCATTGCTGAAATAAACAGCGGAGATGGTAAGTGACCTGTCAAAAGGGTACCTGTTATGCAATGATATGTATGTATATATATGCAATGTTTTCAAGGATCTCGCGGGGTAAACAAGAAAATTGTTAGAGTTGGAAACTGGTAACTTGATTGAAGGAACTTCATGTTGTTGAGAGTCCTTCTTCAAGAGTCAAGGCTCACCATATCGAGTGGGTCATAGCCCCTGACAACTTTGGCTCAGGGAACTTTCTTCAAGTGTCAAAGCTCACCATATCAAGTGGGTCATAGCCCCTGACAACTTTGTCTAGAGGAAAATAAATCCTCTTTGCCCCTTGCTGGGATAATTGATTCACCTTGACCTGCATCACAAGCCCTTGAGATCCTTGAAATGGGTTAGGATGTATGCAATGGTATGATGTTATGGTATGTAGGGAGTGATGTAGGTAAACCCTGTTATGAGTTCCAATTAAGGACTGTAAACAAAACCTGCAAGAAACTTAGTAAACCCTGTTATGAGTCCCAATTAAGGACTATAAACAAAACCTGCAAGAAACTCAAGTGTCAGATAACAAGCATGCAGATAGTCAAGTTGGAAGGCACATAAGTCACACAAGAGAGCCCTTAGAGTTTAGGCCAGCATGGGGTCTAGGTATTACCCTCTTCCAGTTTGTTGGTTAAGACCTGTCCTATCAGAAGTAACCGGGTTCTTAGAGGATCCCAATATCACTGACTACCCTCAATCGGTCATAACTCCAGCATCGCAATCTTTTCTTGCGGCCAGAACCATCACGAGAGTTTAGCCTCAATGGGCGTAGCATACTGCTACTGTTCTAATGGCCAAGTTGTGTCATTTAAAGGTTCTAAGGTCTGTTGGTGTTTAACGACTCCTTGGAAGACCCATATTCTCCTCGTTGCGACACAAGGGATATCGGTACAGACCAAGGTGCCACACCAACATAGCCACTGCTTCACCCGTGTCGGTCTATGCCGGACAGGTCCCTCACAGCTTATGCTACCTAACAGGGTATCCCCAGATCCGGGTTAGGATCTATGTAACTCCCATGCAACCCACAATTTTAAAGCAAACAAGTCAATGCAATTGAAAACACAGTTATGAACTATCCTAAGGTACACCTCACTTTAAGAGTAGATTCCCCAGCAGAGTCGCCAGTTCTATGATCGGTGGATCTGGAACTGACTGTTTAACGCTGGTTCGCGAAATGTCGCGGAAGCAAGAGTCGCCACCGTCTTTTATTTTCTCCAATATGGAAAGGACAAAAGCACAGAAAAATTCCTTATTGAGATTAGCTCTCGGTTCGGGAGGTAGATTTATAGAAAGGGAAGGTGTTAGCACCCTTTCTATAAATGGTTATCCATGGGCTCTTAGATACTTGCTCATTGTGTTTTCAAAATTGTTTGTTTGCTTTTCAACTGTGGGTTTAAAAAAAGTTCTTTGAAAATTTCAGTTCGGCTCTTGTATCAGTCCTCAAGAGTGTTTGAAAAGTTGCTTTCGAAAGCTTTTTGAAAAGTGTCGGTGTGAAAAGTATTTTTTGATTTGTTTTGAAATTAGAGCAAGTATCTACGAGTTGTCTACCTACCCTAAGGAATTCATCTGTGTAAATGTCCTTAAAGTAGTGTCATCCCACCATTGAGAGGTAGGTAGCACCACCGTTGGAGGTGTTCGGGTCAATTCGAGGATTCGGGACATAGTGATCACCGGAGCAATAGGAAGACACCTTAGAAGCTACCCCCATGCCATGTTCATGGACATGAGGACTTACTAAAACATCCTCTACTCGACGACCACGTTTCGAGGGGCAAGGCAATAGTGAGACGTACCCTAGGGGTGGTGTGTGATTTGTGTGTCATGTTCATTTATGTTTATCTTGTCATGCATTGGTGATCTACGCTTTGTTTTTATTTTTGGCATTCATTCTTTCATGTTGTTATTAACAGTTAAAAGGTGCGGGAAGATAAAAGTCCTACGCTATTACAAAGGTGCGGGTCTACATCGCCAAATTAAACCAAGACCCGATTTGAAATAAATAAAATGCGGAAAGTAAATATCCTAATTATCTATTACAAAGCTTTGGGGCAATTACATGAACTTTAAAAAAGGAAATAAAAGTAAATGTGCGAAAAGAAATAAAATCGGGAATGCGAGGGCGTTGGACCCTTTTAAAGAAATTAAATCGAAATCATAAATTAATTAACTTAAATAAAAGAAAGAACCTTTTTTTTGTGGAGTTTTTGTATTTATGGAGTTTAATGAGAATTAATGGAATTAAAACCTAATTCTAAACTATTTTTAATTTATTAAAAAATGTTTAAGTTTGTACCCTAATTTTAACCTAATTATTTACATGGCAATTTATTTACAAAATAAATAATTAATTATTAATAATGGTAAAAGAAAAGAAAAAAGATAAAAGTATTTAAAACCCTAATTCTACATTTTTTAGTTTATTAAAAAAACATTAAAATTGAACCTAGAATTAAAAACTAAATTAATTAATAGAATTTATTTATATAAAAAAAACATTTAAATAAAATATGTTTATATTTTTTGTCTTTCTGTTTTTTGTTATTTTTATATTAAAGAAAAATTAATTTAAAGAATTAAAATAAATAATGTAATTAAAATAAATAAGAGAAAAAAATAAAAAGAGAAAAAATGCAAACATGGGGGGTTTGTTGGACCTTTTAGAGGTATCATTGTAGCAATCAGGCCCATCATATTCAGGCCCTTGGTTGACATTCTCAGCGCGCGTGTGGCATGGTCAACGGAGGTGTATGATGGACCTCTCATCCTGGCTTTTGATTTGATCTCCGTGGCCATGTGGCAAGCCTCAGCGCTGAGTGTTTGGTGGACATCTGGACATATTGAGTACCTGATCATATTGCAAGAAAAAATAGAAAGACATATGGGGGACCTGGGAATCGAACCCAGGTCCCAAGGCTTGCCAATACGCTTCTCCACCAACTGTGCCATTTGAACGCGTTGTACATAGAATAAGGAGCAAATAATATAAAATAAAATTGACGTTAGTGACATAGAAACAAAAAAACGCGCGCTGGAATTCAAACTATCCAATCAGGTCTTGCCACATGATCTTCTTCTTCGTTCGTCCCTGAAATAAAAAGAAGTAGCGGGGGTTTTAAACCCCCCAAAACACAGTCTTTTCCAAAATAGCGAATAGCTCGTGTGGCCATATAAATAGGGCGCGACTAGTGTATTGAATTCGTCCAAACGTCCTGATTCTAACCATGGTACTGGGATGTCCTGATTTTACAGCGCGTGCAAACGCCCAATTTGAAGCTTGAGAAACCCTAAAACATTTCAATGGCATATTTCGCTACAAGCATTGTTAGTCAAATTAAAGGTTACCATTAGTCTCAGAACCTTCATATTAGTCTAAATCAATATTCAAAATGTATCAAAAATGTATGCATATTAGAATACGATTATGGAAAAAAATTGAGAAAGTTTGACATCCATATACCAATTCTTGAGGCGTGGGGACTGGGAAAAGATTCAGAAAGCTTCCTTGATGCCTTGGCAAGCTATTGGAATTGTTACTTTTCTTTGAATTATGCTAGAATGCAGTTTTCAGTTTTGAGCTTTTTGACAAAAAATGCAAAATTTTTATCAGACTTGAGGCACAGCTTCAAGGTTCTGGGCATTAGGTTTGCATTCTGACTTATGTATGGGACAAATTAGGGTTGAAATTTGAGTCAAAAAGCCTTTACATTGATGTATCAAATATTTGATTTTCAATGAATCTTTTCCAATCTTTTCCTCATGAATAACATGCCAATTTGCACCAAATCTTCCCTTTTTTGATGTGCACGAGATCTTGAGTAACCAATGAGGGCATATGCTGCATAAAAAGATTCAAACACATTTGTTTTGTATTTTTGTCATATTTTATTTAATTAAATGAATTAATGGTGATAAAAATTCAAATAAATAATAAAAAATGATGAAATAAATCCCCTTTGGGCCAAATGGTCGTGCATAGCCTTTGGATAATGATTCTTGGAAGAAAATGTGGCCCATTAGCAATTTTGAGGCATTTGAAGTAAAGTTGACTTTTCAAAATTCCCAAAAATTTCCAAACTTCCACAAGGCATATCTTGCTCAATTTTTAAGCTTTGATCATGTTCTTGGACATTTTGGAAAGGTCTTGAAGTTCTCTAACCAATGCCTTTGGTCCCATGTCATTTTGCTTTACCAATCTCAAGTTATGGTCTTTGACTTAAAGTCCCTTTTTGTTGACTTTTGAAAATGACCTATAATGTTGAAATTGATAACTTTTTGTGAGAGCATTTCTTGGACTTGAAGTGTGAAGAGGAGTTGTAGGAAATGTCTTTCTCTTCAAAATGAGCTTTGGATGGAATTTTTCTGATGAACCATGTGGAAGTTATGCCTTGGTCAAGTTACAGTTGACTTTTTCAACTGTCCCAATATGGAAACTTTTGCATCTTGAGACTTTTTGAGCCATGCCTTGAAAATCATGATCAAGAATTGATCAAATGATGTTTGTGGCTTCAAAATAAGATGTTGACCAAAAATTTGAACTTTTGACTGTCAAATGACCATTTTGCCCCTGCAGTTGACTGTTGAGCAATTAGGGTTTTTGACTGTGCAATTTTGTGCTGTGAGTCTTGAAACTTGGCATATGGATGCTTGACCATGTTTATAGGCATGTGGGACTTTATTGGACCCTTGGAAACTTTAACTTCTTTGCCAGAACCAAAACCCTAGTTTTTGACTGTTAGGAGGCCCTTGAACTGTGCAACCCTTGGGAGATTTTGAAGCATGCTTTTGGCAAATCTTGAAGCATATGGGAGGGCAAATTTTGGGGTACAACAGCCATCAACCTGCTCAAACCCTTAAAAACATACAAACTGTATCAAACACTTCAAAAAACCTGCAAACTTCTGAATCAAGCTTACAAGAAGAACTGTCAAACACAAACTGATATCCAGCCTAAGCCACCAAACAGAAACCTGTGTCCAAAACTATTTTCAAGCCTTTCAAAGCACATAACCTTCAAACCCCCTTTTTAAAACCTGCTGAAGCCTAAAACCAGTTCATAAAAACATAAACAGCATATCCAAACCTCACCAAAGCCTTACCTAATTCAAAGAGCCCTCAACCTGCATCAAATCAAAGGCCTCACAAAAGGCCATCAACCTATTTCAAACCTGAAACACAAGCCTAAATCCTGCATAGTTCACATAACAAAAGCCTAAACATATCAACAAAATCCAACCAAAACACCACCCTCAGAATGTTCTCATCATTGGGCAAGAAGTGTCAAAGCAAATAGGCAACTCAGTACACAAGCATTCGAGGCAACCCAGCAATCAAAACCCTCAGATTGGAATCATCATAGGGTTAGCAAGCATTTCATAGCAAGCATATCAGATATAAGCATTTCATCAAGAGAGATACAGAAGCATACAGAAACAGAAGCAATAAGCGAAGCCAACATAAGAAGAAGAAAAGAAGTGATACCCAACTAAGGTTCTCAAGCATCATCATTGAACCAACACACAAAAAGGCAAAAAATACAGAATACCAGGGTTTCCAAGCAAAGTGCGCATCATCACCAAGCCTCCGCCATGGCCTCCTCATCGCCTCCACGTCCACCATCCTCCTCCAACGAAGGTAGTATCTTTTCTTCTCTTTCCTTTAACGCTCCTCAAAAAGAATAAACAAACAAAGACACTTAAAAACCAGAACATATAAGAATCAAAACATGCGTAAAAGGATGCGTTGGGATAAAAGTCTTACCTTTTTACCGTTGCTTGAGCAAACGCGAGGAGGAGGATGAGAGGTGGCGATCGGTGGCCCTTGGGCGAAGGACGTAGTTCAGTTTTTGGCTTAAGAGATGAAGAAGACAAAGAAGTGACGAAGAGAACGAACGGCGCGACTCTGTGTTCTCATAAACCCTAAGTCCCTTTCTGAACGAAACATCAAAACCCTTGCAAAATAATTTGTAAAAACAATGGGCCTTGCCCTTCAAAACGCCTAAGCCCATTACATTTGCACGCCTCACCTCCCCATTTTCTTCTTCTACTTGTTTTTTTAGTTTGGGCCAAAACCCTTTCCGGCCCATTCAATTTATTCTTTTTTTTAACACTCTTAAACTAACATTTCTTTACTTATCATTTTATTTTTTTAGTTTAAACTAATATAATACTGTTTTTGTTTTGTTAAATAAAATAACACCTTTTTTATGAAATATTGTTAATTGTTACATTTTAGAAAATATACAAACATTAATCTTTTTTTAAAAATTTGAAACATTTTTATTTTCTTTTTTGAACATAAAAATACTAATTAAGTACATTAATTTTAATACATAAAAAAATAGAACTTAAAACACCTTTTCTATTATCTTATTAAAACTTGTTTTGCTTTGTACATATTAAAAAAATAAGAGAATACGATTAAATAAACAAAACACTTAATTTTTTCATTAAGTTAAATACATTTCGCACTTGTAAATAAATCCTACACAAACACATTTACAATACACATTTGATTATCTTTATACATTGACACATATACATTTGCTTTATTCTTATACCTTGCTATACATTTGATACATATTACATTTGCGATTGCCATTCGATTTGGTTGTAAATTATTGGACACTACTCTCCCATTTAAGTCTCATCCCCATTTGTAAATTTGTACCCCCACTCCCGAATACTTATTTGTAATAGCATAGACTTTAAATTCCCGCAATTTATCGCTTTCAAATATACCATGGTTAGACCTAGGGTTTGTATGTACATAAAATCAAACGCTAGATAACCCAATACAAAGACAAATACATGAAATCAATACACAATCACACTTGCACCCCTAGGGTAATCCCGCTTGTTGCCTTCCAAAATGGGCCATGCTTGCACGTCGAGTTTCTTTGGCAAAACAATTCAAATGATCATAGTCCCTCGATGACGCTTTCGAAAGTCGCATATCAAAATGATCAAGTCCCTTCAAGCAAATTGCCAAAGACACTTGGCATCATTGCATTCATGGTCCATACGATGACCCGCGCCTGTCCCGTTAAACATCCTAAACGCAAGATTTTCCATCAAATACAATGGTGGAACAAAATTGTTAAAAAGGGTTAAAACATGAGAAAAACCTTTGAGTACAATAGGGGTAGACAACTCTTAGTTACTTGATCAAACTTGCAGAAACACTTGCCTACTTTTCAAAACCACACTCCACAAACACTTTCAAAACAAACTTCCAAAAAACATTTGAAACATCTTTTCGAAAAGATACACACCTTTGTAAAACACTCAAACATGAGTCATTACATTGGTTGCCTAAGACAAGGCATCTATTTCAAAAACATTTTCAAACACACACACACACACCATAATTTCAAGCAATTGAAAATAAAAGGCAAGTGATCTAAAACCAAGTAACTAAGAGCCCATGGATAACCATGGATGAAAAGGGTGCTAATACCTTCCCTTTTCATAATCTACCCCCCGAACCCACGAAACATCTCAAAAAGGTTTTTCCTGTGCTTTTTAACCTTTCCTTTAGGATAAAATAAAAAGTCAGTGGCGACTCTTGCTAAACCGAACAAGTGTGAATACAAACGCAAAACCTCAAGTCAGTTCTCCCACCGTATCACAGAACTGGCGACTCTGCTGGGGATACTCTAAAAGTGGGGTTACCTTAGGGTTTAGATCACCTTTACATTCTTGCCTTGATTGCCTTGATTGCTTTACTTTTTTGGGTCCTTGTTTGGGTTTGTTGTAAATCCTACACCCGGATTTTGGGGCACCTTTTTAGGTAAATAGCAAAAAAAAATTGTGAGGGAACTGTGCGGGGTATACCGACATGGTTGAAGCAGTAAGCTATGTTAGTGTGACATATTTGTGAGTACCGGTAACCCTTGAGTTCAATCAAGGAGAGTACGGGGCCGCTGAGTGATGTCGTAAAGCACTAACGAACTCTTAGAACCTTAATTGACCATCCTAGCCTTTTTTAGGGGTAGTGAGATGACCGACTTCGGTGCAGTCCGAAGTTGGTAGATACTCTATACTACACTCATTGAGGGTTGTTTTCTTGGAATATTTTGGTCACCAGTTAAGTGGCTAAACCAAAACAATGAACACAGAAAACAATCCAATGATATTGAGCTCCTTAGAACCCGATTTCTATTTTAGGACAGGATGAGCCAACTAACTTAAAGAGGGTACTTACCTACAACCCCATGCAAGCCTAAACCTAAGGACTTGTTTTCTTTGTATGAATATGATTGCCTGTATATACACTTACTTGCTCTTGCATACATGTACATAACATCATAACATCATACCATAGCATTTTCAATAACCATTTCAAGGATCTCGAGGGTTCTTTTGATGCAGGGTTACGTTGAACCAGACGTCTACCAAGGGGAAAGAGGTTTTCTCCTCTAAACAAATGCCATCAAAGATCAAGTGCAACAACTTGAATCAGGGGCTATGACCCACTTGATATGGTGAGCTTGATTCTCGCGTAAAGACATCCACCGAGGCAAAGTTCTCCAATCGAAGATCAAGTGCAACAACTTGAATCAGGGGCTATGACCCACTTGACATGGTGAGCTTGATTCTCGCGGAAAGACCTCCACCGAGGCAAAGTTCTCCAATCAAAGATCAAGTGCAACAGCTTGAATCAGGGGCTATGACCCACTTGACATGGTGAGCTTGATTCTCGTGGAAAGACATCCATCGATGCAAAGTTCTCCAATCAAAGAGCAAGTGCAACAACTTGAATCAGGGACTATGACCCACTTGACATGGTGAGCTTGATTCTCGTGGAAAGACATCCACCGGTGCAAAGATCTCCAATCAAAGATTCAACCTCTAACATTCTCTTGTGTTTACCCCAAGAGATCCTTGAAAGCATGCATCCACATATCATGCATTGCATCTTGACGTTTTTTCCTTTTTCAGGTTTCCTTACTCTCATACTGTTTCTTTCAGTAATAGATGGCTCTAGAAAGGACTGTCAAGGATATCCAAGACCAGACTGCTCAGCTGCAGGAAATGTTCTTGAACCTGTCTCTGGGGCAAGAAGAAATGAAAGCTCTCCTCACAAGGGGCATGGTCCAGGGGAATTCAAACAATGCCAGGAGTGATCAGTTGGAAGCACTGCAGTTTGAGCTGACAACAATGAGGATCCAAATGACGGGGTAACTGGTGGGCCAAATGGCTCTCATCCAGGACTTGTCTCAAAGACAAGAGGAACTCAGAGTTCTCGTCAACCAACTGCTTCGGAACAACCAACTGGGGTAAATATCTGAGGTTGAAGAGCAAGTCACCACTCAACCCCCACCCAGACAAGAAGACAAGGGGAAGGCTCCTCTGCTTGATTCAGGGTCACAAGCCCAGCAACAACCTCGCCAGCGTCAACGGGTTAATCGGTGTAAGCAAGAGACTTCGGGAAGACAGTTCACAGAGATTGACATACCGTCATCTCTAATACTAGAGCGCTTGTTGGAGGTCAATCTGACTGCTTTGAGGGATCCTACTCGGAAGCCCAATACCTCCACTCCTAACTATCATCCCGACGCATTTTGTGTGTACCACTCCTACAGCCTGGGACATGACACCGACGACTGTTGGGCCTTGAAGAACAAGATTCAAGATCTGATTGACATTGGAGTACTGAGGTTCATGCCATACGGCGAGATGAAAATCTTCCGTTAAGGAGTTCTCCACCTGGAGTGACAAAGCTCAAGCTGAAAGACTTTTGCTTCATTTGAATTTTCAAAGTTGTAATTTCTTTTGTTATTCAAACAATTATCTGTTGATGTTAAACTCTGTTTCATTAATGCATTGCATATGTTTGTCTTGAATTCATCCATTCGTTTTCACTACTCTTATGCTTTATTTATGATATTTAACTCTTGATAAAAAGCTGCAAGCCTTTAGAGGGAGGATGACGAAACAATACCATAATCTCATACAGTATGCTTTTGAACAGACCTCGCTGATGATGTACAGGCATTTCTTTCAAATCCCAAACACTTGAGTTATAAGGAAGATAATCCCTAGTCAACCCCTTCGAGCCAAAGAAGTAGGAGTTTTCTGTTCTAAACAATCGAAACCTTTGATATAAACCTAGGGCAGGGTAGTATCTCAGTTAATTCAAAAAGTGCGCATTAAAGTCGCAAACTCTCAGTTCGTAACACAACGAACAACGTCAACAAAAGAAAGCATTCCTTTGGAATCAAAAGACAAGGGTGGTTCCCTATCACATAGGCAGTCAATCTCTCAAAAGAGAAAAGCCCACCAAGCCAAAACCTGTAAAGGAGGCTTAAGAAAGCTGGGGCATCCCGCTGACTGTGATCTCAAAAAACAGAGACAGTCAGGCAAAAGTTAGGGATAACAAATCAAAATCAAAATAGAGAGGTCATTACAAATCCTCAACAACATGAAAAATGTTGCAAAAGAAAAAAGGAGATGATGACTGTCTTCCCAAATTCAGCTGGTGAACCATCACCCAAAAAGTCGTTCCAAACTCGAATAGAGTGCGACGCACAATTAACTGAGCTTAGGTTTGAAGAACATCACGGAGAGCGGGTGGGTACCAATATACTTTGAGCCTTGATCCTTTGTTTCTTAAACTGTGAACCAAGCCACGTTACAACCCTTCAAAAGTCCTAATTGAAGCATGGGTTAGTTCGAAAGCATACTGTTACAAAAGGTATCCTGACTCCTGTAAGGCTTTGCTCTAAAATCTTGTGGTGACTTGTCTTATAAAAAAGTTTTCTGCTAAAAAACGCATTTTTGAAAACTTCAAGACAAACATAAACTTTGCATTGCTTGAATATCACTGTTTGCATTTGGCTATTTGTTTGACAGCGAAGAAATTCATACAGCGAATGTTCGGAGGAACGAAAACTCTCTCAGTGAGTAAAATCACTTCAAAAGGATAACACTTCCAACGACGAGTCTCCTATCAACAAGGGGCATCACATGTCACTGTTCAGTTAACCTGGGGCAGTCCAGTCAAGGTTTCAACAAATCTCTCAAAAGTTCAGTGAACTCGGGGCAAGTCTCCTTTATCACCACTTGGGGCATTCGAATGTCAAAAGTGTCCGAAGTTTTCCTTCATCACCTGCTGGAAATTACAACCACCAACTGATCAACTATCAAAAATTCCAGATTCGATTCCTGTATCTAGCCAGGGCATATCTGTGAGTGAGTGATTGTAGATTCGATTCCTGTATCTAGCCAGGGCATATCTGCATGAAGAGATTGAAGATCAACACCTGTAACAAGCCAGGGAACCGTCTTTCTTTCTCAGGTCAGAGATCAACACCTGTATCTAGCCAGGACAATATCTCCTTGACCAACCTTTCTTAAGTTCCAGATCAACACCTGTAACAAGCCAGGAAAATATCTGTGGACGACTGATTGTGGATCAACACCTGTAACAAGCCAGGAAATTATCTACATAAAGAGTCTCTTTCATCACCACTTGGGGCATTCGAATGTCAAAAGTGTTCAACAATTCCTTCATCACCTGTTGGAAGATGTAGTTTTACACGGACTCATCATCAGGAAACCCTACACAGGTTCCTTCTCAAAACCCGGATGCAGTTTTACACTGACTCATCATCAGGAAACCCTACACCGTTTCCTTCTCAAACTCAAAAGATTCTTGTAATCCCCAACCAGAGAGCCTTCCAGAAGCTAACTCCCCTCAGAGTCAAGTTTCAAAATTCCCAGTGGAGCTAAAACTTCCAACTATCAATCTCCAAGCAGAATGAAGACTCTCATTTTCAGGTCCCCACAGAATATTCGAATATTCTCCGTTGAAGATCTCCTCAAGACAAGAAACCCCAGTAGATTGGCATACAACCCAAGCTCCTGATCCCCCAACAGTGGGCCCAGGATTTCTCACTTTCAACAATCAAAAGATTCTTGTCTCCCCCTGCAGCAGTCAAGAATTCACTTTCCCCGACAGCAGTCAAGATTCTCCTATCCCCAGCGGAGTTCATTAAATTCCCCAACATAACTTATCAGTGGAATCCCCAGCGGAGCTCTCATCAAAACCTCAGCGAAGTATCTCTTCCCACAGAGTAATTCCCCCCAGAGTAATCTCTCCAACAAGTTTATTCCCCAACAGAGTCGTCTTCTCCTACCGGTTTATTCTTGCAACCATCATCCCCAGCAGAAGCGAAGAACTCTACTCTTTAACATCAGCCCAGGATTCAACAAGTGCCCGGCATTCGTCAAGGATTTATTTTCCTAGACGAAAACACATTCTTATACATTCATCACATTATCATACACCATGATGCATGCATATACGCATCATATCACACAATCTCATTTATTCTTGAAAACATCATGACCTCATGCATTTCATACATCATGACATTGCATACAACTGATGTCTTGCCTTTTCAGGAAAAAGGACACTCCAAAGATGATTACTATCAACTGTCACAATTCCAGATTCGATTCCTGTATCTAGCCAGGGCATATCTGAAGAGTTTGAAGATTCGATTCCTGTATCCAGCCAGGGCATATCTATTGACGACTATTTCCAGATTCGATTCCTGTATCTAGCCAGGGCATATCTGAAGAGTTTGAAGATTCGATTCCTCAGCCATGGCATATCTGTTGACGACTAATTCCAGATTCGATTCCTGTATCTAGCCAGGGCATATCTGAAGAGTTTGAAGATTCGATTCCTGTATCCAGCCAGGGCATATCTGTAGAGGACTAATTCCAGATTCGATTCCTGTATCTAGCCAGGGCATATCTGTGAGCAATCGATTGTAGATTCGATACATGTATCCAGCCAGGGCATGTCTGCATGAAGAGACTGAAGATCAACCCCTGTAACAAGCCAGGACGTTATCTTTCTTTCTCAAAGTACGCAAGTTCTCGCTAAGGAATCTCTTACGCGATCGACACCCAATTCCAAATGGCATCTATAAGCCCATTCTCGACAAAGTTCCGTCACACCTCCCGATGGCATCTGTAAGCCCATCCCCACAACTATCCATTACACTTCTAAATGGCATCTATAAGCCCATTCCCGACAAGGTTCTTTCACATCCCTAGATGGCATCTTTAAGCCCATTACCAAATGGCATCTTTAAGCCCATTCCCTCTACCATCACATCACCGAGTGCAAATTTTTGGGCACTCTAGTGTCCAATCTCCTTTTACCTTCAAGTCGCGAACGGCAAACTTGCCAATCTAACTCTTCAGGTTCAAGAAGATTGAACAGGGGCAACTGTTGTACCCCAAAATTTGCCCTCGTATTTTTCCACAAGAAATCACAGCTTCGGGCTTTTCCTGATTTTTTCAGACTGACTCAAGAATCGGTCAAATAGACTTTTCTCGTCAGTCAGACAGAATTTAGGGTTTTCATTGATTTTTAAGCAGTTCAAACAGTTTTCTTAGGGTTTGGTTGAGTTGGCTCAGGTTTTTGATCAGGCGGACGCTTCTCTGGCAATTTAATCAAGAACTAGGGTTTGTGCGCGTATTTCTCAGAAAGAATTAATTCTACAGCGCTTTTCAAGTTATTCTGAGATGTGGACTGAGGCATTTGATTTGAGTTTGCAGTGTTGGATTTAATCGAATAAAAAAAGGGACATGTGGACGTGTGTTGTTTAGCTGTGCAGTGCTCTGATTATTCAAGATTCTGGACGTTTATTGATTATTTATTATTCTGAGTTAAAATGATTGGGATTTATTTCCAGTTATTATAATGTTAAGAATTATAAATAATTAAATGAACATTGAATTGGAAGAAGAATTAACTGATAAAAAGAGGGATGTTTATTTATTTTGAATTGTTTGTTACAGATATTATTTAAATACTGTAAATTTATTTATAGTTATTTACATTAATACTATTACAAATAAATTAAAATGGAAATAAAACTATCCTAAAAATCCCTAAGTCTTCAAATCTTCAGCTTCCACTGCTACTCCTCTCCATTTGATTTTTATCTGCAAAAAGAAAAGAAGAAGTCAAAAGCAGATAAAATTAAAAAAGACAGACAGATAAAAAAATGGATTCATCATTAAAAGAAGCTGGCCAGAATCAGATTGCCCTCTCTGCAAATCACGAGATTTCTCCCGGTTCACAAAGAGGGATGAAAAATGCTTGCAAAAGAAAAAGACATGAAATGCACAAAAGTTGTAATTGCACAATTTCAAAAATGGTCAAAAAGCTGCATAGTTCATAAAATGCCAAACAAAATCTAAAGGCAAACTGAAATGAACTGAACTAGAACTACAAAGTTCCAATTTCAAACTTTCCACAAGATATCCAAAAAGCTGTCAAGATATCAAAGTACAAAGGGCTGTCAAAGAAGCATAAAATCTGGAAGAAGAGATAAAGTATGCAGAGTAAACCAATATTGCAAGCAATGTTCAAATCACATCAATTTCCAAAGGCCAACTACCTTTTCAGAACATAGGACAAACATAAACAATATAAAATTGATGTCTAGTCTGTCAAGAGAGAGAGAGAGAAGAGAGAGAGAGAGAGAAGATAGGCTTACAGGCTTAGGCTTGAAGAAGAAATATATAAAACAAATTGTTATCAACACAGTATAGGGGGCAGATATATCACAAAAGCAAGAAGGTTACATAACCAAAAAAAAACAAAAACTCAGAAAGAACACATAGAGCTGCCTCCAAAACCTCAAAAGGCCATCAACCTGCTCAAACCCTTAGAAACATACAAACTGTATCAAACACTTCAAAAAACCTGCAAACTTCTGAAGCAAGCTTACAAGAAGAACTGTCAAACACAAACTGATATCCAGCCTAAGCCACCAAACAGAAACCTGTGTCCAAAACTATTTTCAAGCCTTTCAAAGCACATAACCTTCAAACCCCCTTTTTAAAACCTGCTGAAGCCTAAAACCAGTTCACAAAAACATAAACAGCATATCCAAACCTCACCAAAGCCTTACCTAATTCAAAGAGCCCTCAACCTGCATCAAATCAAAGGCCTCACAAAAGGCCATCAACCTATTTCAAACCTGAAACACAAGCCTAAATCCTGCATAGTTCACATAACAAAAGCCTAAACATATCAACAAAATCCAACCAAAACACCACCCTCATAATGTTCTCATCATTGGGCAACTCATAAGCGTCTCAGCAAGCCCATAGTGGAAGAGGAAAAGAAGTGTCAAAGCAAATAGGCAACTCAGTACACAAGCATTCGAAGCAACCCAGCAATCAAAACCCTCAGATTGGAATCATCATAGGGTTAGCAAGCATTTCATAGCAAGCATATCAGATATAAGCATTTCATCAAGAGAGCATACAAAAGCATACAGAAACAGAAGCAATAAGCGAAGCCAACATAAGAAGAAGAAAAGAAGTGATACCCAACTAAGGTTCTCAAGCATCATCATTGAACCAACACACAAAAAGGCAAAAAATACAGAATACCAGGGTTTCCAAGCAAAGCGCGCATCATCACCAAGCCTCCGCCTTGGCCGCCTCAGCGCCTCCACGTCCACCATCCTCCTCCAACGAAGGTAGTATCTTTTCTTCTCTTTCCTTTAACGCTCCTCAAAAAGAATAAACAAACAAAGACACTTAAAAACTAGAACATATAAGAATCAAAACATGCGTAAAAGGATGCGTTGGGATAAAAGTCTTACCTTTTTACCGTTGCTTGAGCAAACGCGAGGAGGAGGATGAGAGGTGGCGATCGGTGGCCCTTGGGCGAAGGACGTAGTTCAGTTTTTGGCTTGAGAGATGAAGAAGACAAAGAAGTGACGAAGAAAACGAACGGCGCGCCTCTGTGTTCTCACAAACCCTAAGTCCCTTTCTGAACGAAACATCAAAACCCTTGCAAAATAATTTGTAAAAACAATGGGCCTTGCCCTTCAAAACGCCTAAGCCCATTACATTTTCACGCCTCACCTCCCCATTTTCTTCTTCTACTTGTTTTTTTAGTTTGGGCCAAAACCCTTTCCGGCCCATTCAATTTATTCTTTTTTTTAACACTCTTAAACTAACATTTCTTTACTTATCATTTTATTTTTTTAGTTTAAACTAATATAATACTGTTTTTGTTTTGTTAAATAAAATAACACCTTTTTTTATGAAATATTGTTAATTGTTACATTTTAGAAAATATACAAACATTAATCTTTTTTTTTTAAATTTGAAACATTTTTCTTTTCTTTTTTGTACATAAAAATACTAATTAAGTACATTAATTTTAATACATAAAAAAATAGAACTTAAAACACCTTTTCTATTATCTTATTAAAACTTGTTTTGCTGTGTACATATTAACAAAATACGAGAATACGATTAAATAAACAAAACACTTAATTTTTTCATTAAGTTAAACACATTTCGAACTTGTAAATAAATCCTACACAAACACATTTACAATACACATTTGATTATCTTTATACATTGACACATATACATTTGCTTTATTCTTATACCTTGCTATACATTTGATACATATTACATTTGCGATTGCCATTCGATTTGGTTGTAAATTATTGGACACTACTCTCCCATTTAAGTCTCATCCCCATTTGTAAATTTGTACCCCCACTCCCGAATACTTATTTGTAATAGCATAGACTTTAAATTCCCGCAATTTATCGCTTTCAAATATACCATGGTTAGACCTAGGGTTTGTATGTACATAAAATCAAACGCTAGATAACCCAATACAAAGACAAATACATGAAATCAATACACAGTCACACTTGCACCCCTAGGGTAATCCCGCTTGTTGCCTTCCAAAATGGGCCATGCTTGCACGTCGAGTTTCTTTGGCAAAACAATTCAAATGATCATAGTCCCTCGATGACGCTTTCGAAAGTCGCCTATAAAAATGATCAAGTCCCTTCAAGCAAATTGCCAAAGACACTTGGCATCATTGCATTCATGATCCATACGAAGACCCGCGCCTGTCCCGTTAAACATCCTAAATGCAAGATTATCCATCAAATACAATGGTGGAACAAAATTGTTAAAAAGGGTTAAAACATGAGAAAAACCTTTGAGTACAATAGGGGTAGACAACTCTTAGTTACTTGATCAAACTTGCAAAAACACTTGCCTACTTTTCAAAACCACACTCCACAAACACTTTCAAAACAAACTTCCAAAAAACATTTGAAACATCTTTTCGAAAAGATACACACCTTTGTAAAACACTCAAACACGAGTAATTACATTGGTTGCCTAAGACAAGGCATCTATTTCAAAAACATTTTCAAACACACACACACACACCATAATTTCAAGCAATTGAAAATCAAAGGCAAATGATCTAAAACCAAGTAACTAAGAGCTCATGGATAACCATGGATGAAAAGGGTGCTAATTCCTTCCCTTTTCATAATCTACCCCCCGAACCCACGAAACATCTCAAAAGGTTTTTCCTGTGCTTTTTAACCTTTCCTTTAGGATAAAATAAAAAGTCGGTGGCGACTCTTGCTAAACCGAACAAGTGCGAATACAAACGCAAAACTCAAGTCAGTTCTCCCACCGTATCACACATATGTTTGTCTTGATTTGATCCACTCATTTTCTTTACACTTGAACTATTATTTCTACTTTCTTTATGATATTTGACTCTTGATAAAAAGCTGCAAGCCTTTAGAGGTAGGATGACGAAACAATACCATAATCTCATACAGTATGCTTTTGAACAGACCTTGCTGATGATGTACAGGCATTTCTTTCAATTCCCAAACACTAGAGTTATAAGGAAGATAATCCCTAGTTAACCCCTTCGAGCCAAAGAAGTAGGAGTTTTCTGTTCTAAACAAATTGAAACCTTTGATTTAAACCTGGGGCAGGGTAGTCTCTCAGTTAATTCAAAAGAAAATGTGAATCGAAGTCGCAAACTCTCAGTTTGTAATACAGCAAACGACATCAACAAAAAAAACATTCCTCTGGAATCAAAAGACAGTGATGGTTCCTTATCTCATATGCAGTCATTACCTCTCGAAAGAGAAAAGCCCACTAAGCCAAAACCTAAAAAGGAGGCTTAAGAAAGCTGAGGCATCCCGCTGACTGTAATCTCGAAAACAGAAACAGTCAGGCAAAATTTAGGGATAACAAATCAAAAGAACGAGGTCTTTACAAATCCTCAACAACATGAAAAATGTTGCAAAAGAAAAAAGGAGATGATGACTGTCTTCCAAAATTCAACTGGTGTGAGCCATCACCAAAAGTCGTTCCAAACTCGAATAGAGTGCGACGCGTAATTAACTGAGTCTAGGATTGAAGAACATCACGAAGAGCGGGTGGGTACAAATACACTTTGAGCCTTTATCCTTTGTTTCTTAAAACCGTGAACCAAGCCACGTTACAACCCTTCGAAAGTCCTAATTGAAGTATGGGTTAGTTCGAAAGCATACTGTTACAAAAGGTATCCTGACTCCTGTAAGGCTTTGCTCTAAATCTTGTGTTAAATTTGTCTTATGAAAAGTTTTCTGCTAAAAAACGCATTTTTCAAAACTTCGAGACAGACATAAACTTTGCATTACTTGAATATCATTGTTTGCACTTGGCTATTTGTTTGACCGCGGAGAAACTCACACAATGAATATCCGATGAAATAAAACTCTCAGTGAGCAAAATCACTTCACAAAGGATGACACCTCCATTGACAAATCTCCTATCAACAAGGGGGCTTGACATGTCACCATCCAGCACGCCTGGGGCAGTCCAGTCAAGGTTTCAACAGATCTTTCAAAGTTTAGTTAACCTGGGGTAGTCCAGTCAAGGTTTCAACAGATCTTTCAAAGTTCAATTAACCTGGGGCAGTCCAGTCAAGATTTCAACAAAATCTCTCAATTGCAGATTGACCTGGGGAAAGTCTCTGTCACCATCACTTGGGGCATTCGAATGTCAATCTCAAGGGTTACGAACAGTCCAAGTTTCCTGGCAATATCACATGCATCTGATACTGGGGGCAGTGATGAAACCTCTCTAGCAGACCTGCAGTCATGGGTTTATTTCCCCAACATTTGTCAAGGATTTATTCTTCAAAGCAAATTACATTTCAACAGCATTCTTAACGTATGCAGATTGATCGACAGAAAGGTTCCTTCGTCTTTTGAAGTAGTAATCATCAAGGTTCCTTCATCTTTTGAAGTAGTAATCATCAAGGTTCCTTCATCTTTTGAAGTAGTAATCATCAAGGTTCCTTCATCTTTTGAAGTAGTAATCGTCAAGGTTCCTTCATCTTTTGAAGTAGTAATCCTCAAGGTTCCTTCATCTTTTGAAGTAGTAATCGTCAAGGTTCCTTCATCTTTTGAAGTAGTAATCATCAAGGTTCCTTCATCTTTTGAAGTAGTAATCATCAAGGTTCCTTCATCTTTTGAAGTAGTAATCATCAAGGTTCCTTCATCTTTTGAAGTAGTAATCATCAAGGTTCCTTCATCTTTTGAAGTAGTAATCGTCAAGGTTCCTTCATCTTTTGAAGTAGTAATCGTCAAGGTTCCTTCATCTTTTGAAGTAGTGATCATCAAGGTTCCTTCATCTTTTGAAGTAGTAATCATCAAGGTTCCTTCATCTTTTGAAGTAGTAATCATCAAGGTTCCTTCATCTTTTGAAGTAGTAATCATCAAGGTTCCTTCATCTTTTGAAGTAGTAATCGTCAAGGTTCCTTCATCTTTTGAAGTAGTAATCATCAAGGTTCCTTCATCTTTTGAAGTAGTAATCGTCAAGGTTCCTTCATCTTTTGAAGTAGTAATCGTCAAGGTTCCTTCATCTTTTGAAGTAGTAATCATCAAGGTTCCTTCATCTTTTGGAGTAGTAATCAAAGATTCCTTCATCTTTTGGAGTAGTAATCATCAAAATTCCATCATCACCTGCTGGAAGTTACAATCACCAACAATATAACAGACAACTGAAAAATCTGTTTCTCTCAAGAATGAAGACTCTCATCCTTAAAACCTCAGAAGATTGGTATACTCCCAGTTTCTGACCGTTAACAGCATGAAGATTCTCATCACCTCAGAAGATTGGTACACTCCCAATTTCTGACCCCCAACAGAATGAAGATTCTCATTCTCATAGTGGCATATAACCTGAGTTCTCAATTCCCCAAACAGAGTTTAACTTCAGGATCCTCAGCAGAACAAGAGCTTTCTCAAAGCTGATTTCCCCAGCCAGAGAGCCTTCCAGAACCTAATTCCCCTCAGAGTCAAGTTTCAAAAATCCCCAGTGGAGCCAAAGCTGTCAATCCCCAGCGGAGCTAAAACTTCCAACTATCAATCCCCAAGCAGAATGAAGACTCTCATTCTCAGTTCCTCACAGGATATTCGAATATTCTCTAGTGAAGATCTCCTCAAGACAGGAATTCCTAGTAGATTGGCATACAACCCAAGCTCCTGATTCCCCAACAGCGGTCCCAGGACTTCTCATTTTCAACAATCAAAGGATTTTCAATCCCCTGCAGCAGTCAAGGAATTACTTTCCCCGACAGCAGTCAAGATTTTATTATCTCCAGCTATTCAGGATTCGTCTTCCTCAGCAAGACAGCTCATCAGCCTACATGCGCATTCATTACATTCATATCACAAACATTGATATAACATACATTGCATCATACATTTCATGCAACATGACTTTGTGTTTCAGCTAATATCTTACCCTTTTTCAGGATAAAGATTAGTAAGCTTCAGACTCAACTTCTGAAAACAGTTCACGGGTTCTCCAGTAACGGATGTTAACCTATCGCTTGTTCATATTCTTCTCAACTTTTGAAAACAGTTTACGGACGCTTCCCAACAACGGATGCTGCTCTATTGCTTATTCAACTTCAAGACTTCTGAAAACAGTTCACAGGTTCTCCAGTAACGGATGTTAACCTATCGCTTGTTCAGATTCTTCTCAACTTTTGAAAACAATTTACGGACGCCTCCTAACATGGATGTTGATCTATTGCTTATTCAACTTCAACTCCTGAAAACAGTTCACGGATTCTCCAAACATGGATGTCAATCTATTGCTTGTTCAGACCCCCAGTTCAAAGATGTTCCGAAACATGGATACCTTTCTGATACTCGTCTACTCACCAATGGCATACAGTTCAACAATCACCTTCAGATGGCATCTCTAAGCCCATCCTCCAACAACTTCCAGATGGCATCTTTAAGCCCATCCTCCTACCAGCAACTTCCAGATGGCATCTCTAAGCCCATCCCCCGACAAGATTTTGTCACATCTCCAGATGGCATCTTTAAACTCATCACCAAATGGCATCTTTAAGCCCATTCCCTCTACCATCACATCACCGAGTGCAAATTTTTTGGGCACTCTAGTGTCCAATCTCCTTTTACCTTCGAGTCGCGAACGACAAACTTGCCAATCTAACTCTTCAGGTTCAAGAAGATTGAACAGGGGCAACTGTTGTACCCCAAAATTTGCCCTCCTATTTTTCCACAAGGAATCATAGATTCGGGTTTTCCCTGACTTTTCAGATTGGCGTAAGAATCAGTCAAACAGACTTTTTCTTATCAGTCTATCCAAATTAAGGTTTTCATGGACTCTGGAACAGTTCAAGCAGATTATTAGGGTTTGGTTGAGTTTGGCTCAGGGTTTGATCAGGCAGGCGCTTCTTTGACATTAAAACAAGAATTAGGGTTTTGTGCGTGCATTCTCAGAAAGAATTAATTCTACAGTTCTTTTCAATTTACTCTGGAATATGAGCTGAGGCATTTGAATTGAGAACTTGCAGTGTTTGGTATAATCAGTAAAAGAAAAGACATATGGGCATTTGTTGTGATTGACTGTGCATTGCTATGGTTAATTGGAGCGCCGGGTTTATTATTGATTAATGCTAGGTGGCAAGACTGCAGTGTTTATTAATTATTTATTTATTCTAAGTTAGAATAGTTGGGATTTACTTCCAGTTATTTTAATTTAAGAAACTTAAATAATTAAATGGACAGTGAATTGAAAAAAAAAGAATTAACTGACAAAGAAGGATTTTTATTCATCTTTAATTGTTTGTTACAAATTATTATTTGAACACTGTAAATTTATTTACATTTTGTTTACAATAATAATATTACAAATGGTTAAAATAAAATAAAGCTATCCTAATTATCCTAAATCTTCATCCTCTATTGCTGCTCCCCATTGCTCAATTGATTTTCATCTGCAAAAACAAGAAAAGAAAAGAAGTCAATGCAGATGAAATAAAAAGACAGACAGATATTTTTAAACTCATTATAAAAAGTGATTGGTCGGAATCAGTTATTCACCCTCTCTGCAAATCACAAGAAAATTCTTGGTTCACAAAGAAGGATAGAAACTGTATGAAAGCATTAATTAATACAAGGCTGCCTAATTTCAAATTTTCAACCAAAGAGGCAAACCAATTAAAAATGGGCAAACAAGCTGCATAAAATGCATTGTCAACATGAGCAAACTGAACTGCATATAACCAAACTAAGTTACCAAGAGATGTCAACCAAGTGCAGAACTGTCCAAAAGAGATGTCAAAGTTGTAACTATCAAAACTTCCTACAAGCTAGCAAAAGCAAGACAGAAAAGCAGGAAATATGCAGAGGAAAGAAACTATGCAAGCCATATTCAAAAAATCATCATTTCCCAAGCCAATCACTTTTTCAGAAAGTACAGATTTTAAGCAATATAATATGCTTACTCTGTGGAGAGAGAAAAGAGAGAGAGAAGAGGCTTACAGTACAACAGGCAGGCTGAGAAAGAGATATAAGACAAAAGATATACCAGAAAAAAGAGAAGGTAGGGGTAAAACCACATAACAAAATAACATAAAGCTCATAAGCCTCAAACTGGTGTTCAAAGCTTGTAAACTCTCAAACCTGCCTTAAACATTCAAACACCTCAAAACCTGTTACATAACAAGAGCCTGCCTCCAAAACAAGCTTGAAGCCAAACCTGTAACAAACAAAAGCCATCAACCTGCCTCAAGCTAGTTTCAAACTAACAAACCTCTACACAAGCTTACAAACAAGCTTACAAACAAACTGTCAAACACAAACTGAAGCCTTAACCTGCATAAGTTATAAACACAAGCCCAAGCCAGACCTGTTTCAACCAATACATCAAACCAGAAAAAGCCAAACAAACTGAAACAAACCCCTACACAAGCCATAGCCTAACCATACAAACCAGTACAAGAACCAGAAAACAAACTGATCAGCCTAAACCTTTCAAAGCCAAAGCAAACTACACAAACCATCCTGCATAAACAAGCCTGAAGCCTAAAACTTCAAGGCCTGTAACCTCAAGCCATTATTCAAACCAGTAAATTCCAACCAAACCTGAAACTTCAAGCCCAACCAAAAAAAGGCCAAAGCATTCAAACCAACTAGACCCTCAGAATGATTTCATCACAGGGTTAGTACCTAAGGCAACTCAGCAATCAACATCATTAATATACAGAGGCAAGCATATCAAGCATATCAGACATCTCAGAGTCAAACAAGTCCCAAGCTCTCAGAACTGAGTTCATCATTGAGCAAGCAAGAAAGCATTCAAAAGAGGAAAAGAAACGATTAAGGCTAGGGTTTTCAGTGTTCATCACAAAACCATCAAAAAGCGAAATACAAAGTACCAGTTTTCCACAGAGCAAGCTCAGCATCGCGATCCCTCGCCTTGGCCGCCCTAGGACGCCTTCTGTCCACTTCCAGAACTCCTCGTCTCCTCTCCAACGGTAGTATCTCTCCCTTTTTTCTTTTCACACCTCACAAGAAGCAAATAATAGCACACAAAGAATCAGAACAAATAAAAACATGCAAGGATGGAAATCTGAAAACCCTAAAGCGTCTAAAATTTGTTACCTTCTTTCCGTCATTAACTGAACGACTGTGAGGAGAGGAAGATGGAAGTAGCATCCTAGTAGCCCGACAAGGAGGCGAGCGTTCAGTGGCCATGTTTTGAGAAAGATGAAGACGAAGAGGGAAGATGGAAACGGCGCCGCTCTAACCACTGTAATCCTAATTCAGAAATGATGCAAAACACTGAAACCCTAACAAATGTGTAAAATGCGTTTGGGCCTTGCCCCACAAAAGCCTAAGCCCATCAGAATTCCAGCGTGCATACCCCCCCTTTTGCTTAAAACTGTTCGCTTGGGCCTGCCTCTCTTACTAACACTAAAGCCCATTCTTTTTTTTGTTTTGTACATAAACTAATATCTTTTTTACTTATCATTTTATTTTTCTTTTTTATAATTTAAACTAATATATTTTATTTTTGTTTGTAAATAAAATAATACATTAGCTCTTTTTTTAAATAAATAATACATTAATTTTTCATAATAATTTATTTTAACAATACTTTTCTTATACCAAAAAATATATAAATATTAGATTTAATTAGGTTAATAGATTTTATCTTAAAACTCTTTTTTAATAAATCTTTTTCATACATAAAAATACTAACTAAAATACATTAACATTAATACATAAAAATAGAATTTCTTAAATATTTTCTTTTCTTTTATTAAATCTTTTGTTTGTACATAATCAACAAAAATCCAAAAAGAATAAAATACTTAATTTTGCATTAAGTTAAACATCTTGCATCACTTGTAAATAATCACATGCACTTACACCAATACATTTGCTTGTCTTTTATTCTTATACATTGATATACATTACATTTGAGAATGCGATTCGATTTGGTTGTAAATATTATTTGGACACTACTATCCTGATAAATCATCCCCATTTGTAAATATTTGTACCCCCATCCCTGCATACTTATTTGTAATAGTTTAGACTTTAAATTCCCGCAATTTATCGCTTTCTATATACTGTATAGTAATTAGGGTTTGTATGCGAAGATTTAAAATCAACGGCTAGATAACCTAATACAAAGACAAATGCATGACAATCAATACACAATTCACACTTGCACCCCTAGGGTAATCCCACTTGTTGCCTTCCAAAATGGGCCATGCTTGCATGTTGAGTTTCTTTGGCAAAACAAAACAAATCAAATGATCATAGTCCCTCGATGACGCTTTCGAAGTTGCCTAAACAAAATGATCATAGTCCCTTCAAGCAAAATTGCCAAAGACACTTGGCACCATTGCATTCATGGTCTAAACGATGACCCGCGCCTGTCCCGTTAACATCCTAACACAAGATTATCCGCCAAATACAATGGTGGAACAATACTGTTAAAAGGGTTAAAACATGAGAAAAATCTTTGAGTAAATTTAGGGGTAGACAACTCTTAGTTACTTGATCAAACTTGCAAAACA
Organism: Vicia faba; assembly: GCA_948472305.1. Lineage (NCBI taxonomy): Eukaryota > Viridiplantae > Streptophyta > Magnoliopsida > Fabales > Fabaceae > Vicia > Vicia faba. The sequence continues at coordinate 1,689,478,204 of OX451737.1, read as the reverse complement.
CACTTGCCTACTTTTCAAAACACACTCCACAACACAACTTTCAAAACAACTTTCAAAACCTTGAAATATCTTTTCAAAAAGACACACACCTTTTGTAAAACATTCGAGTAAAGAATTGTGAATTTTTTTTATTAATAACCATGTATTAAAAAAATATTTCGTAAATAACCGGGTTTCGGAAAAAATTACGCAAATAACCATGTTTGAGATGGCTCCACAAAGGAGGAGCCATCTCAATTGACGCATGTGTTGTACCCCAAAATTTGCCCTCCCATATTTCTCAAAATATTTCAAGAAAAATTCACAAGTCCTACCCGGCGCGTCATATTCAGGTATTCTTTCGCCAAGATATCTCTGATAACGTATTCTCAAATTCAGGTTCGGCTCAAGAGTCAATTCTTTAAAGAAGGTATTCGAATGTGTGAGTTTTCTCGAAGAAATATGGTGAAAAAGTGTGCTGAAAGTGCAGTTTTTACGCGCTAAAAAATTCATAACTTGAAGATCGTGGCTCGTTTTGAACCTGTTCCGGTGGCCTAAATTCCGTCTTGACATTATCTACGTTTTCATCTCTCACGGCTGGAAGCCAATTTCGATCAGAAGGTCTTCAAAAATGTGGATTTATCAAGTATTTTCATACAGAAGATTTGTGACAGAAGTTTATTTGCGTCATGTTCAGAAAATCATAACTTGGTCGATTTTCATCGTATCGAGCTGGTTCCGGCGCCAAAATTTCACAAATTGAGTTGCCTATATTTTCACAGAAGGTATTGAGTTCAAAAAATATTCAAAAGGCCTTCGTTTTTTGCTCAGAGTGCGCAACGCGCTGAAAATCCTGAATGCTGAATAATATTTCATCTGGGCCGAAACTTCGAAAATTCATAACTCGGTCAATTTTTATCGGATTGGGCTCATATTTTTACACAAGGTCCCTGACTCATATATCTACAACTTTGCTTCAAAAGTCAAGACCGGATTATGCTCCGATCAATACCATTTTTTTATTGAAGAACGTGTCAGAGTCGACACTGGAGCCCAAAATAAGTTTGTCTGAGCTGAAACTTCAAAAATTCATAACTAATTCACCGTTTATCCGATTGAGCCTATTTCGGACAGGAGTTAGTTATCGATGTCGGCTACATTTTGTTTTCACATTTCAACTTCAAAAATTGCACTTAATTCCCTGCGATTTAGCCTGGAAAGTGACGAACTCAAGTGGACATTGGAGGCCCAATTGCACATTCAAAGCCCATTTTCTTTACCCTAATTTCCATTATATAATCACATTCTTTTCACACAAACCAGGGAGGAGGAAAAGAGAGAAAAAAACCTTGTCACAACACTGTTAGAATATCAAATTCTTTCAAGAACCCTAAAACCTTGAAATCCTTATTACAAATCTCTCTCTCACTACAAACAAGCCATCACAGTTACAAACCAACACCTCACTACTTCTTCAGTAAGGATAAGGCTGGCTTGATCTCCATGATCCTAATTTTCCAGTAAGGCATAAAAGCATTCAGGTCACTAATTTTCCAGTAAGGGTAAGATTGATTTGATCTCCATGATCAAAAGGGTATAATCATTCATACATGCCATATTGTGCCTAAACATTAAATTTCTTCATATATTGGCTTTATTTGCATTTTATGATTTTATTTAATGTGTTCATGAGATTCAACACTGCAGATTTAGACAGAATCCCATGCAGGTTCATTAAGGAACGTTGAGGCCAAAAGCCAAATGGCCAAAAGCCAAAAGCCAAATGGCCAAAAGCCAAAAGTCAAATGGCCAAAAGAACAACTTATACATGACACCAATACATGGCGAGACAGACATCCTGAGAAGATTAAGGAACGTTGAGGCCAGAACACAAATGGCCATGAAACCCAATCCAATGGCCAAAGAATGCAGACCACGGTACTCAGGAGTCAATGAACACGCACGTGATGCCAGAAAGTCAAACAAGGCTTTCTGTCTAATGGGCCAGAATACTTCAAAAAACCTCCCCTTGGGCCTGAAACCCCCCATGATTTGCATCATTTTTATTTTTTTATTTGATTTTCCTTTTTATTCTTTTAATTGTTTTTAATTGTTTTCTTTAATTTCATAAATTAATTTCCATAAGATAAAGTACAGAAAAATCAAAAAAAAAGTTTATTGTTATTAATATTAATTTTACCATTATTTTTTGTAAATAAACTTTAATAATTAACTTAGTTAATTTAGGTTTCAAAACTTTAATATTTTTCTTAATAAATTAAAATATGTAGAAATTAAGTTTTTTTAACTTTTCATCATTTTTTTAAATAAATAATTTTCTCATCATTATTATCATTATTAATTACTAAATATTTTGTAAATAAACATGTACATTAATTATTTAATAAATTAGGTTAAACCTTAATATTTTCTTAATAATTAAAAATAATTTAGAATTAGGGTTTCGTTAAACTATAATTTTAACCCTCAGAACCCAGTTACTATATTTAGGAAAGGTTGAACCAATCCAACTTCAAGAGGGTATCACCTTAAAATCCATGCAAGCCTTAAACCTAAGGTCTCTGTGTGATTTGCTTGTGCTTGTTATATCTGCTATATCTGAACATAATCATGACATCATAACATAGCATGTCATACTAACCATTTCAAGGATTCTTAGGGTTTATTTTTGTCTTGTTTTGTAGGACATGGCTCTCGCCCGCATATTCACTATCTGGTGTACGGTGGGAGAACTACTTGAGGTTTGCGTTTGTATTCGCACTTGTTCGATTTAGCAAGAGTCACCACCGACTTTTTATTTTATCCTAAAGGAAAGGTTAAAAAGCACAGGAGAAACCTTTGAGATGTTTCGTGGGTTCGAGGGGTAGATTATGAAAAGGGAAGGTATTAGCACCCTTTTCATTCATGGTTATCCATGGGCTCTTAGTTACTTGTTTTAGATCACTTGCCTTGATTTTCAATTGCTTGAAATGGTGGTGTGTATGTTTGAAAATGTTTTGAAAAAGATGCCTTGTCTAGGCAACTGTTGTAACAATTCTTGAATTTTTTTTATTAATAACCATGTATTAAAAAAATATTTCGCAAATAACCGGGTTTCAGAAAAAATTACGCAAATAACCATGTTTCAGATGGCTCCACAAAGGAGGAGTCATCTCAATTGGCGCATGCACCTAGGGTTTTGCCCTAGGCGCCATCTCACTTGGCGCCTCCCTTGTCTTTTAGCCAAGTGAGATGGCGCATGCTCCTTAAAAATGAGAGGAGGCGCCATCTCACTTGGCGCCTAGGGCAAAACTAGGGCAAAATGTTGTTTTATAAATAATTTGTCCGTTTCTTTGAAATTTCTCACACTTTCTCGCACTGTATTTTTATTTTGTACTCCGTTATTTGCGTAATGACCCAGCAGTCACCCCTTAATCTGTATGATGCGGTCAGCTTGAACATACAGTCAGGGTGGACACACTTGATCTTGTACCTTTCCGGGTTTACACGATCCACCTTAAAATCAACCGAGTTGAGCATGTGAAATTTTTTGATGGCCCTGATGCATTCCTCTCTGTTACGAAACTTGTCCTTCTCTTTTAAATTTTCATCCGACTGCATATACGGTTGGAAAAACAAGTCAGTAGAAGGTTCATCTCCGCCCATGTTGAAGTTTGTCATGTGCGGAGGTGGTGTGTAGATTTTGTCAGTAGGAATACTTGGGATGCCATCATCGTCAGAATCGTCGTTCACCATTTCATCAAACTCTAACTCGTTATCTTCTTCATCATCAACTGCATCTACCTCATCTTGTTCATTCTCCAAAGGATCAACCTCCTGTGTCACCGGAGGCTCTACCTCCTGTGTCACCGGAGGCTCTTGAAGCAAAACGTACAACTCAATAGAGTCGTATCCAGAATAGACATGGCTGGAAATCATGTTCTGGAGATCCTCGTCATCTTGAACTTCAACCTTATAAAAAATTACTTGGTTGTTTCCAAAAAAAACTGGATTCTGATAAAATATCTGGGATACCGGGCCTCGTTCACGTTTGGCCTCCAATCTTTTCTTGAAGTACGAGAAATTTGCCTTCCCGTTTAAGAGAAATCGAACGTTGTCGATGTTTCTAAACAAAAACCCAACTGTGGGACAAATGTATGTCTCACCGTTGAAATGTGCTTTGACAACAAATTGTGGTGAAGAGGCCATTGTGTAGAATTGTTTTAAGGTTTGAAGGTTGGAATGTTTGAGGTTTATTGATTGTATGAAGGTATGAATGCTGGAATGTTTGAAGGTTTGATGACTGATTCGAAGGTTGGAAGATTTTACAGATTATGTGAATCAATGTTATGTTCAACGTAAGGCAAAAAATTTCAATTAAGTAAGGGATGCAACCCCCCAAGGCTGCCAATAATATTACATGCAATAATGAAACCCCATAGGCTGCCACCTATCCTGGCCCTATTCTGCACACATACATGTTTTGTGTAAGACTCCACCCATCAACTCCAATGGCCTTGCATGCAACAAAGAAAGGAATCCCAAAGGTTGTCACGTAGCCTGGGCCTATGCTGTAAGAAGTGACACCTCTTATTCGCCAAATGGGGTGGCGACACCATTCATTTTTGTACTCTTTCTCCAAGTCCAATGGCGCATCCCTTACTGTCCAATCGTGATACATGCATGGGCTTATGAAACCCCATAGCCTTCCACCTATCCTGGCCCTATTCTGCACACATAAATGTTTTGTGTAAGACTCCACCCATCAACTCCAATAGCCTTGCATGCAACAAAGAAAGGAATCCCAAAGACTGTCACGTAGCCTGAGCCTATGCTGTAACAAATGACACCTCTTATTCGCCAAATGGGGTGGCGACACCATTCATTTTTGTACTCTTTCGCCAAGTCCAATGGCGCCTCCCTTACTGTCCAATCGTGATACATGCATGGGCTTATGAAACCCCATAGCCTGCCACCTATCCTGGCCCTATTCTGCACACATAAATGTTTTGTGTAAGACTCCACCCATCAACTCCAATGGCCTTGCATGCAACAAAGAAAGGAATCCCAAAGGCTGTCACGTAGCCTGAGCCTATGCTGTAACAAATGACACCTCTTATTCGCCAAATGGGGTGGCGACACCATTCATTTTTGTACTCTTTCGCCAAGTGAGATGGCGCTTCCCTTACTGTCCAATCGTGATACATGCATGGGCTGCCACCTAGCCTGCAAGAGTGACACCTTACATTTTTTGTAAATGCATGCATGCATATGTGTAACACCCTAAGCATGCAAATGTGACACTTCGCAGGCATGCAAGCACAAGCAACCACTACATCAAACTTATTTGCCTATAAATACATACCTTATGAAACATCTCTCACACCCACACAACTCTCACTCTCTGCTACGAAATATTTCTTAAGTCTATCATACTCTCTATTTCTTCCTAAGTCTTTCATACTCTCAAGCATTCTGAACAATGGCTCTTCTAACAATGGGCGATACTCACAGAGGCACAAGGGAAAACATTGCTGCATTTGTAAGTCTCTTCTTTGGTTATACATTTTTCATACTTCAAATAACGTGTTGTTCATCTTAATTAATCTTACACTTGTTTAATTATGATCTCAGGATACAAAAAGATTCAGAATCCGTTCGCACATTTATTTGCCTTATCTGGAATATGCAGGTTTTGGACATGTGATAAAGATCTCCAACTACACCATTGACTCAAAATTCATCATTCTTGCAATGTTGGAGAGGTGGAGACCGGAGACCCATACATTTCACCTACCAATAGGTGAATGTACCATCACTCTCGAGGATGTGTACATGCTACTGGGCCTCCCTATCGACGGTAAGGCGGTGAACGGGTCGGTTCAACAACCCAACTCACAGTGTGAAGAATTGTTGGGTAGGGATATGGTAGAAGGTGGTGGAGCAAGAGGGCAAGGAATACTACTCACTGACCTGAAACGTCATTATGCAAGTATGGAATTAAATGAAAATTCCTCAGAGAATGACCGAGTAGTAAAAGCCAGAACATATCTTATGATACTTTTTGGTACATTTTTATTTCCCGAAAGTACGGGAAATAGTGTAAATTTCATGTACTTACATTTACTAACAAATTTTGAAAAAACTAGAAAATATAGTTGGGGTTCTGCAGTATTAGCCCACCTGTACAGTTCCTTGTGCAAAAACGCAGTCAAGGAAAAATGTACATTTTATGGGTGCGCATTTTTACTACAAGCCTGGGGTTGGTGGAGGATGGAGTCCTTAAACCCCATCAACAACAACATTTTTGGTTTCCCGTACGCAACAAAGTAAGTCATTAAGTTATAGCATTTATAACTATTCTGCTCTTTCCAAAATATATGCTAAAAATAACATGTTTCTCATTTCCTTTAGGTACTGCGTGGGGGGTATGGATTACGGCAAGAATCCAAGATTCAATGTCGCACTCTACCGGAATTTGTTGGATCACTTAGGCCCAGATGACGTATGTCGTAGCTTTTAACTTTTGTTCATTTTAATTATTTATACATTACTTTTGCGCTAACCTGATTTAAATTTTATCGCAGTTCGTCTGGAGACCATATTTGGGTTTGGGCCATGCTCCAAACCCAGAGGATGCAGCAACTTAGACTGCAAAGACTGCACTCATTCGGTTCAACATTGTGGAGATGCACCACAGCGACCGTGTGAAGATGCAGTTCGGAATGCATCAAGAGATACCAAGTGATCCAACAGATTTGTCCCCCTGGCATCTAAAAAGGGTCGACGCCCAGTGGGGTCTTACCAACTGGAAAGACTTTGCTCCGGAATGGTGTAAAATGTGGCAAAGGCGTCACCGCTACATCTTGCAATCCCCGGTTTTCCTTACTCAAGGTAACATGCGACACACTGATCAATATATGTCGTGGTACAGGTCGGTTAGTAACCCAGAAATGCACGTGTCTCATCCGAGGTACTTGGTTGACCCACGCACATAATGGGCATAACCCTCGATTCCCCATCAACAAACACAAAATCCATCAACCTCAAACCAACCCCCAAGAAGAAACAGACCAACAAACACACAACCACATTCCCCACCACAACACAACTACAATCAAATGTCGTACTACCAACCACAATCACCACCAAACTACCAATACCCGGATATGCCTCAAACCCAACCACAATACCAACCCCAATACCAGCACACCCACATACCCCAGACACAATTTCAGTCTTCCACATATCCCAATATGGCGCCCTCAACATCCAGCCTTAGCCCTGATATGGGAATGTCAGAAGATTATGACCAAGCCGACCAAACCTACCATCAACCACCATATCACCAAACAACCCAACATCCACAATACCAAACACCCCAAGATCCATTTCCTTTCTACCCCTCATACTCAGACGACCAATGCTACCGACCAACCATGGAACCCCACCCACCGCCAACACGACCAAACTTTAAGGGTATGGGTAACCGACTGTACCAGAGCGGATCTTCGAGATATGGAGATCTTACTGATTTTATGGATTCGGATCGCATTGACTTCGCTGGGCCATCGACCTTGCCGCAGCAGGAAACGCGACAGCATCTAGCAAGAGAAAGGCGAGGACGGGGATGCGGAACCGGGGGTCATTACCGGGTTCTGGGGGATCACTGATGTATCTTTTTTTTTCCCAGTATTTTTTGTATCCATTTTTTTTACTGTTCTTTTAATGTAAAACAGTTGAATGTAATTATTTTTTTTAAATAAAAAATCCATTTTGTTGATCTCTGTCCAATAGGCAACGCACAGGAAAGAAAATAAAAAAAAAATTTGCCATAAATTTGTACATAGGCGCCATCTCACTTGGCTTAGGGCATGCCCTAAGCACTTAGGCGCCAAGTGAGATGGCGCCTCCCTTAAAAAAGGAGGTGCATGCGCCAATTGAGATGGCTCCTCCTTTGTGGAGCCATCTCAAACATGGTTATTTGCGTAATTTTTTCCGAAACCCGGTTATTTACGAAATATTTTTTTAATACATAGTTATTAATAAAAAAAATTCTCAATTGTTTTACATTAAAAGAACAGTAAAAAAAATGGATACAAAAAATACTGGGAAAAAAAAAGATACATCAGTGATCCCCCGGAACCCGGTAATGACCCCCGGTTCCGCATCCCCGTCCTCGCCTTTCTCTTGCTGGGTGCCGTCGCGTTTCCTGCTGCGGCAAGGTCGATGGCCCAGCGAAGTCAATGCGATCCGAATCCATAAAATCAGTAAGATCTCCATATCTCGAAGATCTGCTCTGGTACAGTCGGTTACCCATACCCTCAAAGTTTGGTCGTGTTGGCGGTGGGTGGGGTTCCTTGGTTGGTCGGTAGCATTGGTCGTATGAGTATGGGGGGTAGAAAGGAAATGGATCTTGGGGTGTTTGGTATTGTGGATGTTGGGTTGTTTGGTGATATGGTGGTTGATGGTAGGTTTGGTCGGCTTGGTCATAATCTTCTGACATTCCCATATCAGGGCTAAGGCTGGATGTTGAGGGCGCCATATTGGGATATGTGGAAGACTGAAATTGTGTCTGGCGTATGTGGGTGTGCTGGTATTGGGGTTGGTATTATGGTTGGGTTTGAGGCATATCCGGGTATTGGTAGTTTGGTGGTGATTGTGGTTGGTAGTACGGCATTTGATTGTAGTTGTGTTGTGGTGGGGAATGTGGTTGTGTGTTTGTTGGTCTGTTTCTTCTTGGGGGTTGGTTTGAGGTTGATGGATTTTGGGTTTGTTGATGGGGAATCGAGGGTTGTGCCCATTGTGTGCGTGGGTCAACCAAGTACCTCGGATGAGACACGTGCATTTCTGGGTTACTAACCGACCTGTACCACGACATATATTGATCAGTGTGTCGCATGTTACCTTGAGTAAGGAAAATCGGGGATTGCAAGATGTAGCGGTGACGCCTTTGCCACATTTTACACCATTCCGGAGCAAAGTCTTTCCAGTTGGTAAGACCCCACTGGGCGTCGACCCTTTTTAGATGTCAGGGGGACAAATCTGTTGGATCACTTGGTATCTCTTGATGCATTCCGAACTGCATCTTCACACGATCGTTGTGGTGCATCTCCACAATGTTGAACCGAATGAGTGCAGTCTTTGCAGTCCAAGTTGCTGCATCCTCTGGGTTTGGAGCATGGCTCAAACCCAAATATGGTCTTCAGACGAACTGCGATAAAATTTAAATCAGGTTAGCGCAAAAGTAATGTATAAATAATTAAAATGAACAAAAGTTAAAAGCTACGACGTACGTCATCTGGGCCTAAGTGATCCAACAGATTCCGGTAGAGTGCGACATTGAATCTTGGATTCTTGCCGTAATCCATACCCCCTACGCAGTACCTAAAGGAAATGAGAAACATGTTATTTTTAGCATATATTTTGGAAAGAGCAGAATAGTTATAAATGCTATAACTTAATGACTTACTTTGTTGCGTACGGGAAACCAAAAGTGTTGTTGTTGATGGGGTTTAAGGACTCCATCCTCCACCAACCCCAAGCTTGTAGTAAAAATGCGCACCCATAAAATGTACATTTTTCCTTAACTGCGTTTTTGCACAAGGAACTGTACAGGTGGGCTAATATTGCAGAACCCCAACTATATTTTCTAGTTTTTTCAAAATTTGTTAGTAAATGTAAGTACATGAAATTTACACTATTTCCCGTACTTTCGGGAAATAAAAATGTACCAAAAAGTATCATAAGATACGTTCTGGCTTTTACTACTCGGTCATTCTCTGAGGAATTTTCATTTAATTCCATACTTGCATAATGACGTTTCAGGTCAGTGAGTAGTATTCCCTGCCCTCTTGCTCCACCACCTTCTACCATATCCCTACCCAACAGTTCTTCACACTGTGAGTTGGGTTGTTAAACCGACCCGTTCACCACCTTACCGTCGATAGGGAGGCCCAGTAGCATGTACACATCCTCGAGAGTGATGGTACATTCACCTATTGGTAGGTGAAATGTATGGGTCTCCGGTCTCCACCTCTCCAACATTGCAAGAATGAATTTTGAGTCAATGGTGTAGTTGGAGATCTTTATCACATGTCCAAAACCTGCATATTCCAGATAAGGCAAATAAATGTGCGAACGGATTCTGAATCTTTTTGTATCCTGAGATCATAATTAAACAAGTGTAAGATTAATTAAGATGAACAACACGTTATTTGAAGTATGAAAAATGTATAACCAAAGAAGAGACTTACAAATGCAGCAATGTTTTCCCTTGTGCCTCTGTGAGTATCGCCCATTGTTAGAAGAGCCATTGTTCAGAATGCTTGAGAGTATGAAAGACTTAGGAAGAAATAGAGAGTATGATAGACTTAAGAAATATTTCGTAGCAGAGAGTGAGAGTTGTGTGGGTGTGAGAGATGTTTCATAAGGTATGTATTTATAGGCAAATAAGTTTGATGTAGTGGTTGCTTGTGCTTGCATGCCTGCGAAGTGTCACATTTGCATGCTTAGGGTGTTACACATATGCATGCATGCATTTACAAAAAATGTAAGGTGTCACTCTTGCAGGCTAGGTGGCAGCCCATGCATGTATCACGATTGGACAGTAAGGGAAGCGCCATCTCACTTGGCGAAAGAGTACAAAAATGAATGGTGTCGCCACCCCATTTGGCGAATAAGAGGTGTCATTTGTTACAGCATAGGCTCAGGCTACGTGACAGCCTTTGGGATTCCTTTCTTTGTTGCATGCAAGGCCATTGGAGTTGATGGGTGGAGTCTTACACAAAACATTTATGTGTGCAGAATAGGGCCAGGATAGGTGGCAGGCTATGGGGTTTCATAAGCCCATGCATGTATCACGATTGGACAGTAAGGGAGGCGCCATTGGACTTGGCGAAAGAGTACAAAAATGAATGGTGTCGCCACCCCATTTGGCGAATAAGAGGTGTCATTTGTTACAGCATAGGCTCAGGCTACGTGACAGTCTTTGGGATTCCTTTCTTTGTTGCATGCAAGGCTATTGGAGTTGATGGGTGGAGTCTTACACAAAACATTTATGTGTGTAGAATAGGGCCAGGATAGGTGGCAGGCTATGGGGTTTCATAAGCCCATGCATGTATCACGATTGGACAGTAAGGGAGGCGCCATTGGACTTGGCGAAAGAGTACAAAAATGAATGGTGTCGCCACCCCATTTGGCGAATAAGAGGTGTCACTTCTTACAGCATAGGCCCAGGCTACGTGACAACCTTTGGGATTCCTTTCTTTGTTGCATGCAAGGCCATTGGAGTTGATGGGTGGAGTCTTACACAAAACATGTATGTGTGCAGAATAGGGTCAGGATATGTGGCAGCCTATGGGGTTTCATTATTGCATGTAATATTATTGGCAGCCTTGGGGGGTTGCATCCCTTACTTAATTGAAATTTTTTGCCTTACGTTGAACATAACATTGATTCACATAATATGTAAAATCTTCCAACCTTCGAATCAGTCATCAAACCTTCAAACATTCCAGCATTCATACCTTGATACAATCAATAAACCTCAAACATTCCAACCTTCAAACCTTAAAACAATTCTACACAATGGCCTCTTCATCACAATTTGTTGTCAAAGCACATTTCAACGGTGAGACATACATTTGTCCCACAGTTGGGTTTTTGTTTAGAAACACCGACAACGTTCGATTTCTCTTAAACGGGAAAGCAAATTTCTCGTACTTCAAGAAAAGATTGGAGGCCAAACGTGAACGAGGCCCGGTATCCCAGATATTTTATCAGAATCCAGTTTTTTTTGGAAACAGCCAAGTAATTTTTTATAAGGTTGAAGTTCAAGATGACGAGGATCTCCAGAACATGATTTCCAGCCATGTCTATTTTGGATACGATTCTATTGAGTTGTACGTTTTGCTTCAAGAGCCTCCGGTGACACAGGAGGTAGAGCCTCCGGTGACACAGGAGGTAGAGCCTCCGGTGACACAGGAGGTAGAGCCTCCGGTGACACAGGAGGTTGATCCTTTGGAGAATGAACAAGATGAGGTAGATGCAGTTGATGATGAAGAAGAAGATAACGAGTTAGAGTTTGATGAAATGGTGAACGACGATTCTGACGATGATGGCATCCCAAGTATTCCTACTGACAAAATCTACACACCACCTCCGCACATGACAAACTTCAACATGGGTGGAGATGAACCTTCTACTAACTTGTTTTTCCAACCGTATATGCAGTCGGATGAAAATTTAAAAGAGAAGGACAAGTTTCGTAACAGAGAGGAATGCATCAGGGCCATCAAAAAATTTCACATGCTCAACTCGGTTGATTTTAAGGTGGATCGTGTAAACCCAGAAAGATACAAGATCAAGTGTGTCCACCCTGACTGTATGTTCAAGCTGACCGCATCATACAGATTAAGGGGTGACTGCTGGGTCATAGGTTCCATGACTACCCATACTTGTGTAAGTTCCACTCAATCACAAGACCACCGAAAACTCAACCATGATCTAATCTGTCAAGAAATCCTACCCCTGGTCAGCAACGACCCTTCTTTGAAGGTGAAAACAATCATCTCCCACATCACCACGGTTTTTAACTACACTCCATCTTACCGTAAGGCGTGGTTAGCAAAGACTAAGGCGATTGAAAGGGTGTACGGAAACTGGGAGGAGTCCCACGAGGGGCACTTAGTGCTATTTATAGTGATTGGAAAATCACAAGACTCGAGGTCATTTAATGTCTCAGACAAGAGTGGGGCACGTGGCGCTCATTTGGTGATGAGGCCGTTCTGCAGAACGGAAGTGATGCAGCGTGCGTCCTCGATTTCGGGGAATCGTCATGATGACAATCTGTGAAAGGACATTGGGCGTGCCAAACGCCTTACTGAAGTGACATCTTAGGAACAGGTGGAATAATGGCTTTTTGAGATTGTCAGTTGGTTGGTATGAGGCGAAAAGCGCACAAACTAATCTGTGGCTAAGAGTGAAGGACAGGTGTCGAGTGGAATCTCAAAGAATGCCTTTTTCTTTTCAGCGTCGAAATAAGACATTCTTGGAGGGCAATTTGTTGGCTCCTAAAATCGACACCCTTGTTTGTTATCAATATAGACCATTAATTATGAGTCAGAAGAATTTCCTACATAAGAAGGCTTCGACCAGCTGATCCTGTCGAAGGCTCATCAGAGAATGACAAGGTACTTAGAGAATTTTCTTTAAGTGGAAATCTTGTCGTCTTCGACGTTGAAGGAACCTCTCGACAAAGGTACCTGATGCCTAGGGTCGAACGGTTTGAGATTTGAATGCTTGGAGGGAAAACGGTTCCCAGCAGTTACCAAGTGCAACGTGCCGAGATCAGGAACGTCGAATGCTGTGAGCGTGCCATGTGGCGTCATCTCAAAGCGACGTAACTTCCCAACGGTTACTTAGGATTTGTTTTAGTATAAATACTAGTTGTTCACGTAGTTTTCGAGGGTGTTCATCATTTTATACAAGTGACTCATCTAGATTCAAGTACCCAGTGTGAGCGAAAGAATCATTGAGAATGTATGTGTGAAACACCATTTAAATTAATCAAAGTCTTTTATATTCAAGCACTTTATTGCTTTTCATTTACTCATCTCCGTCGAAGCCTTTTATTTAACGCTTTTATTTATTCTATCAAGCTTTTCTTCATGCAATTTACTTAAAGTGTCTTTACTTTACCGGCATTAATCACCATTAGGATTAGTCAAACTCCAGAAAATCAACCATGTCTTAGGATCAATCTGATCGATCCTGCGAATCACCAAATAAGTAACCTTTTGGAAGATCAGCGGTTTTTTACCAATTTTCACCGGTTGTTTACCAATTAATGGTCTATATTGATAACAAACAAGGGTGTCGAATTTAGGAGCCAACAACCGTACCGACATATGAGATTCTGTTTGATAAACTGGGCCACAACATTCTTTGTAACGGAAGCGAAAGAAGCTGCCTCAACACACTTCGTGAAATAGTCAATGGCAGGATAAACAGAGGTGTCTTCAAGTTATTAATCCATGAAATCATGGTCATGAAACTAAAATACTTAGTGAAATTTTGAGCATTCTGGTCAGGATTTTGACCTAACTTCTGAGCCAAGTTTCACATAGTTCCATTTGGATTTTGCAAAAGTGATTCAAAAAGGGGTTGTATAGCACATTACAAGCTTTCTAAAAAGTCAAAGAACTCCTTGAGATCATTTGTGAGCAAGGAGAATCGAAGGTCAGGAGTTAGGGTTTCAAGTTGTTTTACAAGGCAGAATTTTATGATGAACAAGAATGCAAATCCATGCTTCTGAGCCAAGTTTCACATAGTTCCATTTAGATTTTGCAAAAGTGATTCAAAAAGGGGTTGTAGAGCACATTACAAGCTTTCTAAAAAGTCAAAGAACTCCTTGAGATCATTTGTGAGCAAGGAGAATCAAAGGTCAGGAGTTAGGGTTTCAAGTTGTTTTACAAGGCAGAATTTTATGATGAACAAGAATGCAAATCCATGCTAGGTTGCACAATCTTTGCTTTGCAGACCTCAAAATTGTCTGGCACTCCATAATTAATGTTTTGCACAGCTGTTAGAGGCTTCAACTCAAGCATTCAATGCATTGCTCATACTTATTTCCATTTTGAGAAGAAAGTGCACATTGCCATTTTGAAAAATTAGCTTTATGCACAAAACTTGTTCTTGAGCTTTGCACTTGTTCTCTTCTGATCATACACGACCTATAACTCAAAAGAAATTTGTCTGAAGCCTCTAACAAGTCAGTCCATGCTTGTACTTCACCTTGAAACCATGTTTTCACTTTTCTTTAAAATCAAGTAACATAACAATCAGTCTATATCTTGTACTTGTGACCCTCTCAAGCACTTAAACCTTCTCCTTACTTATTCACAAGACATTTGCATCAAAACACACGCATACACAAGCCCTCAAGCTCCTTAGAACTCAACTGTAACAAAAAACTCTATTCTTGCATAATCTGAGCAAAAACTTGAAACTCATATTTCCCTCGTGCGTTTTCAAGCCTTTTGGTTCCTAAAGCTTCTAAACATCAAATACAACTCATCTCTGATCCTGTTTCATAACTGTAACATCTCCATCATCAAGTTCCATTTTTAAAAATAGAGCTCTACAAGTGGACTTCTCCAGAACTCCTCAGTGACTTTCAACTCAAGCCAAGCATCACATTAGCTTCCTGGGAACTTGAGGAAGCTAACCCAATCACTGGAACTCATCAAAAGTTGCTCAAACTCAAAACACGATACCCTCTTGCAATGTGAATTTTCTGACTTTTGAACTCTTCATATAGGCATCATTAATGTTTAACTTGTGAATGAAAAATGATCTAATCATTTCCCTAAAGCTAACCATGTCCATTATTTTCATTTTTGTTGCTTGAGCTTAGAGAATTTTAAGACTGAAATTTCTGGAAAAATTAGGGTTCAGATTAACGCCAATAAAATTCATATTTGTCTTTGATCTATAGTTTTAATGCTTTACATTTCTGAAATCGTGAGAAAATTTGCCACAAGATTCATGTTTATACTTTTGCAAATGGATGAGAAATGAATAAGATGCAGGTGGTCTGGCTAGGCGCGAGGTTGAAGATGAAGTTTTCTTCAAGAAGCAATTTCTAATATATATTTATGGTTTGACATAAGTTAACGGATGTATAGCCACCCCCAGTGGTAGAAGCGCGCACCTTTCACCTTTAGGACCTGGTTTCGAGCCCCATCGTCCGTTTTGTCATTTTTTCTTTCATTTTTTGTTTCTTTTGAGTAGGTAGATTGTTCCTAGTTGCTTGCTCAATTTCAAACCAAAACATCCTTTCTATTTCAAAACAAACATTAACACTTTCAAAAACATCTTTCAAACTTGAAAACATTTTCAAAAGATCAACATTTTGTATACATTTTTACGAATGAGAATCATTACAAAGTTTGCCTAAACGATGACGCATTTTCAAAATACTTTCCAAAACCATACAAAGCACATTTTCAAACAAAAACAGGTGATCTAGCAAGCAACTAAGAGCCCATAGAAAATCATGGATGACAAGGATGCTAACACCTTCCCTTTTCATAATCTACCCCCCGAACTCAAGAAATAATCTCAAATGTCTTTCCTGTTCTTTTCAGTCTTTCCTTTTGAATAAAAGAAAAATCGGTGACGACTCTTGCTAACCGCAACAATTGCGATCAAACGCAAAATACCCAAGTCAATTCGCCCACTGCGTTACACATAGTGTTTTGTTCCAACACCATAGAATGTTTTACAATTAAGTGAATAATAAGTGGAGAGTCACATTTTTTTCCACATACATGTAGCAAAAATTGCTATCATTAGGGGTGACAATTAAATCCAATAAGACAATTAAATTTATTAGGGGTGACAATTAAATCCTTCAATCTATCTATTAAAAAAATTCATCCAATTTATCCACCAAATAAAAAGTAAGTTAATAGATTGGATTAAATCCATCCATTTATATACATTGAATGATCCAAACCGTCCACCACATGTTGATGATCCAATACATTATTTTTATATTATTATTCAAATCCAATAAATCTATTTTTTTAAATTAATAAAAACTTAATTTTTTTTAAAATAAAGAAAACTATGTTATTCAGAATTTCGAAAAATCGAGTTTTATTTAAAAAATCAAAAAATCAATTTTTTTTTGGAAGATTGAGTTTTTTGAGAAAATTGAAAAAATCGAGTTTTTTTTTCTAAAAGTCGAGTTTTTTTCGGAAAATCAGAAAAATCAAATTTTTTAGGGAAATCAAATTTTTCATAAAATCGAGTTTTTTTTCTTCGAAAAATCGAGTTTTTCTGGAAAATCGAAAAATTGAGTTTGTTCAAAAAACAAGTTTTTTCGAAAAAACGAAAAAATCGAGTTTTTTTGAAAAATCAAGTTTTTTGTAAAATCAAAAAATCGAGTTTTTTCAAAAAAATCGAAAAAGCAAGTTTTTTTGGGAAAATAAAAAAAATCAACTTTTTGGGAAATCGAAAAAATGACTTTTTTGGGAAAATCGAGCTTTTTGGGAAAATCGGGTTTTTTAGAAAATCGAAAAAGTGAATTTTTTCGGAAAATCGATGAATAGAGGTTTTTCGGAAAATTGAAAAATCGAGTTTTTCGGAAAATCGAAAAATCGAGTTTTTTTTGGAAACTAAAAATTCGACTTTTCTCGAAAAATCGAAAAAGTTGAGTTTTTTCGGAAATACGGAAAATCGAGTTTTTTTTAGATAATCGAAAAATTGAGTTTTCCAGAAAATTAAAATTCATGTTTTTTCAGTAAATCAAAAAATCGAGTTTTTTTTGGAAAATTAGAAAAATCGATTTTATTTTAGAAAATCGTATTTTTTTAAATAAACGAAAAATTGATTTTTTTTTTTACAATCAAAAAATCGAGTTTTTTAGAAAAATCGGAAAAATTCAGAAATACGACTTGGTGTTAAAAAGAACTTGTTTCTCGGTGGGAGTTTGCGGTTAATTTAATGTATTGCTACTTATTATTATTTATTATTCATGCATAACTTAAATGTTGATTTTCTTTCATTTTAAATTTATATGTTTGTTTCATTTATTTATTGTGTTTCTATCTTATGGTGTTAGAGTGGTTTGCGATGAGAAAACTTTAACAAGGGATAGATATGTTTGCATTTGCTAATTGAGACAGAAAAATCAACTAGTCTTGATAGATTATTTGGAGCATGTTGTAGTAGGGTGACAAGGGATATATGAAATCCTAAGGAGTTTAATCTGGTTCTTGGTTTTTTTTTGCAACATATGGTTTAAGGAGAGACACAACTTTAATACTTGGAATAATTTTGAAGAAGGAGAGATACAACTTTAATACTTGGAACAATTTTGAAGAATTAAACACTTACCTTATCACAATGCTCACAGGTTTTTTAGGCGTTATAGGCTTTAAAAGACGGTTTGTCCGCCATTACGCCTCTAACACCACTCCGAGATAGTGTTAGTGTCTAATCACAAGGAACTTTCGGATATACTCGGATCAAAAGATTTTAAAAATTTGTTGATCCAAACAATCCGGTCCACATAACAGTAGAGGTTGGCCTCAAAACTACAAGGTACTAGTTTCAAATGTTTTAGAAACCTAGAAAGACAAATCAAATGGAAGATGCACTTACTTGCAGACATACATAGGATGAAGTTTTCTATTCTCCATCACCTCCCCAGTTCCACTGCTGTAGACCCAGCTAAAAGAGTACTAAAACAAACAAAAAAGAAGGTCAAACTTTGATTCTTAAATATAACTCAGAATCAAACATGCAAGACCTTTTCAAGGTCCAACATGACAATTTAAACTACAATGATAGAATATACATACCATCCATTCCAAATATGCGACAATCCATTCAACAAGAATACCACTCCACACCTATAGCAGGCCATTCAAGTCTTCAACCTTCCCTAGCTAGTATCTCTGCTTCCTTCAGTTCCTTAAGTAGACATGAGACCAGCCTGGACTGTTGGATTCCCAACGGCTATTTCCAACAGCTGGAACAAGGGACACGTGTCATGATCATACTGCCTCTATTGCTCATCAGACGGACGAAAGCGCTAGAAAAATTCTCCACTTGCACGCTACTCCAATACCTGTCTTAACAGACCCCAGAAACTGACATGCATGGCTCTCAAAAGCAAACCACCTTACCACTCCAAACCGCCCACGGTTTTCCTTCCCTTGTCACAAAGTAAACTCTGAATGCTGGAAAAGAATTCCATCACAAACGTTGCCTTAAATGTCCCATTTATCACCACCTATACACGCTAACCCATTAATAATTATTCCTTTTATTTTAAAATGACTGATATTTTTACTTTTCAATGTAATAATGATTACTGTTTTTTCAATTGTATTCTTTACTTTTTATTTTTTACACTATTTTCAATACACTTACCTTATAAAACTATAATATTTTATTACAACATCATTGCATTCATTAGTTTATGTATAAAAATTTTAAACAACAGACACTTTGAAACGGATGGAGTAGTAATTCTTCTCTCCATTAACACTCAGGAATCTTATGTGTCCTTTTTCCCAAATCCCAACCGAGCTAATTAATTTCGGCAATTTCTTAGTGCACTCTTATAAGTACTTTCTTAGAGACTCTTGACGAAATTTGATTTTTTACCATACTATCATCTTTTGAAAAATTATATATCATTTTGTCACACTCTAAAATTAATTTACTAGTGTGCCACACTTTTATCACTCTTTCGCCCAACGGATAGACGAATGTATGGAAAAAAAATCCCCTTCAAGACCCCGTCCAATGGATGGGCGAGTGGATGAGGCAAACCATTAAAATTCAGAGAAAAAAAAAAGAAAAAAAACTCAAGCTTCACTCACTCGTCCATCCATTGGACGAGAACATGCATGAAATTTTTTTGCTTCATCCACTCGCCGATCCATTGGGCGAGACCTTGAAGGGTTTTTCCCATGCACTCGTCCATCCATTGGACGAGAGAGTGATAAAAGTGTGACACATTTGATACATTAATTTTAGTTTGTGGTAAAATGGTACATAATATTTCAAAAAGTGATAGGGTAAAAAATCACGAAATTTTCATAATACCCCTTGAATTCGGATATATATATATCTGAACGAATTTTTTTCTTCTTCATAAAATACTTAATTTTGAACATGTATATCTGAAAATATCATATTTTTAAATGTAAAAATGCATTTTCGAATATGTATCTCCGAATAAACTTTATTTTTTACGAAAAAAATAGTGTTTTCGGATATACATATCTAAAAGTTCTATTTCTGTTTTTTTCTTTTCATTATTGTTCTTTCGTTATAATATTTATTATTAATGCATTACATATATATTTTATTTATTCACATAAATAATTATTTATTATAATTTTAATTATTTAAAATATAAATTATATAATTGTTTTAATAATTAAAAAATTATGTCTACAAGTATTTACGAAAAATTATTTTATATTTTATATTAATTATATGTTATAAATTTGTTGTAATATATTCTTACTTTAAAATCTTATAAATATTAGTTTGTAATTGTTTATATTCAATTGGTGCTATATTATGTGCATGTTATAAATAATAGTCAACAATTATTCATATATTTTATTTTATTTTACATTTTAATTTTCATTTTTGATAAACTTTAATTTTTATTCACATTATTATTGTTTATTAAAATTATTTTATTTCTCTCATTTTATTTGTTCTACCTTAATTTATCACAAAATATGTTTTTTAAAATATTAATGTTCTGGTAATTTTTTAACAACGAAAATAATGATGATACTAATAATTACTTTATAATGATCATTATTGAAATTTAAATTTTGTGATTTAAATTTATAAAGTCAAATTTTTATCATTAAATTGACACCTCTTAAACAAATAATATATTTTTGAAAAAGTATTTTAAATAATATAATTAATACAATTGATACATCGTTATTCTAATTTTCAACACTCTATTATTTGAATATACATATTTAAAAACCTTCTCAAGATAAAATATTAGATTATTTTAAATATACATATCCGAAAACCCTCGAAAATAAAATATTAGATTCATTAGGAAATTTTAAAATTTTGAAAAAAAAAATTCACCAATATAAAAATGTACTAAAGAAATAACCAACAAAATTTCATCCTCCCATCTCAAATATCTCTCTGCCACGTCACCCCTATATGCACAATATGGCATACAAAATGAAAAAGAAAAAAGCAACGCAGAATGATAAGATTAGATCAAATAAGCAAATAGTATAAATCTTTGAAGTATAAAGACAACTAAATAACAACCAACTTTGGTCGGACATTTGTTCATACAAAATTTTCTTTAAGAAGACAAATATTTTTCAAATTTAAATTTAAAATCCAACAACATCAACAGTGAAACTAAAATACACACTCTCTCATAAATATTTGCTATAAAATGTCTCATTTCTGAGAAATATATCTATTTTTCAAACGGAGTTAAACCCGTAAAACAAAGAACTAAAGCATTGAGAATTGTATCATAATTTGATTTGTTCCCATATAGCTTTGGGGTTTTTTCCCTATGAATCTACATATCTAGTATAAGATGAAGATGGGCAAATTGGTAGTCGTCAACACCTTTAATATTTATAATCCGCTCAATGTATTTGTTCATAAAAAGCAGGATTTTTTCAATGTGGGTGATTTTTCGTAATGGTGGTGAGGGGGGATGGTTTGATAATGTGAGCACCCTTGAAAACACTTTTTTGACATTTTGGAGTCGGAGAATCCAGAAAATGTGACTCAACATGTTCAAAGTATGAAGGGTATCGTTTCGTGTAGTTGTCATTTTATGTCAGTTTGACCTTTTTAAGGGCACTCTTTGTTTTAACCGGTTTCAACGGTGGTTTTAAATCTATTGTTTCTCGATATGCAATCTTCATTTGTTGTTCTTTGATGTGCAATTTCATTATGTCATTAGCTTTCATGAATCTCTCTTGGATCACTTTCTACTCGGTCATGATAAATATGTTTGATTTATCATCCTTCATCACACCATCATCATCATCAAAATGGAGCCTTTTTCAATGAGTGCAAACTTCATCCATACATAATAGTTTTTCAAGCTTCATCTTCTTTGAAATTAAACAAACACATGGAAGACTGTACATCTTCTTAAATTTACATCCACACTTTGAGCTATCTGGCCCTATTTTATTTGCTCGCTTGACTTCGTGAAAAATAAAATTAAATGTCGTCTGAGATATGTTTCCAACTGACTGTGAATAAAGGATATTGTGTTTGAATCGGTGTTCAAACAAAATAATGCTCCAGACAAAAGATTTATGTATCTCATTATGTTGATTTCGGAGCATTTGGTTAATGGAGTCCCAATATTGCTAAGGGGTGATGTAAATGTTTCAGTTGTATAAGAAGTTAACAGATTGACAGTAGAGAGAAATGAAATATTGAAAGAAATACGGGAACAATTGTTGAAAGCACATGATATCGAGAGAAATCACGCCAACAAAAATAAAAAGGAGGTGAAGTACAACATAGGTCACATGGTTTATCTAAAAATAGCACCCGGTAAATTGAAGAAGTTGGCTTAAGACAAATATCAAGAAGCTTGGTCTATATATTATGGGTCTTATGAAGTAATTAAGAAGATAGGCCAAACAACTTATGAGTTAAAATTTCCAGATGATACCAAGGTTCGTCCAATTTTTCATGCATTCTTACTAAAGAAAGCCATAGTTCCTAATGCAGAACCACAACCAATGCCAACTTGTATGAATGATGATTTATACTTAGAACCAAGTCCTTAAGATGCTCTAGACACCAAAATAAATGCTCAAGGGGTGGTGGAAGTGCTAGTCAAATGGAAATGACTCCTAGAGTTTGAAAATTCTTGGGAATCAATTGATAAGTTGAGAGCTGAGTTTTTTCAGGATTCCTCCTTGAGGTCATGAAGTGTTTTAAAGAGTGGGGGAATCGATAAATTTGGAACATGTGCAAGAGGAAACTTGGTCATGAAGTTTTAGGGGATAATTCCCTTATAACTAACTTGAAGGAAAACACATGACCAGGGACTGGTTGTAGAGAAAAGAGAGAAAGTGGATATGAATATTATATGCAGAAGAAATGTTCATTTAGAGGCATGCATGAATTGAGTGATCATCGCCTAAGGATAAATTAAGTCTCTCGAAGAGCTTAGCCTTTTTTTCTTCAATATTTTACTTTTCCCATTTTACCCCATGTATTCATCATCTAGATCCCAGTTAAACTCTAACTAAAATTACTATTATAATACATTCCATTATTCACTATATTCCACTATTCAATTGTTTTTCTAGTCATATTACCAAGTTGATATTAATGCTATAAAATTTTGAACACGGGTTCCCTTTTTGTCTAACACAATTATCAATTGTTTGGTTTGTTCTCGGTTCAACTGGAACAGGTCGATCATTTAACTTCAGTTTTTAAAATATCTTGACATAATTATCTACCTTTGACACAATGTTAATGTTGACATTGTTATAGCCTTGTTTAATGTTGTCATGTGATATATTATGAACTCTTATTCATTGATTGTAAGTTATAACTTATAACATTTGCAATGTTCTGAGATTTCTTTTTTCTCCAACAAGTAGCACCTTGTCAATTTTAAACTGCTCAAAGAGAGAGAAGTTTGAGTTTCAATACATCATGTTAACAACGGGAACAACAAGAAATCCTACAAAGATTACTACAATAAATATTGTAAATCTCTTGGAACTCTGCACCATTCTATTCTTAGTGATTTGAATAATTTCCATGATATATTGAGAAATATGCAAGAGAGGAGAGTTTAGAAGTAAAGAAATATATCAATCCATGTGACTTGAGTAAATAATATAAATATATTTTCAATGAAACAAAATTAAAAAACATGTGAACAAATGATTTGTTTGGTCTGTTTTTAACTGTAAACGTACATAGTTTGGAATGTTAAAGTAAGAAACAACTTCCAGTGAAAGAATATTAGTTAAAAAAGAAAAGCAAATCATTTATTTTCAAAATTGAAAATTGAGAAAAAATTGAGAAACAAATATTTGTAAGAATTAAGAAACAACATCCTATTCTATGACAGATGAAACTGAGCAACCTAGATCAAGCTAGTGATAAAAAATTACATTGCTTGAACATGAGACTGTCAACAAATTAGGGTATGTTTGGATTGATGGAATGTGATGGAATGGAATAGAATGGAGTGGAGTGGTAAGATTCCATTGTTTGGATTGGTAAATAACGGATGGAGAGGAATGGAACATGATGGAATCCATTCCATCATATTCCATCAAATCCTTCAATTTTCAATCCACCCAATTTGGAGTGTATGCAATGGAATGAACTAAATTGTTCTATTCCGCTCCGTCAAATTATAAAATATACATAAATAATGGAATGGAATCTCAATTACATTCCACTCTGCTCCACTCCATTCCATCATGTTCCATTCTGCTCCGCTCCGTTCTAGTCCATCAATCCAAACATAGCCTAATATATTCATATGTCGACTTGTCCATAATCTACGTGTTGACGCATGTGTCCTATGTGTCGACACATACTGAACTGAAAAAGAATAAAACGTGAAACATCAACACATATGTCGATCTATACGACATATGTGTTGACTTATACTGAACCAAAAAACACTTATTTGAATTAATGATTTATGTGTTGACCTATACATATCATGTGTAGACTCATGATATGCAAAGAACATAATTTGATTTGAGAAACAAGATTTTTGGTAAACTTAGAGTGACACAACTTGACTCATACTTGACTTGCTATGGAATGCATATGAAAATGGTCATGTTTCATGGTATGATAGCATTACACAACATAAATAAAAGCAAACAAAGAATATAAAGACAAACATGTGATGAATTTTGTATTAGGTCACTATAAACATGTAAATTGAAAACACATAGTTTGTCAATTATAAATTTTTGGAAATGAACGCTCATATCATGTATCACATATCAAGTATATCACATACCTTTGAACAATAAAGAGATAAAAGAAAGAACTTACATACAAAGAAAAAATAGAAACAATACAACCTCATCATTCAACATGAAGGAGAATGCACTATGCATTTCATGAGGAACCTTCGAACGAAATTTGAACAAAATGCAATGACGTGACACAAGATCTTTCAAAAATCAACATTTTCACTACATTTCTCTTTGTTGAAGTATTCATATCTTTCACCACTTAGAAATACATGTTGATTCTTTCATGGTAACTGTTGACTGGGAATTTTGACCGCATGAGTTTTAATCTGAAATGATATATTTTTGGAAGAATGTGGTTTGAAAGAAAGTATGAAGGAGTCTCTATGAAGATTTCGATAGACAAAAAAGCTAATAAAGAGCTTTATTTCGCTAAGTGTTAGCGAAAGGTTCGTACACGAACCATTGGGACTTAAATTATTCGAAGTATCTGATTAGATGTTTCGACCGTCACGTTTATGTTATTTGGAGCTTCAAAGGAAAAAGGGTTTTCAAATTTGAAAGTTTGATCTTATCCAAAGATATGCGTGGAGGCATAAGGTTTGAAGGCGCATGCAGATATCGAACGTGGCAACATATTATTAAGAGACCATTTTGATCAAATTAGTATAAATAGGAGTCTTAGTATTAGGAACCGAAAATGGTGTAAGTATTTTGAAACTCATAAGTCAAGAAGTTGAAAAAGTATTTTTGAGGAAGAGGGAGGTATTTATAGTTAGAATTGGTTCAATTTATATTTTCAAATTTTGAGTTAGTGGGACACATGTTGGTTTTTGGCAAGTTAATAAAGAAGTTTGCTTGTTCAAAAGCCACATTGGGAACCTACTCTAGTAGCAAAGATGGAATTGTAACACGTACATCTTGATTAGACGTTTTTGAAAAGTAAATCATGATTGTTCTGACGTCATAGCAGTTAATGATCATCATGAAGATTTGTTTGTCTGTCGAAATATAGTTGTTTTGCAAAAAATGTATGTTTATCCAAATATGTCGAAATACACATTTATTGGGGGTAATTTGTTGATTGGGAATTTCGACTGCATGAGTTTTAAGTTGAAATGATATATTTTGGGAAGAATGTAGTTTGAAATAAAGTATGAAGGAGTCTCTATGAAGATTTCGATAGACGAAAAAGCTAATAAAGAGCTTTATTCCGCTAAGTGTTGGTGAAAGGTTCATATGCAAACCATTGGGACTTAAATTATTCGAAGTATCAGATTAGATGTTTCGACCGTCGCGTTTATGTTATTTGTCGCTTCAAAAGAAAAAGGGTTTTCAAATTTGAAAGTTTGATCTTATCCAAAGAGACGCGTGGAGGCATAAGGTTCGAAGGTGCATACAGATATCGAACGTGGTAACATCTTATTAAGAGACTATTTTGGTCGAATTAGTATAGATAGGAGTCTTAGCGTTAGGATTTAGTGTGTTCACATTGTTGTACCCCAAAATTTGCCCTCCCATTTTTACTCAAGACATGCTCATTGAGGTCTTCAAATTGCTCAAGCTTCCAATACAGAGGGAGGACTGGAACAGTATTCTGGAGGTTCACTAAAGCTACCACAACATCTTGAAAGAAGTTCAAATTCAAAACAAATGTTTAAGGAAAAAAATGCAGCATGAGTCGACATATACTCACAGGAGTCGACTCATTCTAGTGACAAAACAGGGTATGAGTCGACACATGGCGTTATGCATCGACTCATATTGTTCTCCGGGTCCAAAACAGAAGACTGAAAGGTGTAGGGCTCGACACAAACGCGTATGAGTCGACACAAACAGGTGCATGGGTCGACATATCCCATTATGCATTGACTCATACTGAGTTGATTTTGTTTTTACAGGAGCAAGAAGAGTTATGTGCCGATGCATAACAACATTGTGTTGACACATAGTAATTTACAATGCAGTTTTTCTGTCCTTTTTACACTGTCTTGATAAGTTTTATACAGATCTTTTTTCATTACTGACTAACTACTCAACATGGGTTGATGGTTTGGATTGGTTTTGGGCCCAAGATTTCGTGAAAACATGTCTAGGTTCATGCAAGGACCAAAGTGGCAAGAATAATGCAATTTTGGAAGTTTTTCAAATATTGATTCTCATGATTAAATCCATGCTTAATGTGATGATTTCTTTCCATCTTTGTTACCCTAATGCATCACCCTTTATATATGCACAACAAAGTCACAAGAATGGACACGCACAACTGCCTCAAATAAGCCCTAGCAAAGTTTCAAGAATTGTTCAAATTGGTGCAACTCGAAATCTCTCTCTTCAGCCAATTTCAATCACTCTCAGCCATCCATTCACGTTCCTGAGACTCTCAGCACCTCATTCCATCTATCCTTGAAGGCCAAGCCATCCCAGAACCAGCAAATAGGAGCATCTCATCATGGGTAAATTTTTTATTTTTATATTGATAATTTTATGATGCATTAATCCCTTTCATGGCTTGATTCGTATTCAAGGTGTCATTTAGGACATGACCAATGTGAAGCATGATTGATTCGATGTGAATCAAGGATTTTGCCATGTTTAGGGCAAAATCTAGATTGTGTTTTGAACAAGGCGATACAGACATGATCCATTAAATCTAAGCCCAAATTTGAACTCAGGGGGTGTTTTTACATGGAATAGACCTCTTGGTAGACTTTAAATCTAACGTATTTGCATGTTAGCCATTTTGCTTGATCGGAGAAGATAACCAGAGTACAGCTCCGGTGTCATTGACTCTGTTTGACCCCAGTGAAAGCATGCATGGCTATTTCACAAAACCTAATTGGTTTATTTAAGATCCTGTGGGTCCACTGAGAGTGTGTTTTGATGACCTGGAATTCACTTTTGTTTCACATATAATATTATTAAGTTGTTATAATAACGATTGAATTGGAAGCTCAACTGGTAAAAGCGCAGGCATGTGAGAGGAGGGGTCTGGGTTCGATCCCAGAATTCTCTATTTTGCATTTTCTAACAGGTTTGCTTCAGATCCAATGCTCTAGGGTCATGCGCACACACTATGTGTCATCAAGGGGCTCACCATTAGATATATGCAGCATTAGATCTAACGTCCCGGATCTGAGAGCCCATGGTGAACCCCCAGAGGCTGACAACACTGGATCTCACACAGGACAATGGGCTTGTGTGATCTGGGCCTGGCCAAAATTTCAGCGCACACACCCCAGTCTACTTCGTGCTATCAGGCCCATGTTTCTTTTTGTTTTAATTTCTTTATTTTATTTGTTTTATATCTTTTTTAATTCATTTTTATTTAATCATAAAATTAATAAAAATCACAAAAAATAGATTTAGGTTTATTTTTATAATTATTTTTTGTAAAATAATTTAATTTAATTACCTTAACCTTTTTTTCTTCTTAAAACTAAAATTAAATAGAATTAGGTTAAAATTTCGAATCTTTTCTCAATAAAATGCCAAAAATATTTGTTCTAAATTAAGTAGATTCTTTAGTTTTTTGAAACTTATTCTCATCTTAATCTTCATGCGTTTAACCTTTTTCCATTTTTATTTTTTCAATTATGTAATTGTTTACCGGTTTGTAATAGCTTTAATTAGGTTTTAAAATTCCGCATTTTATTTTCTTGTGCTATTTATGTAATTGCCCCAAGGCCTTATAATAGTTAGGTTTAATTTATGCTTTTTTAAGTTCTTGCATTATTATTAACTGCTTAGATTAATAGGATTTCATGAAAAGACTGTATATTAAAACGATTAGATAACCCTAATGCACAAGATAAATGAACTGAATCAATACACTTGCACATACTCACCCTAGGGTATCTCCCACTTCGGTTGCCTTCGAAAACGGTCACTATTCTCGAAACGTGAGAATTTTTAGTGGCTATCCTTTAGTTTAAGAGATCACAAGTCCCTCGATGACCCTTTCGATGTTGCCTCAGTTAAAAAAGTGATCTTAGAACTTCAGGACAGTTACTAAAGGTTCTTGCCCAGTTGCCTTAGTGACTGTAAACGTCCCTTCGATAATCCCTTAACATCCAACGACTAGGGCTACCTACTCATTAATAGTAGGATATCACTTTCTAAAGTAAAGGAGGAAAAGAACACTTTTTTCGAGTAGATAGATAGTTGTTAAGTACTTGCTCAAAAAAAACCTTTTCCACACTACACTTTCAAAACCTTTTTTCAAAAACGCTTTATCAACACTCTTGAGGACTGATACAAGAGTTAGCATAAAGCAAACAAACTTTTCAAAACACACAAACACGAAAACAGTTTTCAAAAATGACCAAGTACCTAAGAGCCCGTGGATAACCACAGATTGAAAGGGTGATAACACCTTCCCTTTCCATAATCTACCCCCTTACTCAGAAAATCTCGAAAAAGGTCTTTTCTGTTCTTTTCACCCTTTCCTTTGTTGGATAAAATAAAAGTCGGTGGCGACTCTTGCTTACCGCAACATTTGCAAACACAAACGCAAAGCCAATATAAACAGTCGGTTCTGCCACCGTATCACAGAACTGGCGACTCTGCTGGGGAATAATTTAAAGTGGGGGTTTACCTTAGGGTCTAGTTAATTCATAATATGTTTTTTCTTATTTGTTTTGATTGCTTTACTTTTAAGGGTACTGTTTGGGTTATTATAGATCCTACACCTGGATCTGGGGAAACCTTTTAGGTAAGTAGCAATAGATCATGGAAACTGTGCAGGGTATACCGACACAGTTGAAGCGATAGCTACGTTGATGTGACGCTTTGGTGGGTACCGGTAGCCCTTGAGTTAATCAAGGAGAATACGGGGCCGCTGCGTGGTGTCATGAAACATCAACTGACCTTAGAACCTTAATTGAACAACTTGGCCATTAAGACGTAGTGAGATAGTCGTCTTTGATGTAGTCCTAAGTCGGTTGATACTCGATACTACAATCATTGAGATTTGACTCCCGAGTTTTGTTTGGTGGCAAGTCAATTGTCGATTGGAACAAAACTTGTGGGAAAGATCAGTGATATTGAGATCCCTTAGAACCCGGTTACTATTTATAGGACAGGTTGAACCAATCAAACTTCAAGAGGGTATTACCTTAAAACCCATGCAAACCTTAAACCTAAGGTTTTTGTGTGATTTGTTTGTTCTTGCTATATATGTAATTTCTTAGCATAATCATGACATCATAACATGACATTTCTTTAACCATTTCAAGGATCTCAAGGGCCTGTGATACAGGTTTATCATGAACTAGACGCCTAGCAAGGGGTAGGAGGATTTATTTTCCTCTAACCAAAGTCTCCAAAGTATGATGAACCAGACGTCTAAGAAGGGTGCAAGGGGATTTATTTTCCTCTAGCCAATGCCTTCAAAAGACCAAAGCACAATGTCTTGAGTCAGAGGCTATGACACACTCGATATGGTGAGCTTGATTCTTGTAGAAGGACATTCAATGATACGAGGTTCTTCAAATAAAGCTGCAATCGGATTCTAACATTTTCTTATGTTTACCCCGCGAGATCCTTGAAAACATTGCATACACATATCATACATGTCATTGCACAAACAGGTTTCAAAGACAGGACTCTTATCTTTTCGCTGTTTATTTCAGCAGTAGAGAAATGGCTCTCGAACAAATAGTGAAGGATCTCCAGACTCAAAATGCTCAGTTTCAACAAATGATCATGGCTCTGGCCAAGGGGCAAGAAGAGCTGAAAGCCCTGGTCGTCAAAGAAAAGACCAAGAAGCCAAAGAAACTAGTTGGTGTAATGAATTTGGGAAGGAGGTTCAGAGGACCGGTGAAGCGAGTTTTAGAAATAGGAACTTCGTCAAAAGAAGGAGAAAACCAGGAAGGGAAGACAAGAGAAGAAGACCCCAGTCCAAGGGAATCTGATAATGAATCTGACTATGATGATGAGCAGTATCCTCCTGCTGATGATAAATACAAACAACTGGAGGATCGTCTGAATGCAATGGAAATCCAGAGGGTACTTGGGATGGATTTTGAAGAGCTAGGTTTGGTTTTTGGGGTTGTCATCCCGCAGAAGTTCAAGGTTCCGATGTTCGCTAAGTATGATGGGGTCTCATGTCCCAAGATGCATCTCAGATCATATGTGAGGAAGATTCAGCCTCACACTACTGACAGGGATTTATGGCCCCACTTATTTCAAGACAGTCTATCCGGGACTCAACTAGAGTTGTTCTATCAGCTAGAGGGAACCAATATTCGCAATTGGGAAGATCTGACTGCTGCTTTCTACAAGCAGTACAATATAATGCAGACCTTGTTCCAACCCGTACGCAACTCCAAAATATGTATATGGGTTCTAGCGAGGGTTTCAAGGATTATGCCCAGAAATGGAGGGACTTAGTAGGAAGAGTCCAACCTCCTCTGTCTGATAGAGAGTTGGTGGACATGTTTTTGGGTACTCTATCTGGTCCGTTTTTCAACCATCTGATTGGAAGCTCCTCAGCTGGTTTTACTGAGCTAATCTTAACTGGAGAAAGAGTGGAAGCTGGTATTAGAAGTGTCAAGATTCAAAAAGATACCTCCTCAAGTGCAGGAAAAAGACCTTTTGTGGGAAAGAAAGAGGTCAATGCTGCTTACAGTCAAAGAAATCAGGGCAGAACCGAACTTTGTCCAATGGTAGGGGCTGTAATGATATCCAAGCCTGCAGCTACTCAACATCGGAATAATCAGTCCCGAGCAGAGAGGCCTATAAGACAGTTTACTCGGATCAATATGACCTTGTCTCAAGTTTTACCCCACTTACTGAAATCCAATCTTGTAACTTTCAGGGAAGCTCCCAAAAATCCCAACACTGCATCTCCTCACTATAATCCAAAGGCCCGGTGCACATACCATTCTGAAAGTCCATGCCATGATACAAACGACTGCTGGGCATTAAAGAACAAGGTGCAGGATTTGATCGAGGCAAAGGAGATTGAATTCGATGCCTCGGAAACTCCTAATGTTATAACTGCCCCCATGACCAAGCATGGCCATGGTGTTAATGCTGTTGACGATGATATGTTTGTTGCTTCTGTTGAGGAACTTGTTACTCCTCTCATGATTGTTAGAAGGAATCTATTGCAAGCCGGTTTATTTCTAGGATATAGTGAAGGTTGCCACTTGTGTTTATCTCTACCCACTGGTTGCTATTTGTTGAAAGCAGGTGTTCAGCGCCTGATGGATGATAAAGAGATTCTATTTGAGAAGACTCCCATCACAACCGTTTCATGTAAAGACATTTCTATTATAACCATTTCCGCCAATCCTCCCAGGGTCTCCACCAAAAGACCCGTCAGGATTACATCTGCTCCAAAGTTGGCTCCCCTGATCATCACTATGCCAGGGTCAATACCATATCGGACAAAGTTGTTCCCTGGAATTATGGGGCTGACGTCTATTACCATGGTGTCAAGCAAGACATGTTGGATGCTGAAGACAAAGTTAGTAGAAGTACTGATCCTGACATCGGCAATATCGTCAGGACCAGCAAAATAACAAGAAGCATGAGAGTGTTCTCCCCAGAAATCTCTCCTCCTACTACCACTACTACTCATGTGATCATTCCTATTGCTCCTGCTAATACTCCCATTAGCCCTGTTTCCACCCCTGTCACTGAGTCGGCTGAGACTCAGGGTAAAGAGATATTGGTTGAACCTGTCCAGACGAAGGCGCATTCAGAACCCATTCTGGAGGTTTCTAAGAAGGAAATGGAAGAAATTATGAAAATAATTAAAAAGAGCGACTACAATGTGGTCGAACAACTAAGGTAGACCCCTTCCAAGATTTCAATGCTGGCCCTACTGTTATGCTCCGAAGCTCATGCAAAAGCCTTGGTAAAATTCCTCAAAACTGCTCATG
Organism: Vicia faba; assembly: GCA_948472305.1. Lineage (NCBI taxonomy): Eukaryota > Viridiplantae > Streptophyta > Magnoliopsida > Fabales > Fabaceae > Vicia > Vicia faba. The sequence goes on along the minus strand of OX451737.1, from coordinate 1,689,445,803 downwards.
TGCCACAGGAAACCTCCACTGATCAATTCGAAGAATGTGTGGCTAGTTTGATCGCTGATAATGTACTGGGTTTTTCTAATGCCGATTTGACATCCAGAGGAAGAAAACACAATGATGCTCTGTATGTCTCCATTGAGTGCAGGGGCACTACATTGGCCCATGTTCTAGTGGATACCGATTCATCATTGAATGTCCTGCCCAAGAAGGCTCTTGACATATTAGATTGTGAAGGTTTGACTCTGAAGCCCAGCAACATCGTAGTGAGGGCTTTGATGGTTCAAAAAGAATGGTGCACGGGGAGGTGGACATCCCTATCAAAGTTGGTTCCCAAACCTTTGAATCCACCTTCTACGTGATGGATATCAGACCATCTTATTCTTGTTTGTTGGGTCGCCCTTGGATCCATGGGGCTGGAGCTGGTATTTCCACTCTGCATCAGATGTTGACGTACCCAGTGAAGGGAAGGATTGTCACAATTCATGGTGAGGAGGAATACATGGTAAGCCACCTGAACTCTTTAAGATATGTGGAAATGGATGGTGAATTCACCGAGACTCCTTGTCAGAACTTTGTAGAGGTGCCTCAGACCATGCCTGCAACCGAGACTGTCACCAATATACCGAAGATCACCAGACCTCCATTAAAGATGGCTTCACTCAAGGACGCCAAAGCAGTAATTGAATAAGATGTGTGTACCATTTGAGGCCAACTCCCGGACATTCCATACAAATATGATAAGTTTGGTTTATGTTTCACTTCAGAGGCTCAAAGGGTTGTTCATCGTGCTCGCGCCGGAAAACCTCCCATACGCATCAGCAATCATGGGGTAAATGCTTTAGAAAACAATGATGGTGACATGGACAACTGGATCTTCCCTACTACCAACGGTGGACCCAGTAACTAGACGGATAAATACTTTGTACCGATTACTTTTATTCAGGAGTAATTGTCTTTCTTGTTTTCGGATATGTAATAAATAAAAAATATAAACTTTATGGCCTTGTGTCTTACCCGAGGAATAATGATTTATTTGTGAGGGTTGTCATTTTCAATCTCATATGTCATTAATAAAGCATTGGAAGTTTTGCATAAAAAATTTACGCTCTCTGTTTCTTTTCTTTTCTGATTTTTACTCTATCAATACAGCTATGCTCTTACACACACTCACGTATCAAACTGCACATCCATATCCACTCTGGATCCCATTGATAATGATTCTGCTATTGCCGGTTATGACTTTGAAAATCCAATAAACCAAGCCGAGGACGAAGGTAAGAAAGATTGTGAGGTACCAGGAGAGCTTTCTAGATTGTTGCAGCAGGAAGAAAGAGTTATCCAGCCTCATGAAGAGCCAGTTGAGACAGTGAATCTGGGTACGAAAGAGGACATAAAAGAAGTCAAGATAGGTGCAAATTTGGAGTTTAGTGTCAAACAACGGTTGATTCAGATGTTGCATGATTGTGTCGAGATCTTTTCCTGGTCATATAAAGACATGCCAGGGTTGGACATTGATATTGTGGTTCATCGTCTGCCAACTAAAGAAGATTGCCCTCCAGTAAAGCAGAAGGTCCGTCATATGCGTCCTGAAATGTCAGAGAAGATCAAGACAGAAGTTATGAAACAGTTCAGTGTTGGGTTCTTATCTGTCACCTCCTATCCACAATGGGTTACTAACGTAGTTCTGGTGCCTAAGAAGGACGACAAGGTACGTATGTGTGTGGATTACAGAGACCTGAATAGAGCAAGCCCCAAGGATGACTTTCCGCTTCCCCACATTGACGTTCTGGTTGATAACACCGCATAACATAAGATCTTCTCCTTCATGGATGGATTCTTTGGTTACAATCAGATCAAGATGGCACCCTAAGACATGGAGAAGACAACCTTCATCACACAGTGGGGCACTTTCTGTTACAAAGTGATGCCATTTGGGTTTAAGAATGCTGGGGCAACCTATCAGCATGCTATGGTAGCTTTGTTCCACGACATGATTCACCATGAGATAGAGGTCTATGTTGACGACATGATATCCATAAACGGAAGAAGAGCACCTTGATCACTTGCAAAAGTTGTTCGATAGGTTGAAGATGTACAAATTGAGATTAAATCTGAACAAGTGCACCTTTGGGGTGAGGTCCGGTAAACTCCTAGGTTTCATTGTCAATGACAAGGGTATTCAAGTAGACCCTGCAAAGGTAAAAGCTGTATAAGAGATGTCGGCTACTCGCACTGAGAAGGAAGTTATAGGTTTCTTGGGATGCCTAAATTACATTTCCAGGTTCATTTCCCATCTAACTGCTACTTGTGAGCCAATCTTCAAACTCCTGAAGAAAGATCAAGTGGTAAAGTGGAATGAAGAATGCCAGACTGCCTTTGACAGAATCAAGAAATACCTTCAAGAGCCTCCAATTCTGAAGCCTCCGGTTGAAGGAAGACCTTTGATAATGTACTTAGAAGTGTTAGATAATTCAATGGGGTGTGTGCTGGGGCAGCATGACGAGTCTGGTCGAAAAGAGCATGCAATATACTACCTTAGCAAAAAGTTTACTGACTATGAAACAAGATACTCACTGCTCGAGAAAACTTGTTGTGCTTTGGGATGGGCTACTCGTCGACTGAGACAATATATGTTGACTCACAATACTCTGTTGATATCTAAGATAGATCCTATCAAGTACATCTTCGAGAAGCCCACTCTCTCTGGAAGAATGGAAAGATGGCAATTGGTCTTGACCAAATACGACATTCAATACACAACCCAGAAAGCAATCAAGGGAAGTATATTAGCTGATAATTTGGCTCATCAGGCCATGGATGACTACCAATCCATGAACTTCGAATTCTCAGATGAGAATATTATGTTGGTGACTGATTGTGAAGAACCTGGATCAGATGAAGGAACTGAGAAAGGATCTTGATGGACTATGGTTTTTGACGGAGCTTCCAACGCATTTGGAAATGGCATTGGTGCTGTAATCATATCTCCCGAGGGCTATCATACTCCTTTCATCGCTAGACTATGTCTCAATTGTACCAACAATATGGGTGAGTATGAAGCATGCATCATGGGTCTCAAAGCTACTATTGACCTAAGAATCAAGTTCTTAAGTGTTTTCGGAGATTCAGCCTTGGTAATAGTCAAATCAAAGGAGAATGGGACACGAAGCACCCTAATTTCATCCCTTACCGAGAGCATGTATTGACATTGCTTCCACACTTTGAAAATGTTACCTTTAACATTTTCCACGAGAAGAGAATCAGTTATCGGACGCGCTAGCTACTATGTCATCCATGTTCAAGGTCAGGTGGGATAACGAAGCTCCTCAGATCACTATTGAGAGATTGGATAAACCAACATATTGTTACGAGATTGATACTGAAGAAGTAATGGAAAAACCTTGGTTCCATGAAGTGAAAAGGTATCTCGAAGCTCAAGAATACCCTGAGGGGGCATCTATCAATGATATGAAGTTTCTAAGAAGGTTATATGCTAAGTTCTTCCTCAATAATAGGATCCTCTATAAGCGCAACCACAATTCTACTTTGCTTCAGTGTGTAGACAAGAGCGAAGCAGAGAAGATTATGGCAGATTTACATGAAGGTACCTTTTGCACCATTCTAGTGGACATACCATGGCTAAGAAGATCCTACGGGCAGGATACTAGTGGACCACTATGGAAGCAGACTGTTATCATCATTCTCGAACTTTTCATAAATGTCAGGTCTATACTAATAAAGTACACGTGCCTCTGGTTCCCCTGAATGTCTTGACTGCTCCCTGGTCCTTTGCAATATGGGGAATTAATATGATCGAAGATATTAGACCTACTACTTCAAACGGGCATCGCTTCATCCTAGTCGCCATTGATTACTTCACGAAGTGGGTTGAAGCTCCCTCGTTTTCTTCTGTTACCAAGAATGTCGTGGCGCGGTTCATCAAGCATAACCTTATCTGTCGGTATTGTATCCCCGAAAGAGTCATTACAGATAATGGTACAAATCTCAACAATACTATGATCACCGAGCTCTATAAGAAATTCAAGATCCAGCATTATAACTCTTCTCCTTACCGGCCAAAGATGAATGGCGTTGTGGAGGCTGCTAATAAGAACACTAAGAAGATCATCCAGAAGATGATGATGACATATAAAGACTGGCATGAGATGTTACCATTTGCTCTTCATGGTTACCGCACCTTAGCACGTACGTCAACAGGAGCAACACCTTTCTCTCTGGTGTATGGTATGGAGGTTGTCCTACCTATTTAGGTCCAGATCCCTTCTTTGAGAATCATGAAGGATGCAGGTTTGAACGAAGATGATTGGATCTAGACTCGACTTGACCAACTGAACCTGATTGATGAGAAAAGGCTCGCGGTTGTTTGTCATGGTCAGATGTACCAAAAGCGTATGATCAAGGCTTTTAACAAGAAGGTCAGACGTCAGGTATATCAAGTTGGTGATCTAGTAATCAAGCGCATCATCATGCCACAAGGTGATCCCAGGGGTAAATGGACTCCCACATACGAAGGGCCATTTGTGATCAAGAGAATATTTTTTGGTGGAGCCATAATTCTAACCACTATGGATGGTGACGACCTTCCTCACCCTGTGAATGCGGACATAGTTAAAAGATAATATGCATGAATAAAGACCCTCTAGGTTAACTGGCCTAGGAAAAAATTAAGGATAAATAAAATAAAAAAATATGTACACCCGGCAAGTCGAAAACCTGAAAAGGCGGCTTGGGTAAAAAAGGGTATCCCGGTGGACTGAAAACCTGAAAGGATGGTCCAAGAAAAATTTAGGGATTTAAAGCGTATAACTATGTCCCATTGGATCACCTTGCAACCAGACTTCAGTATCAACTATCAAGCTCAAACAGTACCAAACAATCCAGTCAACTTCGGACAAGCAGCAAAGTGATGAGACACTCGAGGACATAAGGGCAATAACAGAGTTGAAACTCAATGGGATTATCACACATAGCTTTTTCTTTTTGTAAAATACTTTGTATATTTTTCATTTTCACGACGACATTCTCTTACCAGGATTTCAGTCTCTTTGTACAAAAAAAACGCCTATTATAGGCAAACTTCAAAATCAATACAAATCATTTATTTGATAGTGTAAAAAATTTTGTTTTCTACTTTTTCTGTTTTGTTTTGCAAAAACGTCCAGTGATTATTTCTGACATATGCATCTGAATATGACTAATGTTTACAAATACTTGCATAAAAAAATGGAAAGACAATTGCTAATGACTTTAAGAAACGGGACAAAGTCTAAAAAGCCATTTGTAACCCCTGCAGTTACTTTCTCCAGCAGGTACAAGGGCAGAGACGTCTTGATGCAAAGTCACTGCCATATCTTCAGCATACGTCCTGGTGATGACTATATCCCCGCAGGGAGAAAACAACCAAAATTTTAACCTCTTCTTCCCTAAGCAGGAGTCACCTCCTCCAGCAAAGTTCCCTCAGAGAGATGAAATTCATGTTCCCCAACTGAGTTTTATAATCTCAAATAGTTTATAAAGCCTCATCCCCAGTAGAGTTTATTTCTCTAGCTGCGAAAGTTTATTCCCCAACAGAGTTTATTTCTCTACATTGAAAAAATCTCCCAACAAGGTCATCTTCTTTCCCATAGAGTCATTCTCGAGTAGAAGTCAAAGATCCCCGATAGAGTACCCTTAAACGGAAAGAGGAAATCCCCGACAAATCATTCATCATCCCCAGTGAAAATAAAAGATCACTTTCCCCATCTACCAAACAGCAGTCCGGGATTCAACTTCCCAGTACTCTCCAGAAAGCAATCAGGGGTTTATTTTCCCAGACTAGGAAATGTCGCAACAGCATTCCATACATCATGGCATGCGCATACATATTGCATACAACACAATCTCATTTATTTTGAGAACGTCATTACACAATACATTCCATAAATCATGACATTGCATATGACTAACTCTTTACCTTTTCAGGAAGGATCAATCAACAAACATCACAAACTACTTATATGACATGACAATCTTTTCAAAGGCTAACTCTAACGAAAGGCTATTCAAGCATTTTCTTTAGAAGATCATATTCAAGACCTCTATTGGTTCAGTTTAAGTCTACCAATGATTTATTCTGATTTATTTCCGGTGGATACTTTCTCTGGTTTAGTCAAATCGACCCTAAGATTTTTCTGATTCTTATCCAGTTAAAGATAACTCAAGGCCTCTACTGGTTCAGTTTAAATCGACCAATTATTTATTATGATTCTTTTCCGGTAGATACTTTCTATGGTTCAGTAAAATCGACCCTAATATTTTTCTGATTCTTATCCAGTTAAAGATAACTCAAGGCCTCTACTGGTTCAGTTTAAATCGACCAATGATTTATTCTGATTCTTTTCCGGTAGATACTTTCTCTGGTTCAGTCAAATTGACCCTAAGATTTTTCTGATTCTTATCCAGTTAAAGATAACTCAAGGCCTCTACTGGTTCAGTTTAAATCGACCAATGATTTATTCTGATTCTTTTTCGATAGATACTTTCTCTGGTTCAATCAAATCAACCCTAAGATTTATCTGATTCTATTCCAGTTAAAGATAACTCAAGGCCTCTACTGGTTTAGTTTAAATCGACCAATAATTTGTTCTGATTCTTTTCTGGCAGGTACTTTCTCTGGTTCAGTCAAATCGATCCTAATATTTTTCTGATTCTTATATAGTTAAAGATAACTCAAGGCCTCTACTTATTCAGTTTAAATCGACCAATGATTTATTCTGATTCATTTCCGGTGGATATTTTCTCTGTTTCAGTTAAATCGACCCTAAGATTTTTCTGATTCTTTATCCAGTTAAAGTGAATTCAAGACCTTTCTTTGGTTCAGTCAAATCGACCCTAATATTTTCTGATTCTTATCCAGTTAAAGACACGAAAGCCTGGATCCTGACCAGATAATAGCTCATTTTCGTCTCCCCAATCAATAGATAACTCCCTAGTAGAGTAACAGACAACTGAAGCTCTTAGACTCTATTTTCCAAAATAGCGACCAACATTCCCCCAGCGGAGTCCTCCTCACACGACATGAACAGGAATCCCCACAAAGGAATCTCTTAGGAAATCAATATCTACCCTAGATGGCATCTTTAAGCCCATCTCCGATGATCTCCGAAATTTTCTCTGGATGACATCCTTAAGCCCATCTCTGACAGTCTTCTGTCATCTTTTCCAAATGGCATATATAATCCCATTCCCGATACTATCCACCAACAGTGTTACTTCAGACAAGTGCAAATTTCTGGGCACTCTAGTGTTCAATCATCTTCAACCTTCAGACCACGAAAGGCAGACAAGAAAATCTACATCCTCAGGTCTAAGAATATTGAACAGGGGCAGTTGTTGTACCCCAAAATTTTCCCTCCCATTTTTACTCAAGACATGCTCATTGAGGTCTTCAAATTTCTCAAGCTTCCAATACAGAGGGAGGACTGAAACAATATTCTGGAGGTTCACTAAAGCTACCATAACATCTTGAAAGAAGTTAAAATTCAAAAGAAATGTTTAAGGCAAAAAAATGCAGCATGGGTCGACACATACTCACAGGAGTCGACTCATTCTAGTGACAAAACAGGGTATGAGTCGACACATGGCCTTATACATCGAATCATATTGTTCTCCGGGTCCAAAACAGAAGATTGAAAGGTATAGGGGTCGACACAAACGCGTATGAGTCGGCACAAATAGGTGCATGGGTCGACACATCCCATTATGCATCGACTCATACTGAGTTGATTTTGTTTTTACAGGAGCAAGAATAGTTATGTGTCGATGCACAACAGCATTGTGTCGACACATAGTAGTTCACAATGCAGTTTTTCTGTTCTTTTTACACTGTCTTGACAAGTTTTGTACAAATCTTTTTTCATTACTGACTAACTACACAACATGGGCTGATGGTTTGGATTGGTTTTGGGCCCAAGATTTCGTGAAAACATGTTTAGGTTCATGCAAGGACCAAAGTGGCAAGAATAATGCAATTTTGGAAGTTTTTCAAATATTGATTCTCATGATTAAATCCATGCTTAATGTGATGATTTATTTCCATATTTGTTACCCTAATGCATCACCCTATATATATGCACAACAAAGTAACAAGAATGGCCACGCGCAGCTGCCTCAAACAATCCCTAGCAAAGTTTCAAGAATTGTTCAAATTGGTGCAACTCGAAATCTCTCTCTTCAGCCAATTTCAATCACTCCCAGCCATCCATTCATGTTCTTGAGACTCTCAACAGCTCATTCCATCTATCCTTGAAGGCCAAGACATCCCAGAACCAACAAACTGGAGCATCTCATCATAGGTAAATTTTTGATTTTTATATTGATAATTTTATGATGCATTAATCCCTTTCATGGCTTGATTCATATTCAGGGTGTCATTTAGGACAGGACCAACATGAAGCATGATTGACTCGATACGAATCAAGGATTTTTCCATGTTTAGGGCAAAATCTGGACCGTGCTTTGAACAGGGCGATACAGACACGATCCATTAAATCTAAGCCTGGATTTGAACTCAGGGGGTGTTTTTACATGGAATAGACCTCTTGGTAGGCTTTGAATCTAACGTATTTACAGGTTGGTTGTTTTTCTTGACCGGAGAAGACAACCAGAGTACAACTCCGGTGTCGTTGACTCTGTTTGACCCCAGCGAAAGCATGCGTGGCTATTTCGCAAAACCTGATTGGTTTATTTAAAATCCTGTGGGTCCATTGAGCACGTGTGTTTTGATGACCCGAAATTCACTTTTGTTTCACATATAATACTATTAAGTTGTTATAATAACAATTGAATTGGTAGCTCAACTGGTAAAAGCGCAAGCATGTGAAAGGAGGGGTCTGGGTTCGATCTCAGAATTCTCTATTTTGCATTTTCTAACAGGTTTGCTTCAGATCCGATGCTCCAGGTTTTCTTCAGGTTTGCATGTAATATTTTTTTTAAACTTATTCTCATCTTAATCTTCACGCGTTTATCCCTTTTCCATTTTTATTTATTCAATTATGTAATTGTTTCCCGGTTTGTAATAGCTTTAATTAGGTTTTAAAATTCCGCATTTTATTTTCTTGTGTTATTTATGTAATTGCCCCCAAGGCCTTATAATAGTTAGGTTTAATTTCTGCTTTTTTTAAGTTCTTGGATTATTATTAACTGCTTAGATTAATAGGATTTCATGAAAAGATTGTATATTAAAACGATTAGATAACCCTAATGCGCAAGATAAATGAACTGAATCAATACACTTGCACATACTCACCCCTAGGGTATCTCCCACTTCGGTTGCCTTTGAAAACGCTCACTATTCTCGAAACATGAGAATTTTTAGTGGCTATCCTTTAGTTCAAGAGATCACAAGTCCCTCGATGACCCTTTCGACGCTGCCTCAGTTAAAAAAGTGATCTTAGAACTTTAGCATAGTTACTAAAGGTTCTTGCCCAGTTGCCTTAGTGACTGTAAACGTCCCTTCGATAATCCCTCAACATCCAACGACTAGGGCTACCTACTCATTAATAGTAGGATATCACTTTATAAAGCAAAGGAGGAAAAGAACACTTTTTTTGAGTAGATAGATAGTTGTTAAGTACTTGCTCAAAAACAACCTTTTCCACACTACACTTTCAAAACCTTTTTTTCAAAAACGCTTTATCAACACTCTTGAGGACTGATATAAGAGTTATCTTAAAGCAAACAAACTTTTCAAAACACACAAAAACGAAAATAGTTTTAAAAAATGAGCAAGTACCTAAGAGCCTGTGGAAAACCACTGATGGAAACGGTGTTAACACCTTCCCTTTCCATAATCTACCCCCCTTACTAAGAAAATCTCGAAAAAGGTCTTTTCTGTTCTTTTCACCCTTTCTTTTGTTGGATAAAAGAAAAGTCGGTGGCGACTCTTGCTTACCGCAACATTTGCAAACATAAACATAAAACCAGTATAAACAGTCGGTTCTGCTACTGTATCACACACATATTTATACAAATTACTCTAAATTACTCAAAGTACTAGTTTTTGAGAAACGAGTTGTGAGAATGTACGTATGATGCACCAATTTTACGTTTATTGTTATTCAACTTTAATTGAAGTTTTATACATTCCTTTTAAGTTTAAATCGAAAGCATTTTACATACCAATCTTTTCTTTAAAGAATTACATTACTACATTCGAAGTAACAATTGAAATTAACATTGTTTAAAAAGATTAAGAATGTTGTCGAAAGTATCCTTTGTTTTCAAGAACAAAATTTTGAATAAGAACACATGTACTTAGGATCAATCTAGTCGATCTTGCAAGTCACTAATCTTTTCTTCGATTTGGAAGACCAACGGTTATTTACCAAATTTCACGGTAAATAGTAACAACATCCTTTTTCGTTGTCACTAAGTCAATGAGATTTAGATATGTTACCTTTTATGTACCTTAAGCTTCTATAAAAAGATCCCATACTCTCTTTATATGCCAAGACATATTTCCTGCAAAATCAACAAGATGAACTATGTACCCAACCTTCATTGGATCCTTGATGGTAAGTAAAACCATGTTTGTATTTAGGCAACTATTGATAAATGTCATTAGGAACCAAAAACTTCCTAAGTTTGCATTTAGCATTGGTGTGACCCTTCACACAATAATAATGACAAGTCAAATTAAGATGAAATGAGCCTTTATCCTTTGACACCTTATTAATATATTTGTATCTCTGATAAGGATTATGAAGAGGTAATTTGTGTTTTTAGATATCAATGGAAAAATTTATCTTTGATTTTAAAGCCTTGTCAAGTTTGTCTTTTAGAGATCTAACCTCTTTTTTGCCAAATATAACAAGTATCACAACCAAAGTTAAAACATGAAAGTTTTTCATCTTCATCTTTTACCTTTTGAATATACACTACAGAACATCTTAGAGCTTTCACTTGCTTTTCGATTTCATCAACCTTAACTTCCAAATAAGAAAAGATGTTTTTGTTTGAAGCAAACATTTTGAAAGATTCTATAGCTTCATTAAGTATATTTTCAAGAGCATTTAATAAATCAGAATGAGACAATTTATTACAAGGTACACATTTAGAAAGACTTACATATTTTTTCTTCTTTTCATGATAATAAGCCGAGAGACATACTTCATCATGCTTTGATAGCTTAGCTTCCTTTTTCTTCTTTTCTTAATAATGAGGTGAGAGGCAAACTTCATCATACTTTGATAGCCTGACCTCCTTATTCTTCTTTTCATTATAGTAGGCCGAGAGACAAACAACCGTCGACTCTTCATTATCACTAGAGTCTTCGCCGATTAATGACTCAATACCACTACCCCAAATCGTAACACCCTTTTAAACCCTAAAGAATATTTAATCAAATAAATCAAAGTATTTCTCCAAAATGGCGTCACATGCTTCATAAACAATATACATGTATTCCTTACTTTGTAACACGAGTTTTCAAAATCATTTATGACATAAAATTCATTAAATAACAACCACAATTTTCAACTTACTCGCAACGGAAATCATAGTTCAAAACATCTTTATTAAAACACATCATAGAAACTGCATCGTTCAAGGTTCGTATTTCAAAACACCTTAAACTCCATGAAAGGTATTTCAAAAATCTCATAATAAAAACAAAGTACATAATAGTTTCAAAATTTAAACGTTCCCGTCCCCGGTGTTACATATCAGAGAAAGACCTTCTAGACTCAACGAAATTAAATGACACACTCCAAAGCTATCCTTCTAGGCCTTTAAGAACTATTCCTGATCACTTGCAAATTACCCACGTAGAGGCAACACTCAAGCAGAAAGGGTGAGTAAATCATAATTATTATATAAGACATAAGGAACATACATAGTAGAATAAGCCAAAAAATATTACAACATCAACTCAACATTATCATCATTTAGTACAACAACATAATATAACATCACCAAAATCAATCGACTATGCAATGTCACATAAGATGTAGTGCAAGGACATAGACTCATGAATATGATACCATTTCTTTTTATGGACATTGGGCCATCACCCTCCAAAGATCCCCACCATAGGATGATTCCCTCTTGGAACCGGAGCACAACATCAACACCTCAATCCACACAATGGGATTGAGATCAACGTTGGACCATTACCCTAAATCAACATAGGCAGACCAAAGATGTCCAAATTATGCCATGAATGTAGGATGCACAATAACAAATATAAAACAACCACAACTAGTCATACTCATAATCATTCATGAAGTCATAAACATCAACATATCATCTTAATAAACATAACATCATCATAATAATCACATATAAATAGGACAACATCATCACAACATCATATCACCATAATTAGCAAACATCACCATAATAAATAATTCATCAATACGGTTCGACGCAGGGAACCTATTTATATTCTAACTTAGGTATTATAAAAATACTCCTAAGTTCTCATTTTATTCCACCTAACTAAGGTCTACTGTGTTAGCTATACACTGCTTTGAACGACACCTCATTCCGATCTCTAGAACAAAAGTTATAACCTTTTTAAGAAATCCAATTCAGTCAACCAAGTTTGCCATCTGTCGCCCAGCGACACCCTGCATCTCCTGGTGAAACATCCGATGCGTTTACCTTCTCCTGGTGACGCTAGAAGGAACACACTCTAGAGACCAGCTTCCATTCCACCTCCCTTCGCTCCCTTCTTCTCCTGGCGAAGCTCCATTGCCTGATGATTGTCTGCAAACAGGATTCTCCTGTTGCAATTCATGCACTGCACCAGTCCAATTTCTATGTGGTTTCGTCATATTACAGGTCCTACAACACAATCTAATCATAGGGTTTCACCATCTATCAACAACTTAAGATACTACATCAATTATACAATAGTTACGGGTCATTATTCATCACTAATCCATCAATTCTTCATCAACCAAGACCAAATCACCATCTATTAAAACCTAAGGCAATCCTACAACTATCTAATCCTTAGATCAAATATAATAATCAGATAAACACCCCTTACCTTAGTATTTCGAGTGATCAATTCTCCTATTCGCGCTTCTTATGATGACTTTCTCCAAACCTTTGTGCCCTAGCTTTCTCTCTACTGTTATCCCAACTTCACGATCGTATTATGAGAATAACAACTCATTTTCCTCTGTTATAAAAAAGGACCCCTAATATATGTCCATCTTGCCTTCACTTAGCATTCTACTAATTACCATCATGCCCTAATATTTCTACCTCATAATATTCTAGTTATTTTATTCCTAATAATAATCTAAATAATTACTAAATAATTATCTAAATTATTTAATACATCCAATCACCTTAAGTCACATCATATAACCCCACATCATATACATCAACATATCAATGCATCACACACATCATACAAAACATCATTTATCCGTCAATAATCCACAAATACTTCTAATAATCCATCAAATAAACAATTCTAAAAGTTGGGGTGTTACACAAACCACATAAGCTCTTCTAGATTTCCTAGAATTCATATGTTAACCTTTTTCTTTGTATTTTTCAAGAGATGGACACTCTAGTCTATAATGACCAGATTTTCCGTAATTGTAGCATATACCTCTTGACTTTCCTTTTTTGTTGTCTTCTTATTTTTAGGATGAAGATTGTCTTATATATCTTGTGAGATTTTTGTCGGAGTAGTTTACTCTATTTTTTCTCATGTATCTATTGTACCTTTTCACGAATAATCTCATTTCTTCTTCATCATCCAACTTTTCATTGTCAGTATCTTCTATATAAATTTGCTCGATTATTGAGAACTTAGAACTATAAGTATTTAGAGCAATGGGCTTCTTTTCAACCTCCTTACCTTTGCCTTTTTCTTTCTTTATCTTCTTCTAATGTTTTTTATAAGCAAGTGAGTTCTTGCTCATGTTCTTCAAGCTTACCGAACAATGTAGTGAGGTCAAGTGTTGTAAGATCGTTGACTTCCTTGATAATGGTGACCTTTGGTTTCCAATTCCTAGTAAGATATTGTAATACGCTGGGAGAACTGACTTGTTTTTACGTTTTATCACAAATGTTGCGGATAGCAAGAGTCGCCACCGACTTTTCTTTTATCCAATAAGGAAAGGGTGAAAATAACAGGAAATACCTTTTAAGATTTTGAGTTTGGGGGATAAGTTATGAAAAGGGAAGGTGTTAGCACCCTTTTCATCCGTAGTTATCTATGGGCTCTTAATTGCTTATCTCACTTTAATTTGCTTTGTGTATGCTTTGAAAATGTTTTGAAAATTCCAATATAAGGCAGTCTGCTTTATAATAACCCTTGTATCAATCCTCAAGAGTGTTTATAAAGCATTTGAAAGTAGTTATTTTGAAAGTGTGAGGTGTTAAAATTATTTTAGTTTATGAGCAAGCAATTAACAGCGGTCTACCTACTCAAGGTCTTTATTATATTTTTCCTCCTTCTTTAGATAGTGCTACCCTACCATTAGTTAGTAGGAAACCCTATCGTTGGATATGAAAGGAAAAGCGTAGGGTCGTCGTTATGGTCATTGAAGGCAACATATAGGGATACCTTAGCAATTAGAAGGGACTGTCATCATATATTCATAGGCAACATCAAGGGACAAGATCATTTCTCGTAGGTAACTTCGAGGAACATCGCGGGACTATGATATTTATGATGACTTTAACCGAGGGTCTTTGCTAATGGTATCTCTATGTTCGAGGGACATGACCATTGTTTTTTCCGAAGGCAATAAAGAGAGAGGCTACCTTAGAGGTGTACGTGTGCAAAGGATTCAGTTCAGTTATTTATCTTGTTTATTTAGGTTTATCTAGCGTTTTGTTTTAGATATTATCATACATGCCTAATTACTATACATGTATACATAGTATACGTGTAGAAAGTAAAGTGCAGAAAAATAAACCTAGGCTACTACATCCCATGAGCAGTTACATAATAGGAAAAAATGCGAGAAAATAAACTAAGCTATTACAAAATCAACCGTGCGACCTATACATTTGTTTTCTAGAATTTAAATAGCAAAGAAAAAAGAAATATTAGAAAAATGTTTTAATAAACCTAAGATTCTAAGTGTAGAAAAATATATTTTTGATGATTTATTGTTTGGAAAATTTTCTTAAAGTGTGAATTAATAATTAACCCTAATTCTAAGTGATTTACAAATTAATTGTGAAATAAAAACAAATTTAATTTAATTAAAATAATTTTTGTTGGTAAAAAATTAAATTAATTAATTAAAACCTAAATCTAATTTTTAATGATTTTTTCTGATTTTTTATAGTCTTTTGATTTTAATTAAAAAAGTTAATTAAATTAATTAAGAAAAAGCAAAAATAATAAAAACAAGAAAATTGAAAATTTTGAAAAAAAAAAGGTTAAAAAGAAAGCCTGGGGTGGGACTTAAACCCACTCTCTTGATCTCACTAGCGGTTGTCCTTGCTAATGTGTTGCTGGTGTTTGTGTGTCATAGAAACATGAACCAATCATTATAAGGAAAACCTGTATGCTAATTTGAAAAATTAAACAAAATAATGTTAAGTTGTTGGGATAGAACCCAAGCCTTTCATGTCTCGCGCCCGTTACCTTCACCATCTGAGCTAAGTTGTTATTCTGTC